>JAGDYQ010000090.1:0-533274 GCA_021962125.1 Bulinus truncatus | reverse complement strand
AAAAACGGTTGTAAAAAATTACCATTTCCAATCTCTTACTGTGTTCGCCGGCAGTCAAAGTTGGCTGACCATTCTGTCCACATGAGTCATACCTATACTTGACCCCCAAAAAAATCTCCATGGGACAAAACTTTTTGACCTCCGTGTGGATGATGAATCTACAAACATAGTTACAATCAAAACCTGCAGAACTACAAACATAGTTACAATCAAAACCTGCAGAACTACAAACATAGTTACAATCAAAACCTGCAGAACTACAAACATAGTTACAATCAAAACCTGCAGAACTACAAACATAGTTACAATCATAACCTGCAGAACTACAAACATAGTTACAATCAAAACCTGCAGAACTACAAACACAGTTACAATCAAAACCTGCAGAACTACAAACATTGTCACAATCAAAAACCTCATCATGCAAAAAAAACAACAACCGTTAGAAGTCAGTGAAACAATGTTTCATGGATGAATAAATAAAAAATAAAGAGAAACACATTGAAATAAGTGGGGAAGGAAGGCAGAGTGGTGTAGTTGCTTGACAGTCCACCTGAGTTCAATCCCCAATGAGGACCAAAGGAATTTTCCACGTCCTGGGAAATCTACCAAATGTAAACCTCACTAAAAAATGTTAAAAAAATTACAGGTATAAAGAATTAGGTTAATACAATTATTACAAAATCCAAAAAAAAAAAAAAGTAGCAATAAACAATGTCATGAAATATAATCCCTCATTATATAAACAATGTCATGAAATATAATCCCTCATTATAAAAATCGCTGATTAACAAAAATGGTTCCTGTAATAAAAAAATTCATTTTTTAAAAGCAGTGTAAAGCTATTTTTTTTTAATGATTTTCATCCACACCCCCATTCCATGGTAACGCTTTTTTTTTTTTACCATTCCTAAACACTGTGTGTCATACTTCATCCCACATCCCCCAAGTTGTTATGTTAGAAGTAAACAAACCCCTATTTCTTAAGCTTTAAACTTACTATTAATGTGCCTGTTAAAAATGAGAATAACTCATATCATATAGATAAAATTGTTACATTTAAATACAGCAATATGGTATAAGTAACATTTTATTACACTCATACAGCTAAACACACAAACTGTAATACATGTATTATACTCAAATTATAGCTAAACACAGAAACTGTTATACATGTATACAATGATAATACCTCAAATTAATTATCCAATAAACAATTTATCTAGTGGAGTCTTTTTAAATGAAATATCATATTTGGTATTATCAGTTAAAGTTGACAAGTCTATAAATGCCTTCACATGGTTACCTATCAAAAATAATTTTTCTCTGGCAATTATGTGTCCCTTGATTGTTCATGTGCAAAGTTCGCAGCTATAGAGTTTACTGAACTTATTATGTACCACTTAATTACTCTTGTAGTAAAAGTGTGTTTGCTGTCACTCCATAAGCTGAATATTTCCCTCTCTACAAATTGATAAATACTTTTACATGACATTTACAGTTGTTGGTTTGTTAATTTGTTTTTATTCCAGCCACTGGACAATTGAATCAATGTATTATGACTCTAAACTGAATTTTTACATAATCAATACTAAAATGTCTTCACTATTACATGCAACCCTGTTGCGTGAAAATTTTACACAAGGGCCCGGCCGGTTTATTATGTAGAGAAAACAAGAAGAGGGGACCAGACAAAGCTCAGGGCCCCCCTCACTTTTTATCTGCCCTTCCCTTTTATTAATAAAAAAGTTTCCCCAAATGAAAATTGGTACCTTTCCAAGGTCCCTTGAAAAATGGTTAATTAACCATTATTAAAAGGCTTTTCTTTTCCATACAACCCTCTCAGTAAAAATTAAACTCCAACAGCGGGCCAGTTTATTTTATTAAGCAAACCAACAGGGGACCGGGGACAACACAGGGGGGGCCCCCACCCCATGGTCTTGGCGACTACATATGATGATAAGGAATGTTTCCCAAGTTATAATTTGTATCTCACAAAGTGCACTGAAATATGGTTATGGCATAGTAAATATGGCATTGATTGGTTGTCAACTTTCAATGAAAATTTTCTACAACATGTTTAACATTGACATTTATTTTGTTTTTTTTACACTGTGAAGTAAGCAGTGCCTTTTCAGAGATTGAAAATCGAAAAATGACTTGTTGCATAGGCAGCACTGAAATATTATACTTCTTGCATGGGTAAGTAAATGTTTCTGTAAGTAAGACACATAGCCAAAACTCTTATTACATAGAGTACATTGAAATAAATGACGTCCGATATGTGATAGTAAATGTTTTCTCAAGACAGACATTAGAATGCCACTCCAGTTACATAGAGTACAGTGAAACAACTGTGTAAAGTTGTGTGTCATCTGGTGATTGGTCAAATAGGTTTTCCCATCAAAAACTTTCAAACATACTGCACATGAATAAGATGATTCCCAAGTATGAACTTTTTGATGGTAAGTAAAAGAAATTTTCTGACATACTGTACATTGAAATGGTTTCTCTCCAGTATGAACTTTTTGATGGTAAGTAAAGGAACTTTTCTGAGTAAAACTTTTCTGACATACTGTACATTAAAATGGTTTCTCTCCAGTATGAATTTTTTGATGTAAAGTTAAGGAACTTTTCCGAGTAAAACCTTTATGACATACTGCACATTGAAATGGTTTCTCTCCAGTATGAATTTTTTGATGTGAAGTAAAGGTACTTTTTTTAGTAAAACTTTTCTGACATACTGTACATTGAAATGGTCTATCTTCAGTATGAATTAATTGATGTTTAGTAAAGGAACTTTTCTGAGTAAAACTTTTCTGACATACTGTACAATGAAATGGTTTCTCTCCAGTATGAATTATTTGATGTGAAGATAAGTTACTTTTCTGAGTAAAACATTTTTGACATACTGTACATTGAAATGGTTTCTCTCCAGTATGAATTTTTTTATGTGAAGATAAGTTACTTTTATGAGTAAAACTTTTCTGACATACTGTACATTGAAATGGTTTCTCTACAGTATGAATTATTTGATGTAAATACAATGTACTTTTTGTATTAAAACTTTTCTGACATACTGTACATTGAAATTGTTTCTCTCCAGTATGAATTTTTTGGTGTAAAGTTAAGGAACTTTTCTGAGTAAAACTTTTCTGACATACTGTACATTGAAATGGTTTCTCTTCAGTATGAATTATTTGATGTGAAGTTAAGGAACTTTTCTGAGTAAAACTTTTCTGACATACTGTACATTGAAATGGTTTCTCTCCAGTATGAATTTTTTGGTGTAAAGTTAAGGAACTTTTCTGAGTAAAACTTTTCTGACATATTGTACATTGAAATGGTTTCTCTCCAGTATGAATTTTTTTATGTGAAGTATAAGTTTTTTTTAGTAAAACTTTTATGACATACCGTACATTGAAATGGTTTCTCTCCAGTATGAATTTTTTGATGTAAAAGTAAGGTACTTTTCTGACATACTGTACATTGAAATGGTTTCTCTACAGTATGAATTAATAGATGTGAACTGCAATGTACTTTTTGTATTAAAACTTTTCTGACATACTTCACATTGAAATGGTCTATCTTCAGTATGAATTAATTGATGTTTAGTCAAGGAACTTTTCTGAGTAAAACTTTTCGGACATACTTTACATTGAAATGGTTTATTTCCAGTATGAATTAATAGATGTGAAGCAATGTGAGTTTTCTGAGTAAACCTTTTTTGACATAATGTACACTGAAATGGTTTCTCTCCAGTATGATTTAATAGATGTGAACGCAATGTACTTCTTGTATTAAAACTTTTCGTACATACTTCACATTGAAATGGTTTATCTCCAGTATGAATTAATAGATGTGAAGCAACATGAATTTTCTGAGTAAACCTTTTTTGACATAATGTACACTGAAATCGTTTCTCTCCAATATGAATTAGCTGGACCATGATTAAGTCCATTCTGAGTTAATCCTTTATGCCTTATTGAATTTCTTAATGATCACGTGTTGTGTTGACGGAAAATGTCTGTAATAAACATATTTTTTAAATGGCTTTACAATCAGCTTTATCAAAGGGTATGTATGCATCTGCTTCATTTACACTACCAATGACTGAAAAATGTCAATGGTCTTTTATGAGTTAAATACTGTTAAGTCTTTTTTGTTGAACGTTTTTAGCAACCCATGTAATTATTTCATTTTAAATTTAAAAGGTAATGGGTCTAAAATTCTGCTGTGTTCAAATGTATAATGCACGAGGTCATAGTTTCATCTTTAGAAGCAACTCTGTGGATTAGACAAAAATAATACAGCAATGAATATTTATTGTCTGAGTTAATGAAATGAGTTTTAAATATTTCAAAAGATGCAACTTCAGACATTTTATTTAAGTTTTTCTTGATTAAATTGTTATCTGTACTAATTGGATGGAAGAATACAAAAGATGTCCTTTTTACCAGAGCCAAATGCAACAACAATATATTTTAATGAAAGTATTTATGTAGTTTTTAACATTTTTTACTAAATGGTGAACCACGAAAAATCCTGTGTTGCCCACACCTGTACTATGCCAATAAAATATTATTTACAAGGCTACTCTATTAACACACTGATACTGGTATAGAATGCATATAAAATTATAAATAACATTTTAAAATACAGCTAAAGCATAGATGAAATTTGTTTTTTTATTTAAAGATACACAGAAGTTGTCTTAGAACAGGCTTATTTTACTTGTTATACACTGTGAAGTAAGCAATGCTTTTTCAGAGATTGAAAATCGAAAAATGACGTGTTGCATAGGCAGCACTGAAATATTATACTTCCTGAATGGGTAAGTAAATGTTTCCGTAAGTGAGACACATAGCCAAAACTCTTATTACATAGAGTACATTGAAATAAATGACGTCCGATATGTGATAGTAAATGTTTTCTCAAGACAGACATTAGAATGCCACTACAGTTACATAGAGTACAGTGAAACATCTGTGTAAAGTTGTGTGTCAACTGGTGCTTGGTCAAATGGGTTTTCCCATCAAAAACTTTCAAACATACTGCCCACGAATAAGACGATTCCCAAGTATGAACTTTTTGATGGTAAGTAAAGGAACTTTTCTGAGTAAAACTTTTCTGACATACTGTACATTGAAATGGTTTCTTTCCAGTATGAATTTTTTTATGTGAATGCAATGTACTTCTTGCAGTAAAACTTTTCTCACATACTGTACATTGAAATGGTTTCTCTCCAGTATGAACTTTTTGATGGTAAGTAAAGGAACTTTTCTGAGTAAAACTTTTCTGACATACTGTACATTGAAATGGTTTCTCTCCAGTATGAATTTTTTTATGTGAAGATAAGTTACTTTTGTGAGTAAAACTTTTCTGACATACTGTACATTGAAAAGGTTTCACTCCAGCATGAATTTTTTGGTGTAAAGTTAAGTAACTTTTCAGAGGAAAACTTTTCTGACATACTGTACATTGAAATGGTTTCTCTCCAGTATGAATTAATAGATGTGAAGTCAAGGAACGTTTCTGAGTAAAACTTTTCTGACATACTGTACATTGAAATGGTTTCTCTCCAGTATGAATTTTTTTATGTGAAGATAAGTGACTTTTCTGATTAAAACATTTTTGACATACTGTACATTGAAATGGTTTCTCTCCAGTATGAATTTTTTTATGGTAAGTTAAGGAACCTTTTTGAGTAAAACTTTTCTGACATACTGTACATTGAAATGGTTTCTCTCCAGTATGAATTTTTTGATGGAAAGTTAAGGAACTTTTCTGAGTAAAACTTTTCTGACATACTGTACATTGAAATGGTTTCTCTCCAGTATGAATTATTTGATGTGAAGTAAATAAACTTTTGTGAGTAAAACTTTTCTGACATACTGTACATTGAAAAGGTTTCACTTCAGCATGAATTTTTTGATGTAAAGTTAAGGAACTTTTCAGAGGAAAACTTTTCTGACATACTGTACATTGAAATGGTTTCTCTCCAGTATGAATTTTTTGATGGTAAGTTAAGGAACTTTTCTGAGTAAAACATTTCTGACATACTGTACATTGAAATGGTTTCTCTCCAGTATGAATTATTTGATGTGAAGTAAATAAACTTTTGTGAGTAAAACTTTTCTGACATACTGTACATTGAAAAGGTTTCACTTCAGCATGAATTTTTTGATGTAAAGTTAAGGAACTTTTCAGAGGAAAACTTTTCTGACATACTGTACATTGAAATGGTTTCTCTCCAGAATGAATTATTTGATGTGAAGTAAAGTTACTTTTTTTAGTAAAACTTTTCTGACATATTGTACATTGAAATGGTTTCTCTCCAGCATGAATTTTTTGATGTGAAGTAAAGGTACTTCTCTGAGTAAAACTTTTCTGACATAATGTACATTGAAATGGTTTCTCTCCAGTATGAATTAATAGATGTGAATGCAATGTAAATTTTGTATTAAAACTTTTTTGACATAGTTCACATTGAAATGGTCTATCTTTAGTATGAATTAATTGATGTGAAGTCAAGGAACTTTTCTGAGTAAAACTTTTCGGACATACCTTACATTGAAATGGTTTATCTCCAGTATGAATTAATAGATGTGAAGCAACTTGAATTTTCTTAGTAAACCTTTTTTGACATAATGTACACTGAAATGGTTTCTCTCCAGTATGAATTTGCTGGACTATGGTTAAGTCCATTCTGAGTTAATCCTTTATGCCTTATTGAATTTCTTAATGATCATGTGTTGTGTTCATGGAAAATTTCTGTAATAAACATATTTTTTAAATGGCTTTACAATCAGCTTTATCAAAGGGTATGTATGCATCTGCTTCATTTACACTACCAATGACTGAAAAATGTCAATGGTCTTTTATGAGTTAAATACTGTTAAGTCTTTTTTGTTGAACGTTTTTAGCAACCCATATAATTATTTCATTTTAAATTTAAAAGGTAATGGGTCTAAAATTCTGCTGTGTTCAAATGACTAAGGCACAAGGTCATAGTTTCACCTTTAGAAGTAACTCTGTGGATTAGACAAAAATAATACAGTAATGAATATTTATTGTCTGAGTTAATGAAATGAGTTATACATTTTTCAAAAGATGCAACTTCAGACAATTTATTTCAGTTTTCTTGATTAAATTGTTATCTGTACTAATTGGATGGAAGAATACAAAAGATGTCCTTTTTACCAGAGCCAAATGCAACAACAATATATTTCAATGAAAGTATTTATGTAGTTTTTAACATTTTTTTACCAAATGGTGAACCACAAAAAATCCTGTGTTGCCCACACCTGTACTATGCCAATAAAATATTATTTACAAGGCTACTCTATTAACACACTGATACTGGTATAGAATGCATATAAAATTATAAATAACATTTTAAAATACAGCTAAAGCATAGATGAAATTTGTTTTGTTTTAAAGATACACAGAACTTGTCTTAGCCACTAACGATCTATATCTGGCAGATGAAGTGTAGAATTCATATGTTTCACTAGCCATGACACATAAAAGGATTGAGTGATTTGTTTCACTGGCACATAAAAATAATTTCCATTGTTCTCAGCAGAAATAGAACCAGGGAATTTCAAGCTGAGCAATCTACTCTGCTCAACCACCTGTACCACCTAAATAAGGGAACAATGTACAATTTATTGTGAAATATTTTGTAAAATAAGTAATTGTTGTTTTTTAGTATTAAATAATTTTTTGGAATGGGACTTTTCCCCCCATCAGCTGCCCATATGAAATTATTCTACTCGCAATAAGAAAAAAATATGAGATATTTCATTTCCCTATGTTATACATTTAAAAAATTTATGTAAATTTTATTACAACTGCCAAAAGCAGTAGATTATGTTTGCTTTTTTTTTTATCCAAATATTATTTTTATGAAAAGTGAAACAAATTAGAACATTAGTAAATTATGAAAACATTTTAAATAAACCAAGTTTTGAAATCCATTAGGAGAATTTCAATTTAATTTAATTTTAGCTTTATCTAGCTCTTTTTGTTTCACCCCCATAAAACTTAGATAAGAAATACGACAGAAGTAGAATTAAAGAAAATTTTATTTGATCCAAAGCATCTTGTACTGATGATTCGTTAACAATGTGGCTACCTGTGCTTTGTAATAATTTATGCTGCTGTTCATGCAAAAGAAATGCTAAAAACCCTCGTTTTCTATGGGGGGAGTGCACGTGACTGACACCTTGGTATACTCCCTTATAGCTAAGTGTTGACCCAAATCCAAATCCGCATTCGAATCCGACGGATTTATATTTGCCAAATCCAAATCCGACGGATGCGGATTTTTATCAGCTCCGTCACATTCCTAATTAGGTAATTTGTAATATTCTCAGAATAACTAGCTTGCATAACTAATCCCTCCAAAATAAGCCATGATTTCAAAAATCGTTAACATTCATAAATTTGAAAATATTTTTAAGATGATAACAGAAAACGGAAAAAGAATTCTACTTTTTAGTGATACCCTATTTGCAAATAAAAACTAACGTTTGGTGCTAGAAAAATCCACTTTTTGCTATGTATATATTATATGCTGATAAAAATCGGGCAATGCACGCCTAATAGTAATAGGTAATGGGCAATGGTGGGGGGATATAGTACTCTAAAGGTTAAATAAACCATTTTTAACTATTAATAATTACACATGCATGATTTTAAATACATTATTAGTGTATCTTTTATTACAAGTTTATTTCAAGATGTCATTAATTAAGTCTAGGGTAATCTCCTATTTTAGGGGCATATTTTGTAGGTAAAATGAGATTACCTAAGTCTAGACTAGGGTGAGAAAAAAAAAAGGGGTAATCTCTTATTTTAGAGGCAGAAAATATTTTGATATTATTGATACTTTACCTCAATCATAGTATTTATGATTTCACATCAATATTATGCATTTAAGACAATTATTTGTTCATTTTTATTACTTTATCGCAAAAAATTGCAAAAAAACACTTTTCTTGACCGTTTTCTTTCGTTCCATATAATATCTGTTTAAGGATTTTAAAAAACATGACCGAATCCCAGTGATGTTGCTGCCAATTTAGCATTTTACAATGAAGAAACTAATGGGGCATACATTTTCAATAAAGTGACATACTTTTTTAATTCCGGTGGTTGAGCCTTACTCATTTTAGATATTTGAAACTCTAATTAGAAGACTGTACATTACAAAAAGTATAAACAAACGCTGCAAACGTAACCGGATATTATTTCTCAAATCCAGTGTTGCCAAATGTAAATTTGTTTTAACTGCCAGATTTTAGAAGAAAAAGGTGGTAGAGAATGCTAGATTTTTTTTTTCAAGTGTTGAAAAAAATGCTAAAAAGTGTTTTTACTTAATAATTGTTTTATTAATGACAACTTCAATAATTTGTCATTATAAGGTCATAGGTCAGGCACATCTTATGATTTTTTTTTATTTAGTAGTATTAATCTAATCTCCAATTTAGCCTGATATTTCTTTAGAAAATACAAGATTTGGGCGGAGTTTTTTTTTTTGCATGTTTGAGCTATATTTCACTGCGAGAATTCTTAAAAGCACTGTGTTTCTCTTTCTGTTTTCCCCCGATTTTCATACCGCTGTAATCTGTATAACTACTCCAAAGGCTAAATTGGCATACTCAATATTGAGCAAGTTAAAATTTGTAATGATGGAAAAAAAAACGTCTAAATGTTAGACTTGTTTTTTTCACACATAAAAATAATAGCTGAAATAAAACATCACTTGTTGTCTCCGTAGCTGACATGGTTAGATGGGTCAGATCCAGACACATTCCATTGACAGTAGTGAACAATAGTATGACTCTGACCAACACACCGTACTGGTAGGCATAAGGCATAAAATATTCCTTGCAGCTAACTTACTAGCACTCAGGTGTGGATGGGTCAGATCTGGGCACATTCCGTTTAGACTAAACAATATTGGGACACTGACCAACACAATGTATAATGTGTATCCAGGACACTGTATTTTACAATCGTAACAACGTGTAACCAGGACACCGTATTGTACAATCGTAACAACGTGTAACCAGGACACTGTATTGTACAATGTGTAACCAGGACACTGTATTGTACAATGTGTAGCCATGACACTATTGTACAATATGTAACCAGGACAATGTATTGTACAATGTGTAACCATTACACTGTATTGTACAATGTGTAACAAGGACACTGTATTGTACAATGTGTAACCAGGACACTGTATTGTTATATGTGTAACTAGGACACTGTATTGTACAATGTGTAACCAGGACACTGCATTGTACAATGTGTAATCAGGACACTGTATTGTTATATCTGTAACCAGGACACTGTATTGTGCAATGTGTAACTAGGACACTGTATTGTACAATGTGTAACCAGGACACTGTATTGTACAATTTGTAACCAGGACACTGTATTGTACAATGTGTAACCAGTACACTGTATTGTACAATGTGTAACCAGTACACTGTATTGTACAATGTGTAACCAGGACACTGTATTGTACAATGTATAACCAGGACACTGTACTGTACAATGTGGCTATAAAATTTTATTGTTTTTGTTGTTTTGTTTATTTGGAATTCTGTCTTTTTGTAGTCCCCCCCCCCCCCAGATCATCATCATTGCCCGTCACTCCTATCGGATTATGGGTCACTTACTAAAGATCTCCAGCGACTTCTGTCCTGAGCCAATCTCTCCAGCTGCTTCCAGCTGAACCTCATCCTGGTGATGTCTGCTTCAAATTCTCGCCTCCAGGTGTTTCTTCGCCGGCCTCTCTTTCTTTTTCCTTTAGGGTTCCATTACAATGCTTGCCTAGTGATGTTGCTTGCCGGCTTTCGTAGTGTTTGACCTATCCAGCGCCATCTACTTTTCCTGATCTCTTCTTTCATTGAAGCTTGACCGGTCCCTTCTAAAAGGCTGTCATTGGTGATGGTGTCAGGCCATCGTATTTGAAGAACTTTCCTAAGGCAGCTGTTGATAAAGGTCTGGACTCTCTTAGTGGTGGTCTTCGTAATCCTCCAGGTCTCAGCTCCATATAATAGGACTGAGTTTACATCAGTACTGAACAGGCGAATTTCGGTGTTCAGTGACAGCTCTTTGGAATTCCAGATGTTATTGGGCTCTTGCTTTTCCGATCCTTGCATTGACATCCGCATCTGTTCCACCCTGCTGATCTATGATGCTACCCAGATAAGTATAGGACTCTACTTCATCCAGCTTACTTCCGTTTAGGGTGACTGCATTCGTGCTGGTGGAGTTAATTTTCAGGATCTTGGTTTTAGATGTGTGTATGCTAAGGCCGACCTCCTTTGCAGTGGCATTCACAAGATTTGTTTTCTCTTGCATCTGTTGATAGCTATGTGTAAGGAGAGCAAGGTCATCTGCAAAGTCCAGTTCGTCCAGCTGTTTTACCAAAGTCCATTGGATTCCATTTCTTCTTTCCCTGGTAGATTTCTTCATAATCCAGTCTATAGCCAGTAGGAAAAGGAATGGGGAAAGCAAGCATCCTTGTCTGACTCCTGTTCGTACCTGGAAGCTGTCAGTTAGTTGCCCTCCAATGATAACTCTGCAGGACATACCCTCATAAGATTTCTCGATCAGTTTAACTATTTTTACGGGGACACCATAATGTCGAAGAAGTTTCCAGAGGATTTCTCGTTCTACACTGTCGAACGCTTTCTCAAAGTGAGACAGTGAGTTGATTGAATAATTAGTTGTAAATACTGAGGTACCATTCTATTTTCCAGTGATTCCAAGTCAACCATATCAAAAACCAAGGGCCACCTTTTAGTTTCATAGTGAACATCTACGTCATTAGGTCTATATCATTAGGTCTATATTGTCACATCCTTTGGTTTTGTGTTTCACTTTTCTTTATCAAGATGATTGTGTAATTACTGCCAACAAGTTAGTAAAGAAATTTAGTAATTGAGAAGTGTAGCTTCTGGACTGAACAAGAACATTGATTCGTTGAGGGGCTAAGCCTTCTTTTTCTGGAAATCTTTAGGTACTAACAACTTTATTTTTATTTTTTTCACTATCTATCTTGAGTGAAACTTTTCTTGGTCATCAACTCTACATGCTGCAGGTTCCATGGAGGTCGCTTGTAAGAGTAAACAGTCTCTGAGACTAATCCAACAATTTATTTTCTGGCTATGCACTTTCATTTTATTTACCGCGATATGGGCAGCCTCTCATGTGTTAGTTTGAAGATGATTTTCAAGCCCAGAAGATATTTATTTGTATTTTGTGCCACACATACTTTTATTATACTCAACAAATGTGTAACAACCTCATAAGCCAACCAAACGCTCATGTTCCGGATTGTTCTCTCTACCATAACATGTCAGGGAACGGCAAGTGTTGTAAATAATAACACAACCAGTCACTCAGCCTAATGGCAACTAAACTGTAAAACTCGTACATCAACTTAATTAGGCCGCTAGGTTAAAATAACAATTTTTTTCTCTTTCCTCATTGTCTCTTATGTAATTACTCTAATCAGTTGGCTGTCTGACCCTAAACATGACCCCAAACTCCACTCTATCCCCTAGTTTTGCTGTCCTGACACAATGTATGATTCGTACCAAGGTGGATGGCTAAAAAAAAACACTATTATTATCATCACAAACAATGTTTTCTCTCTATTAAAAGTGTACCGATGTAATGCACCCAGTTGCCGGGAATACGATATACAATATGTCGCGGCGGAAAGGGTTAAATCAAATATCATCTAGGGCTGTTCGGCAGCTGGCAGCATGACAACGAATCGGAGTCCAATTTTATTTGTGACTCGATACCTCAAGATGTATGTCATTGCGACATCTCGTCGAAATTGTATTAGATTCAAATCACGATGCTTCTGACAATCTGTACAACTGCCAAGCTTTATGAAGGCTTGCATCAATAGCTAGGCAAAACAATGCCCACCACCATTTCGTGATACGAATATGTATGATACGTTTGGCTATCTGTCCCACTCATGATACTGAGCGATCAGTTTTTGCTTATGAATTTGAACATTTGTTTCTGCTGCTGACCACCTCTAGACTTTAACCAGTGGATGAACTCCAACACCGTTAGATAGCACTGAGACTACATTTTTATCGTTCCAACGAACAGCTAACGTCCCTGATTTTCTGTCAAATCGAAGGTCAGATGTGCCACGTACATCTGTCTTCGACATGTGTACTTCTATCAGTGGGCACTTCTCCATCCTGTTTGCTCTCACATTACCAGTCGCATATATATTCATTGTCTTCAGTTGATCGAGCAGTTGTGGTATTGTTTAAAATGCCTATATATCTGGGGGGAGAGGGGGGGTTCTCCTCCCTCCCTCCCTATATTTATATATACTCTGTGGGGGAGGAAGGGTGCCCTTCCCTACCTCCCTCCATATTATATATATATTCAGTATGGAAGAGGGGGTGGCTGTTGCTTCTTCTATCTATATATATATATTTTCGGGAAGGAAGGGAGGCCGCTGCTTCTTTTCTTTTTATTATTCTGTATGGAAGGAGGCGTGCTTTCTTTTTTTATTATGTGGGGGAGGGGGGGGTCCTTTATATGGAGGGGGAAGGGGGGCATTAGAGAGTATAGGACAGGGGGGTTTTTTGGAGGGGGGGCTTTTTTTCTATATACAATCTGTAGGGAAGACCAGGTGTTCACTAGATGCATCACTACAGAGCAACCAAGTCCCAGATCTATATTGAACATGCCACTTGATTTTCGATAAGGCTCACAATTGACCAAGTAGCCCAAACCGCTATTCAGGCACCATCCTTTGAACCCTAAGCGTATAGCAAGGCACCATGGACATGGGCGTCGCTAGGAATTTTTCCAGGGGGGGGGGGGCAAATAACAACTTTATGACATTTTTTTAAATGTAGGGGGGAGAAAATGCCCCCTTTTATTTGAATTTATCCCCCCCCCCCCCTAAAAACCCCCCACGCATGAATTAAACAATGGAAATGTCCTGTTCGGTAGGCCTATGTTGAAAAAAAACGTTCATTTAACATCACACATAGTGGACAAAGTTTGTCCTCAACATTAAGATTTGTATTATCACATACGTGAATATATTGCGACAATCGGTTCACAGTGGCGCTGCTATTTGCCTCATTGTGAACATCTTCAGCGCTTTCCTAATATATCCGTCTATTAGCTAAAGAAACATATGCTGAGATGAGAAGAGTTCTTGCATTTAACTCCTTCAGGTATTGCATAGCATACAAATTAATTGACATTTTGGTTATGTGGTCAATAACGACATCATCGTAAAACCAGAACATTTTCACAATTACCATGACATGTCCCCTTATATGCCATAGTTACAGAAACATACATTCTACACTTCAACCCTTATGGCTCATAAAAGCTAATAGAGCTTTAATGTTATTTTTTTAACCGAAGAGCTTGGATTTTAATAAAGGCACTTGTTACTCGACCCCAGGTTTGGGTCGACAACTAGCATATGTACGGTCGACCAAACGTTTATTTTTTTTTTCTGTTTCCGGGGATTTTCGCGCAAATTGATATCTATCTCTATCCCTATCCCTAACCCTATCCCTAACCCTATCCCTAACCCTATCCCTAACCCTAACCCTATTCCTAACCCTAATCCTGAAAAAAAAAAATTCTGAAAAAATTTTTTTTTATATATGTCATGTTCCTTATACCCTAATATAACTTATATATGTCAGTTCCTTATACCATAATATAATGGTCACTTTTGGTCTTCTAACAAGTGCGTTTAATAAATGTTTTTTTTTAAATAATAAATATTTTTTTTCTTAGCCCTAGCCCAACAAAACAATCAACTTTTAAAATATCTTTTAAAATAATTACTTGATAATATTTATTTTTTCCATTATTAATCTTCTTTTATTTTTACTATACTTAACACTTGTGATATCACAAAAGAAGGAAGTCGAAAGTCATTTAATTAAAAAAAATATGTTATTGATTAAACCTTTGTTTATTATAGCTATAGATATGATTATAGCATTCATATTTCTACTCTTTCTCCTCCATTGACAATGACCTTTGTACACGTCCACTCAATCTTGACCACTGACAAGAAATTTCACACACAACTTTCAACTATATAATAGTCTAAGATCAACTGTTTTCGTTTGTTTGTCCTCTTCAGCATTGATATAAATCGATACATTTAGAAAATAGCTGACTAATTAACTATAAATTGCATCGATATATAGTAATCTAAGCTTTTCCGATGTTAACAAGTACTTGAAGGAGACATCTTAGTCATCTACTATCGAGACCATAGTGTCACCATAGATATATACTATATGATATGTCTATGATCTAGAATTAGTAGCGTTATTTTGCTGCTATGGACAATAAATCTTCTAAGCAAAAGAGTTTTTTCCTAGTTACTAGATGCAATGCCTCCTACAGTACACTGCTAGATGGCATGCTAGATGGTTACCATAGATATATGATGGTTACTAGATCTTCAGGTTAAAAGAGCTACAATAATAAAGATCACCTTTTACAAAGATGAGCTCTTTAGGTATTTAAAAACTAAAACTAGGTCAAACTTAGTATGCACGCAGCATCAGCCCTTTATTTTTTTTTTGCAATTCATTGAGAGTAACGTCCCATCACTAAGAACGACAATAGGTTTGCTATTGAAATAATGTAAGATCAGTTTTACATCTGTTAAATCACAAGTGAAATCTGAAAACCCTAAAATCCACTCTGCCACTGCGAACTAAGGTATGTAATTATCTACATTAAAGATTTGGTAGTAGTTATCGTGAGACCTTTAATGTACAGTAAGAAGTATCCAAAATTGTTTTATCCATTCACTTAATCTAAACTTACGGTAAAATTTTACCGACCATCGACATCGTCTATCATATGTCATATAAGACCATAAGTTTAAGTCTAATAATAGTAATACTAATAGTGACTACTTTCTATTCAATTCATATCTCAACAAATCTTCGTGACCGTGACTTTATAACAAACATTGAACAAAACAACTATAACAGATTGTTATCCATGATGATTCAGCTAAATAATAACTTGATAATCTGTTTGTAGAATTGTAGACATTTCAGTCTTCACTAGTTTATTTATATATATATATATATATAGTTTATTATTTATATTAAACCGTATATTACATTACAGTACAGTAGTATAGAAATACTATCTGTAATTTAGTATGATAGAATAGTATAGCATAGACATAAGCTAGTAGATTGTTTGATTTAAAATGGACATTATTTTATGTCAATTCATAACATTTAAAGAATAAGAAAATAAACTTAGTTTTATTATAGTGTATAAAGTATCTAGCAGGATCAGGTATTTTTGACTATCTTAAATCAAAAGTTATTTGTTGGGGGGGGGGGGGACTGTTAATATAGAGATCAACTATTTCTAGCAGCATACAAGGGAACTGTGTTAATTATTTATCCATGCAACCAACCAATCTTGCATACCTTTATCTAGTTTAGCCTTAAACTTTATAAAAAAAGTTAAATTTAGTGAATGAACTTTTCAATAATATATAAGAGGATGTTCCGCATCAAATTTGTGGCGGTGTCCATCCATCATCTAATTAGAATTAAATACACTACTGCATGGGCAACTTGCACTTTGATGTACACATATCAGCTTATGAGCTTCTAAATATTTTTTCTGTAAAAAAAAAAATGACCAAGATTTTTTATACCTTTCTTTAAATTGTTTAAATGAATTAATAACAAACAAAGGCTTACTCTATTGTATAAATAACTTTTATTTAAGAATTTAAACAAAAAAACAACATATATTCTCTAAAGGCTTTGTATTATACTTTTTTTTTTTTCACTTAAATTGTAATATTTTTTTTTTTAGATCAGGTTAAGTGAGAAATTAAAATGTACTTGCAAAGTTCCTTTAGTAGAATCATTTCTATTTCTCAATTTCTATATTTGTGCAGCTATCTATTGTAATTTTCAAGCACCATTTAATCTTTATGTAATGAATAATGTTAAGAAAAAAAAAAGTAAAATTATAAAAATCATTCTATTTTACAGAAAGATTATCTGTAGCTGAATGAATACTTCAGAGTAATTTATCTATAACTTGATAATTATTTTAAAGATGCAGTAAAATGTGAGAGAGATTGTTCATGTTTCAGCATTATTTATTATTTCATCAGGTATGACAGGGTTATACAATGTCATTCTTCAGCAGGAAAAAAAAGGGTACCATAGACAGATTTAAAAATAAACAGAAATCTGTTTTTTTTTTTCTCTTTCTTTTATTTATATTGTTTTTTTTTCTGTTTCATTTAATGGTGGCTTATTAAATATAACAAACATTTATAAAAAAAAAAATTAGCATCTGATAAAAAGATATCTTATAATCAATGGCACATTCAGTTGAGGTTTTAAATAATGCTACCTAGATAAAGAAATATTTCATGAATTACATCAATTACTCCATTTACAAAAATTGCTAATTACAGTTATAATCTTCTATTGAAAACATGTAGCTTATAATTTTACACCAGAACTTATTATTAGCTTATTTGTGAAGAGCTGGTTTTAAATAAGTATGCTAAACTGAATGCTAATAGATTTTATTTGAATATTATATTATTTCCAAGCTTTTTTACTAAATGCTTTTAATATGCATGTATAATTTTTATGTTTGGTCTTTTAACAACGTGTTAAATTTGATGATTTTTGCATGGTTTAACATGTCTGTTTCACCTGTTAATCATATATCTTACATTTGCATTACCTCACTCAAAAAACATGTGTTTCTGTCAAAAAAACAAAGACATACCAACAGTGGTGATTGGTCTTTTGGTATACGCGATGGTCACCTACATTGCTGGCTATCCCACAAACTTAATTAAATTTCTGTGTCGCAACACTTTCTAATTAGTAATATTTTTGGTTTTTTTAATAGTGATAATAAAATCTGGCAGCTAAAGCTTTATTTGCTATCTTTGACAATACAAATATATTTCTACAAAAGTTTTTGCTTTATTTACCTAATGCTTTGTGACTGAGGTATGCAAATAAAAAAAAATGATTGCATCAAAAGTAAAAATAGAAAGCTAAAAAAATCTCTTAATTAGTATTATGATTAACTATATATATATATATATATATATATATATATATATATATATATATGTAGCCTATATATATATATATATATATATATATATATATATATATATATAGCTATATATATATATATATATATATATATATATATATATATATATATATATATGTAGCCTATATATATATATATATATATATATATATATATATATATATATATATATATATGTAGCCTATATATATATATATGTAGTCTATATATATATTTGATACGTAGAAAGCGTAAAGTAACTAAGCTTGCATTATTTTAATTAATAATACTACTATTCGTTACAAAAGGACTACTTTTTGTTCTGTACTGAGAACTAAAATTGGATCATTACATTATATGAGTAAGAAGAGAACTGTCTTAACTACTTAATGGGACTCTAGTAATTTATATAGTTTGGCATTTGGTCAAAGTAATGATTGGTATTGAAATATTTTGTTAGGTTAATGATAAATACTATATTCTCTTAAATTGGATATAAGTAATTGTTGATAGACACTTTTTAAAATTAAAATAAATCCCATTTACATCAAGAAATATTTTTTTAATAATAATTTTTGAAAATAAATGAGTTCTATTCTGACAATATTACATATACATTAATGAATTAATGCAATAAGTAAATCTTAATTATTTCACTGATTTTGCTTGTAAACTTTTTTGTAGGTGGGTCTACCAAAGAGAGTGGCAGAAAAAGTGAATCAAAAAATAAAATGCCTTTATTTCGCAGACAGAGTGAAAAGTGTCGGAAACGTCAGCAGGATCAGGAATTGCTGGTATAAAGTGACATTTTCTGTAAAATACATTTCACCTCATTTTAATAATTTGCTCTAAAATTATTGGTCTGTTTGTTTTGGAAAGTGAGTTATTGAGTTTTACAACATAGTTACAGCAGGTTTTTTTTTTTCCTCACTTGTCCGTATAAGAAGACGACAGTTGATGAGATGGCTGGAATGATTATATGAATTAAAGTCGTAAAGAATAAATATGATCAGCTCAACGTCTTTGATAATATTTCACTCGTGAACTAGTCACTGAAAACAACTAAGTCGGGAAATAGGGAATATAGAAAATCTCACACAGCTTACATGTAAAAGAAGAGCAAGGCATGAAGGTCATCACCTTTAATATTTACTCACATACTGAAGACACAGTTAAAACGAAAAGCAGATAATTTCCTCTGGTTTCAACCTCAAAGAAGGAGAATAAACGTTTTATGGAGAGACATCAGAAAGAAATAATCTATCACGGAAAATAACAACAAACTAGACAACATCACAACTAAATAATATAAAAACAAAATATCAGAATTAAAATGTGCAAAAAATTAGCCTATATCTAAGACTGAAAAAAAAATAAAAAGCATAGTTTAAGGACAATTTTAAGTACACAATATTTTGTTAAATAGCTATTGCTTTTGTTAAAAAAGTAAAGTAAAGTTCTCTTAGCCCTAACAGGCCATCAGGGCAGATGAAGTGTAGAATACATCTGTTTCTATAACCTCGGCATATAAAGGGATAGTGTGGTTAGCACAATGCCCAGTCGTCTTTACTTCACCAACTTAAAGCCAGGTACCCATTTAAAGCTGGGTGGACTTGTGGGACGACTTTGAAACACATTTCGCCTGGGAAAATTCCCATGGCTCTCACCGGGGATCGAACCCAGGACTCTCAGGTCGACAGTCGAGTGTCTACACCACTCTGCCACCCGTTATTTAACAAAAAAATTAAGTTGATTACAAGTGTAATATAAGAAATGTCGGAATTCATTACTGAAATATACTAACCATTGTTGTATACAATTTTTTTTTACCAGGCGCAACAAGACCCAGAACCTAGATTTGACATGTCATCATGTGAATTAACTGAGGTATATACCTAATACAACATAAACATGTTTAAAATACATTTCTTTTTTCAAATACATGTTTATCATATTAGTTCATTGAAAAAGAATACAAGAATGTTTTCTTTTTTCCACAGGTGCCTTCTGGTGTGTATGCAATCTGCAAGGTGCTACAAAAGCAGGTATATAGCACTCGTTTATGGAGCTAAGCTTTAAATTGCTGATAGCTTTTTCAGCTGATCTAATCTTGCAACTCAATTTAGGACATGTTCTTGTTTAATAAGAAAGTTTAATTTTGGCACACATGCTTTCGGTAATATAATATGATTTAAATTGTGCATTTGTATATTTTTCATTCTTGCAGTTACTATGATTAAATGTAACTGTTCTTATGCTTGAAGTAGTTTGATATGATTTAATAGTGTCTTTTTTACCTGTTTTCATTTTTTTTTTTCGCCCATTATTGCGTTTTTTTATTATTGTCTCTATAGGTCCTTCTAATGCATGACAATTGGTTGCATGGATTGTCTGGAGGTGGAGACATCACAGATTTGAATCTTCTGCGAGTAAGTTACAAGAATTTCGTGGTTCATAATGACAATATTACATATAGTTTTCTTGTTTTTACTTGTATAAGATATTATTTTTTTAAATAAATTTTTACACATGTTGTATAGTAAAATGTATAAATTCAGCGAAAGAGTTATTTTTATTTATATAATTACCTGTATATGTTTTCAAAAGTTGTTGCCTTTTTTTAATAGGTGCTGGATCTTCATAACAATGAATTTAAATCTTTACCTGATGAGATTGGAGCTTTAGCCAATTTACAGGTAATTATGATTAATATGAATTATCTACTTTTTTGTAGGAAAATATTAATACATATTTTTGTAAATGATCACCCTTGAACATGGGGGTTGCATATATCTGTAAGAAATTTGTCATGATCCTTTTGTTTTTCATTAGAAAAAAAAAACATTCTGGATAAAATTTTAGATTTAAAAATTTTGTCTTCTAATCTTAAAAATTTTGTCTTCTAATCTTAAAAATTTTGTCTTCTAATCTTAAAAATTTTGTCTTCTAATCTTTGTAGGAAAATGCTGGGCACGATTTAAATGAATTTATTTTTTGCGTAAACCATTTGATACTTGTTGTTTAACTTAAATAAGTGCTATTGACTGACAGTGCCTTAATTTATGAACTACTACTACTGGTGGCTGATCAGCTTATCCCTCATCTGTCACTAATTATTATTATTATTTTTTTTTTTGCCTTAGATATTGGACTTGTCCGGTAACAGATTAAAAGATCTCCCAAAATCTTTCTCAGAAATCCCATTTTTGCAGACGCTTAATCTAAGGAGTAAGTTGTGGTAAACAGGCACAAATGAAAAAATAAAATTCCATTAATAGTAATTTCTGTGGAAAACAAAGCTTTTAGGTTGAATGGGTGAAAAAAATGTTACATCATAAACCATCTCCAAAAAAAAAAATTTTTTTTTTTTTGCTTTCTTTCATTAGATAATAAATTCAAAGAGTTCCCTGAGCCAGTGTGTAAATTGAAATGTCTACGGACGTTGGACATTTCCCACAATGAGATAGACAGCTTGCCGGTTAAACTCTGTTACGTCAAGGCGCTGGAGACCCTAGTGCTGGACGTAGGCAACATGAAGTTTCCTGCTCCTGGTGAGTCCTAGTGTTTGCTAGAAGTTATTGAATAGAAGGGAGGCAAATATTAAGATGACTGAAAGAAATGCTGACGCCTTGGATATTGAGAAACTGCGTTTTTCATTTAATGTTTTTATTAAAACAACTTTTTTTTTAATAGTGCGAATAAAATATAAAAAAAAAATGTAAACATTTAGAGAAGCTTTACATTATTTGTTTTGTTTTATTTTAAAGAATGACAAAACCCCAGCCAGCGTAAGCCATAGAAAAGTTCAAGTCAGCATTTTTTGCTCAGAAGGAAATCACTGAATACATGTATTAAAAAAAATGAATCCAAACTGTATTTCATTTAAATGAAAGCATTAATCTCATTGTTTACTTATGTCATGAAATATTTTGATGTCAATGTCATGTAATATTTTTGTCATAGTTACTTGGTTCATAGCAAAAAAGCAACATAATTTAGTTATCTAAATTACATAGCCATGTTGTTTCATCTATTGTAACATTTTTATCATAGAGTAAATTTTTCATTAATTTGTCTTTATATTTTTTCCCATCTAACAGAAGTTTGTAAAAAGAGTACGGCCGCCATCATGATGTACTTGTGTGGGCGTAAGATGATCTTTTAACATCTTTATTTGTACACAAATATATTTAGTTTAATTATTTATTTGGCTGAATCGCTACTTAATTTCAGATATGTGGAAAGAACAATGACATTGATAAAAAGTAGATTTACTATCACTTTGAAAGATGATCAGTTTGAAATTGATTTGTGTTTTTAATGAACTTTAATAATAATCGGATATATTTACCTATTCATAAAATCCCAAAAATAAAAGATCATCTCATAAAAGGGTGTTTAGATGACTTGATGGCACTTTGACACCTTTAGGATTGGTGTTATTATCAATGGATGGTGTTGTGTCAGACACAATCTCGTATTACTGTATTAAGAATAATGCAGATGGCGAAGTCTTTATTTCTCTTTTTCACTAATCATTGTCATGGATGTTAAATGTGAAAGAAAAATTTTAGACTGCGCATTAAAAACGTTTATCTGTTCCATAGCTCTCTATTCCGGAAAATGTAAATAATTTGCTGGAATTAGAAGAAAAGTTAAAGTTTTTGAAGAAAGAAATTGGACTCTTTGTAAAGAAATAAGTTTATTCCTTGAAATTAACTTATTACTCCACCCTCCTTTAGAGGCGGAAATTGAATATGAGCACCCCTCTAAATATTGGCTGAAAATAGAAGCTGCCAACAAGGGACTCAAGTCATCGACAAGTGATGGATATCTGAACGTAGCACAGATAGAGGCACAGATGATGGTAGGTTATAAGTCCTGATTGCAGATTACATTTCTAGGTCCATAGGTCTGAGAGTGAGTTTTGTAAAAAAGAATTTCCAATATGATTTTATTATTTATTTTTTCATGGATTGACATAAATTCGTACATTTATCGAAAAAAGTATTATGAACAGTTGATTGTCAAATTGACACTTACTTCTAATAGAACTATTAAATTCAATTCCATAATAGCCATTTAAGTCTTTAACAGACCTTTTTATGTCAGTACAGCATTTTGCTTTTATATAATGATGTAAGTGCTTGTTTAAAATACTAAAAAATGTCAGACTATCTTAGCTGTTATTTAATTTTAAAAAAAAAGTAATTTTATTGAAAAATTCTTCAAACTTTAATAAATTAAAGATATTCATAACAACAATGTGATATGTCTGATATCTCATTGGCGTATATTCTCCATTATTGTTTTTGTTCTTCTCTTTACAGGAAGGTGTCCAAGCTTACCAGAATGTCTTAGTAAGTTTGTTTTTATAAAATATTTTTTGCCATAATCTTAAACATAGGTTTTGCTTAAACAAAACTGTACACTTATTTATATATGTCTCTTATTATTATTTCTAAAAAATAGTATATTACTTTGAATCATTTAGATAATTATATTTGGGTGTACATTTTTATAAAATTTGAATATATTTATAATGGTAAAAAATTTTGGAGTGCGTCGATCTTCTTGGGCTGTTGTTGAGGTTCATATGCCGTGGAGTTGTGTACCAGCTGCATCCCACTGTCCTTGCGCCAGACCAGTTCAGCAGACAAACGTCTGACAATGTTTCCTGCAAATAACCTTTTCACTTTTTTTTTTTAAGGATCAAAAGAGGAAGGATGCAGAAGAACTGGAAAAATTTTTACATGAAGAGATGGAGGCACAAGGAGAGCTAGCGGCCAGGGCAGCATTTGAGCAGCGGCTGTTGCTGTCTTCCATAACACAGGTTGTGCAGCATGACTTGTATGTTTGTTTTGTTGTAATTGTTCTTGATTTGTAATGGTGATAGATTTGAAATTATTATGAATGTAAGCCTGCCACTATCTTCAATTTGGTCATTGAATTCTTCAGTTCAGACATTTAAGATAAAAAATAAAATCTTTCAGAGATTATTTATCATAACAGCATTTTACATAAAAAAAAATGTTGTTTTAATACGATAGAATTTCATGATAAACATTTTTTACTATCAACAGCAGGTATTAATGAATCATGACCACAATAAATATGTTGTTTTCCAAAAATAATACTTAGAGTATTTAAAAATTTAAAGGTAAATTAACATTTATTTTATAAATCTTATAATAAACATGTAATATGTATTTTTAGCACACAGAGAAAGATTGCCAGGATCTTGTTGATTTGAACCACATGAAAGAGTTGGAGAAAGAAGAATTTCTCAGGCACTTGAATGAAAGTAAGTAGTTCAGGCTGCATTTATACATCTCCCCAACAATCTAACAGACACGCTTTTCTACTCCAGTGAATCCTGAGAGATAATGGTATGATTGGTGGCGGTGTGATTGTGATTCTTAACTGGGGTGGAGCAGGTTGTAGGTTCGAATCCCACCTTAGCAAATTAACTTTCACAATATCATGGTGCCACCTGCATCTTTGGTTACGGTGGGGATGTAGAGACATTCCTTCCCAGGTGTTGACAGGTTTAAGAAAAGTATCTTTCTTTTTTAAGAGGCTTTTATTCAATTTTCTCAGTCTGGCAGTACTTAGGAGTTTCTGATCCATCTTAAAATATAAGCTAAGATTTGGGAAATATTAAAATATTAATTCATCAATTTTTTGAACACTTGATTATTCTCTATGACAATATGCAATTTTAAAATGTTTGAGTCATTTAATCAAATTCTTATGGAGCCTGGAGCAAATTACTTTTTATGATAATTGTATATATTCCTGGGCTCAATCCTATGTGAGAATCAAAGGAAATTTTTCCAGTTTCTGTTTACAGTCCCCATCAGCTTTATATTTTTAGAGAAGTCGACTGACCGTTGATCTACCCACACAATCCCTTAATATCCAGTGGTTATAGAAACAGATGAATCCTACACATCTGTCCCGTTGACCCTTACAGACTAGGGATTTTTACTTACATGAACATATTACCTAGCATTCAATAAGATTATATGTTTGAATTGTCCTCAACATAATAATAGTAAATATATGTACCATCCATTTTCCTGAAATAAATACATAATGTTAGCATTGTAATTTTTTTCATTGGGTGCTTTTTTTTATTAGGATGTAAGTCATGTTGTCAAAAATCGTGAAGAGTACTTCATTGTATGTTTTATGCAAGGAGAAGGGCATTGATTTCCTCATGCTCAGAATTTGTCATGAAAATCAATAGTTTAGCCCTAATAGCCATACTTTTCTTCTACATATGGTATTTTGCTTTAAAAAGTTGTAACTCTTGACACATTGCCTCATGTTTACTTCAGTTGAACAAGGTGCTAGCAGTCTATTATCAAAGCTACTGGACTACAATACTAAAGTAAAGGAGACAGAACAACTGATGCAAGAAATGGAAGAAGAAAGGTGATGTTATAAACATACATGCAGTTTTCTTTTTGTATAGTTAGTGATTTTTTTTTTTGCATTCTAAATAATGCTTATATGTTATATAACAGAATATGTATGGATATCTTATATGATGAAATAAATGCTTAAATGTATATGACAGAATATGTATGGATATCTTTTTTTGCATATTTATTTTTATGCTACCAGAAGAAAATGGAAAAGCTTACAATATGTTTTAAATCGTACTTCACAATCGCACTGTATAAATACCTTGATTTTAGGAATTATTTAAACTGTCGTCCTGGGTTCTATCCTCAGTTAGAGCCTCAAGTCCTGGTAAAAGTTCCCAAGTCTACCCAGATTAAAATGGGTACCTAACATTAGTTGGGGTAGAAGAGGCGGATTGGTTTTATGCTAGCCACATTATAGTTTAATATGCAGTGGCTACAAACGCAGATTAATTATACACTTCATCTGCCCCGATGGCCTTAGGGCTAAAGAGAAACTATTTTTTATATAAAATATAATGTCTATTCAAATTGTTACTAATAAGCCATTTTTTGTAAAAAGCCAAAGCTAATCATATTAGTAAGGGGATAAACTTGAAGTGTAGAATCTGTTTGTCATCTTTGCATATAAATGGATTGTGTGGTAGCACAAGGCCCAGGCTTTACTTCCCCAGTTAATGACAGATAACCATTTTAAGTTGGGTGAAATTGAGGGACATTTCACCAGGAACTGGTGAGAAAATTCCCTTGGTTCTCACTCAGGATCAAACCCAGGACTCTCAGGTGGACAGTCCAGTGCTATTCACCACTCAACCACCCTTCCCTCTTTACCAATTTGTGCTTTTACTATTTTATTTTTAAGCAAGCCTTTTTTTTTTGTTTAAATATTTTCTTGTTAAGTGTTCATGTTCAAAAGAAATTATTTAATTTCAAAATTTCTGCATCTTTTAGAATGAGAGAAGAGGATTGGTTGAAAGTCAGATGGGAGGAGCTACAGAACATTAGAAAGCAGGAAATTTTAGGTAAGTCAAAAAGAAAGAAGGACATATTGGAAAATCACCTTAGAAAGAAGTAAATCTTGGGTTAGCCCAAGATATGAGATTCCTAGATCTGATTCACATATAATTTGACTTATGCCAACTACATGTATTAGGTAAAGTGTTTTTCAATTTAAAAAAAAAATGTATTTTTTTCAAGGATGTTTAACTCTGAAAATTGAAATATTTTTTTCTTGCCATGGGCTCAGACAATATGAAAACGATGCTGTTGGATTTTGCCAAGATGGAAGCTGCTAGAGTAGGGGTTGAGTTGGTCAAAGATGTCACCGTCAAGGAAGCTTTAGACCAGTGAGTACTTGATTTATTTTAATTTTTTTTTTTGTCTTGCAAACGTGTCAAGGCCTGTAAACATTTCTGTGTACTTAAATATCATGTTTTAAGTTAATCCGCTTTTTTTTTTTTTTTTTTTAAATTTTATTTACATATCATCTTAGTCAATGTGAGAAATTTTTTTGTTATACACATCTTAGGATTCTTAAGAAATATTATTATATGTATTGACAAGAATGTTTCCTATCGTCCTAGTGAGGCCACTTTATGCAGTTCAGATAAATTGTATTTTCTTGATGGCTCGTCAGTGATGTTTTTCTAAATATTATAATGAAACCTTGCGCTCCTTCCGTGGTGTTGGTTATCCATTCCCCACATTCTCTCGATCTCGATTTTTTTTTTATTCGGACAGCTTTTCTGTCTTTCTTAAACATGTTTCGGTCCAAAAGGGGTAGCCATTTGATAAGCTGGCAGGTTCTTTCTGTTTTATTTGTTAGTATCCTGCCTCTTCCCGTTGATTCTTCCGATCAGTATGGATTGCCATGTCTCATACTATTGTAAAACTTGTCATTCGTTATAGATTTTATAGAATGCTTTGTTTAACATAATATTACGGGCATGGTTCAAAATTACTTTTTTTCAGATTCTGTTTTCAACCTTATGTATTACACAAACAAATTTACTTTTTTTAAAAAAAAATAAAAATACCTGATTTCATGAAACATTTTTTTTTCTGTAGAGAAAATTTTGATATAGGTCAGATGCACAGTTTAATTCACTACAAAGACTTAGAAAACAAGAAGATGGTCGCTAAACTGGCAGAAGAGGTAAAATTAATTAATTATTTTTAAAAATAATGCAGGTATGTACTACAGTGAAATGTCGTTATAACGAACGTCAGTGTAACGAATTATTCAGTACAGCGAATTTTTTTTTGCCCCTTCCCCTTCGCTTATATAACATCTGTTAAAAAGTGTCGTTGTAACGAATTTCGTATTTTCAGTATTGCGAAAAAAATAGCCGTTTTGCAGATATTTAATTTTATCCCCTTACCAAAAAAAAAAATTAATTTGGCAAATTTCTAAATCTCAAGTCAACTTGAACTCAAACGACATTCACATTTACTAATTAATGGGAGGGGGAGTGTGAGAGGAGTAAGATGTTATGGTAACCTTTAACCTCTACTGATGAGGATAGTAAACATAAATTCCACCAGGTGCAGTACTGAGACAAGTATCGTCTTGGGACGGCGAGGGGGGGTAGTGAGTGGCGGTGTCACAATTACGTAACAACAAATGGGGGGGGGGGGGGCGCCGGATGAGAGTATGAGAGTTTTAGCAAGGTTGGGAAGGGGAGAGGAAGAGAATTAAGACGTCACGAGACAGCCAAGCGACGGCGGGCACAATTACGTAACGGGAAGGGGAGGAGGAAGAGAGCCTAAGACGTCATGGGACAAACACATAAATGTAGGGAACTTTACACATTCGCGGGATAAAAAAAAATCAATAAACCAGTGTTACGTCTGTGTTGGGGAAATGCGCTAATGAGAAAGAAGCCATACACTTAAAAGTAAAGCTTATTGGGAGGTATGAGAAAGACATAATGGTTTTGGTATGTGTAGAAAGTAACTTGATAGTTTTAGTAAAAAACAATCTTATTGTTTTCGGTAGGGGCTTGATAGAGGGTTGCAATTTTTTTTAGAAAATGGCGATCTTATAGTTTGTGATAGGGACTTATGGACAGAAGACTGCATTTTGCCAAGATGTTAATAAACTACCGGTACCTGTATTTAATTAATAATACAGGAATGGAAGAATAAATGAGTTATTTATTTGACCTTTTTGTGACATTGAACTATACTTTTTTTCTAATTATAATAAAATTTAATCCAGTTACAAAAGTAAATAAATATATTTTTTAAATTATTTCGTTTAATAAATCAGACAATATGAGTAAGATAGCCGTAGTGGGTTTCTTATAAATTAAGTGAAGTAAGTCATGTTGAATAACTGTTATAAAAATAAATGAATTATGTCCCTTAGTTCCATGACCATTAGCGGTAACGAAAGCTGAAAGCTAAATTAGTAGCTTAACTAATAAGAAATAAACGGAGAGAATATTTAACATATTTTTAGCTAAATATCTTTGGTAAAAGTAGTAAAATGCCACAATATATTTGCATTGATACCCAAATGAACTATATCCACATATTGCCAACAGAAAATGTTGTCGTCGCCGGCGAACCCCCCCCCCCCCCCTTTCCCGATTTCAGTGTAACAAATTTTCAGTATTACGAACGAATTTCGAATCCCTGTCAATTTCGTTATAGCGACATTTCACTGTATTACATAGTGTGTGGGATGAGAATGACTTGATGTACTTTTAACATTTCTTATTTACTCTGTGGTGAGTTGGGATGTTGACAGATTCTAATTATGTTGATATATAACAGTCAAAAATAGAAGAAAACTAAATGCTGTCAGATGATGAACCAACTCAACCAGGTACTTCAAAATGTAAACAAAAAAACTTAAATAATGTAGGTTGGACAACAAAATACAACAATTGACATAACTTAGACCTAGGAAGATTACCATTCTGATCTGAATTGTATCATTGAGTCACTTTATACAGAGTCTCAAACTGAACCGCTAATAAAACAATATAATAATGAGTACTAAACCCTTTTTATTAGTTGTTATGGGTTACTGTATCATTTATGATTGGGTAGGGTTAAGGGTTAGGGTTTGTGATTGGTTATCTACACATAATGAACCACTGGACTTCAACTTTGCCTAAATGTGTTTTATAGCATCTAAACAGAGTTTTCATTTAATGAATTCCACATACTCCATTAAGGCTTAGAATACACGCCAATTGATGTTTGATGAAATAATAAAAAAAACTATCAACATAAAAAAAGAAAATGAAGTGCATAGTAAAAAAAAAAGAATAAAGTGCTCATAGACAAATAAAGTACCCCAACAAAATTGTATACATTATATCTTAATGGAAAAATATGATCAATGAAGAACAGGCCATTTTTTGTTTTGAATGCTCTCTTTCTTCACAATATATGTGGATCTTGCCTTAGAGACAGTTCTGTGTTCCGAGAAAATGTTTTAAAGAAATAATTATATCTTTTTTTTTTAGCATATTTATGAATAAAAATTATTTTACAGGAAGAGTTGCAGAAGGCAGCATTTGAAGCTCTGCTGATCTCCCAGGACACGGCCCACGCACGAATCAGGTCACAAATTATCCTGATTGAGTCAGAGCTGGCCCAGCTGACCGCTGTTGAAATGGACAACAGAGCCAAACGCATGCAGCATGAAATAGTAAGATCAAGTTTCCTTTTTTATTTCCGTTTCGCAAATGATATTTCTCTGCGTTTTCATTGGTATTTTTTTTTGCTATTTATTTGACCACCTATAGGATGGCTCATGTTTTAAATGATAAATTTTTTAAAATGAATCTTTGATTCTCTGTTGAAGACTGGCGGTCACACAGTCTCTTTATTTACTTGTTTATTTTATACATTTTAAAGAAATGCAGCAGTACAGTTGTGTAAACTTTTTTTTTTATTTCTAACTTTTGCCAACATACTGCTGAAATTGATCTCAACATGGGTTATTGATTTTCTGTTCTACAAATTCATTTTAAAATTTTTTAAGATGTACACCCCCCAGAATTTAAACAAGTTTTCATTTTAATTTGTAAGAATCTTGTGGCGGAGCAAAGAATTGCCTTGTCGGCCATGCTGTCCCAGTTATTGGAGGAGGCAGACAAAAGGAAAGCTGAGCTCAGGAAGAGACTGGTGAGCATTTTGATTTTTAATTTTGTCTTATTCAGTTTAGCTGTTCACTTTTTGGCACCCGCAACATTACGAGCCATGATTTCTTTATTTGATTTCATTGAACTAATGTTCAAAGATTGTGACACATTTATATCTTTTTTGTATGATTGTTGGTCTTATTCAATCACCAGTTATGCTTTTGTTAAAATTTACATGACAGAAATTGGACCATTGAAGATTTCTTTGCCTTTCCTATTTATTGAAAGTGTGTGTCAACAAGTGGAAAACATTTTTGATGTGTAGAATGAAATGACAAGCAGATCTGTGATTGTTGCTCTCATGTGCTTGTCTGATATTTATTACTTTCTTGGTTTTCATTAATTTCATGATTGTCATTAATTTCACGGTTGTCATTAATTTCATGATTGCTGTTATTCCCATGATTGCCATTACTCCCATGATTGTCATTACTTTGATGATTGTCTATTTATGTGCTTTTCACTGAACAGATCGAAATGGAGGAGCAGAGGGAGGAGGGTCAGCAGGACTACTGGCTGGCACAGTTCCAGAGATTGTTGGATTGGAAGCCACAGTCACTCATTGATAAAGTAAGTGCTGTCTTCTTTAATTTCACATCTCCTTGTAACTTTTGTTGAGCGTAGGGTTTCTGTAAAAGCTCTCCAACTGGAACTGACAATGTTGGAGAGTTCCAGACAGCTTTTCTTGGCATTGGTTATTGTTAAGGCATGTCTAAATTGTAGGCCGCATTAGGCCACTTTTGTATTTAAAGAAATCACTGTAAGGATGAGATGTTTATCTGTTTGGTCATATTTGGCCAGCACCAAGCTAATAATAATGGGCGAAATCATCAAATATTAACATTTGCTCAGTAGCTGTCATATCCCCATATCATGCATACTTAACAAACGACACAGAAACAACCTGTTTGAACAAAATCAATGCTCGCACAGGTCTAATACATTGCTCGCCAGGGTCTCTACTTCTACGCATGTAGCCTGGTAGGAATTTTTATTTTGTGATAGCTGAATAAAAATGTAAAGTGTAATCTGGTAAACCATTTTGCTGTTCCAGAGGTGTTAGCTAAAACCAATGCTATGGGTCCTGCTGACATTCTAGCTGGCTACATAGCTAATAGTCAGGCTTGCCACCAAGAAGAGCAATTAGATCATTCATCTATGTACAACACACTCATCTATGTACAACACACTCATCTGTGTACAACACACTCATCTGTGTACAACACACTCTATGTACAACACACTCATCTGTGTACAACACACTCATCTGTGTACAACACACTCTATGTACAACACACTCATCCATGTACAACAGACTCATCTATGTACAACACACTCATCTATGTACAACACACTCATCCATGTACAACACACTCATCCATGTACAACACACTCATCCATGTACAACACACTCATCTGTGTACAACACACTCATCTGTGTACAACACACTCATCTGTGTACAACACACTCTATGTACAACACACTCATCCATGTACAACACACTCATCTGTGTACAACACACTCTATGTACAACACACTCATCCATGTACAACACACTCATCCATGTACAACACACTCATCCATGTACAACACACTCATCCGTGTACAACACACTCATCCGTGTACAACACACTCATCCGTGTACAACACACTCATCCGTGTACAACACACTCATCCGTGTACAACACACTCATCCGTGTACAACACACTCATCCGTGTACAACACACTCTATGTACAACACACTCATCCGTGTACAACACACTCATCCGTGTACAACACACTCATCCGTGTACAACACACTCATCCGTGTACAACACACTCATCCGTGTACAACACCCTCATCCGTGTACAACACCCTCATCCGTGTACAACACCCTCATCCGTGTACAACACCCTCATCCGTGTACAACACACTCATCCGTGTACAACACACTCATCCGTGTACAACACACTCATCCATGTACAACACACTCATCCGTGTACAACACACTCATCCGTGTACAACACACTCATCCGTGTACAACACACTCATCCGTGTACAACACACTCTATGTACAACACACTCATCCGTGTACAACACACTCATCCGTGTACAACACACTTATCCGTGTACAACACACTCATCCGTGTACAACACACTCATCCGTGTACAACACACTCATCCGTGTACAACACACTCATCCGTGTACAACACACTCATCCGTGTACAACACACTCATCCGTGTACAACACACTCATCCGTGTACAACACACTCATCCGTGTACAACACAAATGTTTCTGAAATAAAAAGGAGAAGGGGAATAACAAGTTAACGATTGTTACTTTTTAATAATATCTTGTTACTTTTTAATAATATCTTGTTACTTTTTAATAATATCTTGTTACTTTTTAATAATATCTTGTTACTTTTTAATAATATCTTGTTACTTTTTAATATCTTGTTACTTTATAATAATATCTTGTTACTTTTTAATAATATCTTGTTACTTTTTAATAATATCTTGTTACTTTTTAATAATATCTTGTTACTTTTTAATAATATCCGGTTTAATAGTTTTCAACAATATTTTGTAGGCCAGATCAATATTCATTTATACATGTGTTGACCTACATAGGAAAAGAAGCTTTGATAGCAGATGATTCAGAAGAAAATCAGTGCAGGATTTTGGTAGCTAAACATACATCTCAAATGTTTTTCACCTTATAAAAATAAATTTCAAATTTTTTTTTTCATTAACTAGGAGAGTCAGCTAGAGATCGCCGTTAAAGACATTCTGATGTCCAGCGGGGCGGAAGACTACATTCCGGTGTTTGCCAGGCACCGTATCACCATAGAGACAATGATGTCCATGACTGAGGATGACCTCAAACAGATTGGAATTCACGAGCTGGGTCTCAGAAAGGCCATTATGAAAAACCTGCAATGTCAGAACATGGTGGAGAAAACAGCCATTGAAAAAATTAGACAGAAAAACAGAGTAAAATTTTTTATTTATTTCCATTATTAGTTGTTTTTTTTTAAATTTTCTCTTTATAGAATATTGGATTTGTACCATTGAGGGAACAGTTTTACTACTGTTTACATCCCTGCAATATGTATCTGTAAATTTTTACTAATTGAATGTAAATCATGACTTTGCTTTTGTAAGAGCTGCAAAGTTAAGTACTGAGGTTTGTATTTCTAGCCTTTGCATTTAATTGTGTTCTGGTGCAGATAATTAGTTGATTGATACTCTAGGTTCTAACATTGCAAATTGAAGCAGCAAATGACTAAAGGAAAGGAGTGATTGTGTAGAAAGCGGGGAACCGAAGTAAAAATTCTACTGTTTCAATTAAACCTTTTGGCTCATTCAAATACTGATAAGCTGATTTTTCAAATACTGATAAGCTGATTTTTAAATCTAAATTGATAATGGAACGCTAAATATCAAAAGTCATAAAACTTTGACAAAGGGGTATTGCAGTTTTTCTTCACCTATATTGTACTCTTTGACATATAAAGTCTGTATGATTTAGAAGCAATTATCTAATGTTTGGTGATAGCTAGCAGCATCTGAACAGTAGACCTTTTGTTAATTTTTTTTCTTGTTTAATTTAGCTGTTGCATCTCATTTAGTTGTCTTGTTATGGCCGGTTTTCACTCCGCCATTTCGTAATGTAGGTTGACAATTTAAGTGTTTCATGATTCACATTCAAGCCATTTATTGAAAGTCGTGTAATATTTGATAAGAACTAATACAATAATTATCCTCCGTGAAATTCTAGGAGCTGTTCATCCCATCACGTCAGACTCAGCCCTCTGCACCTCATGCAACCCCAGAGGAAAACAGACCGCCTCCAACGTTGCCAGAAATACTCTTGGAGAGACAGCTCTCCATCACAGCAAGGGGCCTGAACTCAGAATGTGCCATATGCCTTGATAATCAGGTATATTTGGTCCATTTGACAATTCAAATTATTACCAGCTTCCACATTGTTGGTGATATTTTATAAAGGCCCATTTATTCTACACCTATAGCTAGATATTTTCCTAAATAAATACATAAACTAGATATTTTCATAAATAAATACATAAACTACCGTATTTTTCGCCGTATAAGACGCTCCGGCATATAAGACGCACCCAATTTTAAAGGAGGAAAATCTATAAAAAAAAGATTCTGAACCAAATACTGTACTAAAATATTTTATATCAACTGTATAAAGTAAACAGCAGTTTAAGAACAATTTTATGTCAACCATGTAACATATTAAGAACAATCTTTACTAATGCACTATGATGCAAGTTTAGTGAAATAATATTTTACAAGTCTAACAATTCAAGTCTACTCTAAGTATTTGTGCCCGCGCTTTCTACTCTAAGTATTCGTGCCCGCCTTTCTACTCTAAATATTCTATATAGCTTCTCTAAATCTACAGGACCGACTGCTCTAAGTATGCGGGGCCGACTCCCCACTCTCTCTGTGGGCCGCCCTCTCTCGAGATACATTCTGCGTCCACTTTATAAAGGCCCGCGGGGTGCGAGTGGGACAATAGATAATGAGACAGTAGATAATCCGTGTGCAAAGGGGGGGGGGGGCACTTAGTCCGTGTGCAAAGGCAGCGAGAGCTGATAGAAACAACTTTTAACTAGTATGGAAGGGGTTAAGTTTGACCTGTTACATGGGGGGGGGGGAGAGGTGCGGTGAATTGTTGACGTAACATATCCATGGCCTTGCGTTACATTCCATGGTCAACTGATGAGGAGCGAGAGGGTCCGCATTGGCGGGGTAAATTTAAATTGGCAGTGGAGGTGGAAACGGGGAGGGGAGGGTAAATTCTAGATGTAACGTTTCTGACCATGACCCTGGGTTATGTTCCATGGTCAACTGATGAGTCACTCGATACCGGCGGGAGGTGCGTGTGCAAAAGGGGGGGGGGTAACTTCTAAACGTAACAGTCAGTAAACAGTGAAAGTAACAAAAATCAGTCTGTAATGGTTTTATTCGAACCCCAAGAATTCCTCGTCTTCGCTGCTATCAGAAATGAGGAAGGACAGATCCTCGCAGTCATTGTCATCACTTTCTTCCTCACTGGTGTCAAATAAGACGTCATCTTCTGTTCCGTCCAAGGAATTACTAATGCCACACTTCTTGAAGGATTTTACAACAATGTCCTCCTTCACGGAGTCCCATGACCTTTTAACCCATTCACACACTTTCTTTTTAGTATTTTCCGTAATGTGCGCTCTAAACTGGTCAAGCACCAACAAGGAAGATTTCTTCAGAAGACCGCCAGGATGTTTAGACCACACTGCGAGTAAGCGCCACACAAAGTTGGGGGCAGTTTTAATGCATGTAAAATGTGTATTTGCCGTATAAGACGCACCAACTTTTCCCCCCCGGTTTTGGGGAAGAAAAAGTGCGTCTTATACGGCGAAAAATACGGTAGATATTTTCATAAATAAATACATAAACTAGATATTTTCATAAATAAATACATAAACTAGATATTTTCTTAAATAAATACATAAACTAGATATTTTCATAAATAAATAAATTAATTTCTGGTCACTTCTTTAAGAGTTTAATTCTTGTATTCTTAATAATGTTCCTGCTGCATTTATGTTTAAATCAAGAAAAAAAAATATACTAATGATTTATCTCAGTGCAAATTACCAAAGCTAATCGTGTCATGCCAGTTTTCTTTTTTTTGTCCGTAGTCAAACATTATATTCCTCACCTGTGGCCACGTCTGCTGCTGTGCTATGTGTGCAGTGCCTGTCAATGAGTGTCCACTCTGCAGAGAAAAAGTGTCCGCCAAGATTCGTATAACCATGCCTTCCACATGAGTGTCAGCAGCATCACCCCAGCTCTTGCCTGCATTCAGAGTTATCAAGCATTGTAGCATTTCAGACCACCCCTCTCTGACTTCCATCTTTAACACAAGTGGCCAATTTTATTTTTCTTCCAATCAATACTTCTTTGAATGTATTTATTAAGCTTTGTTAAGTTTACTTAATTTTTGAGGACCCTTACATATCTTTTCATTATTTACCAATTTTAACATGCTACTGAGAGCTCCTGGCTCAGAATCAGAAACAGGATGTTCACTTCACTGTGCAATACATTTTTTTTAGTTATAATTTGTAAACATGATTGAGCAAGAAACAAAAAGTAATTTTGTGTTAAGATTTAAAAAGCATCTAATTTTTATACGTCTAAAAAAAGTTTTAAAACACTAAAAAATATTTGTATAAAATTATCTGCTATGAAGTAATTTAAAAGTTCATCTGAAGAGCTGTAGCACATCTTCTTTCGACTGTTCAAATTTATAACTTTGCCCGTTAGGACTGCAGTTTGGAAAAAGTAACAAAAACAACTTAAAAACCTAAATATACATGGACCTGGTGCCAAGTTTTTGGGAAAATCAATAAGCTATTGATAAACATACTAAATTAGGTGACTGAAATTTACTTTGATTTCATTCTAGCATGTATACATTTCAAGTTAGTCGAGCTCTTTTGGGAAAATCAATAAGCTATTGATAAACATTACTAAATTAAATTACTGAAATTTACTTTGATTTAATCCTAACATATTTACATTTCAAGTCAGTCAAGCTCCCTTAGCCCTCCTAATGGGGGCCAGCTGGGCAGACGAAGTGTAGAATTTGTATGTTTCTATAACCGCGACATATTTAGGGATTGTGTGGATATCACACGGCCCAATGTGTACATATACATAGTTAAAAATGTCTCCTTCACTTTATTAGTTCTTAGTGTACTGAGTTCCCTAGTTTTAAATTATTTCATCTCACCGATGGCTAAACTGGGTAGTTCTTGCTTTAGACAAATTTTAATTTTGAGTTTTAATTTGGATACGTTTTAAAAAAAAAGTAAAATGCCTGGCATCTATCAACGCCAATTTGTCATTTTTTTTTTTTTGTAGCATAAACATTTTTGCTTAATCCTTTTGAGCTAATATTTAAGTTGACGCAAAGTCTCTTATCTACTCCAAGTAAAGTTAATTTTGATGTAAAATATAATTAGCATTCCAAGTTCATAGGATTGTCATTCCAACTGGTATATCTCACCACAGTCATGATGTTTTGTGTGATGTTTTTGTGGCCAGTTTTTTTTTCCACTTTCATAAATGTTTTTTAGAATAATTTCAGTAAAATAATCAAACATTTCTGTGTAATTTTTAAATCATTTAACCTCAAAGTGTTTTGCATTACCTTTCAGCATAAACCCACATAAAACATTATCCACATTAAAGTTTTCTCTCTGAGCGTCTTTCTTAATATGTTCGCTTTTTTTCCTTGTTACTGAAACTGCTTTTATTGAGTTTCTAAAGTTGCAATTACAAGATCGTTTTTTTTTTAAAAGTATTAGTTTAAAAAACATTTATTCTATTATTTCAAATAATTAAAAAAAACTGTGTGTTGGTGATTTTATCTAAAAAGACTTTTTTTTCTTCAAAAATTGAATGATAATCTATTTAATTGTTTCATGGCAGTCTTTGCCAAACTTTTTTAGTTAAACACTATATGTATTCAAAAAAATGATTAACTGTGTTGATACATGATTGCTTTTTTTTTTTTGGCTTGCTTAATTGTAATGGTTTGAATTTATTTATTTTTTTTGGTGTTGTTCAACCAAAAGCATGAATGATAGGAACTGTTTGATTGAATAAATTAACAGTGCTAGTACTAGTATTGGGGTTAGAAAAAGGGCAGAAAAATCTTTACCTACGAAGTCAAAAGCTGTAAAATGCCACCAGATTTATTAGTGCGGACTAATGTTGTTCCCGTAAGCAGGTTTTACACTAATGTTTGGGAGGGAACATAGCAAAAATAATTCAATAAATTATATATAAACCCCAAACACTTGTGCATTTTATATCTAAGGTGCTAGAATTTATAATTAACGTTATATTACATTCAGTTTGTAAACATCTTCAAAAACATAAAACCTTTGAGTTTGTTGAGAGCTTTCACTTCGCTCAAAGTGTGCTGCTTTTGTTTTCGTTGACACAAACTGACCACTTGGCTCACTCTAACTGGCCACTTGGCTCACTCCAGGCTCTCCAAGGTCACAAATTTGAGAACCCCCCGCCTTTTTCTAGGTTATAAACCAACCAAAAAGCTCTGAATTAGGAATGCTAGCTAACTTGTACCAGTTACGCAGTCAGTTTAAAATAAATAAATTTCTTGAGATAATCATCTCAGCGCAAAGAAACATGTGGCAATGAATTTTTTTTTGAACAAATTCAGTTGACTTAAATTTCTCTCGTCATTTGTGTTGGCTCGCTAGAAATCATCAGAAACTTCATTTCATGGAGATCTGAACAAAGAAAAAATCTCTCCCCCCCCCATCTCATCTTGATTGATAAAAGGATTTCTTGTTTTTATCAGAACCCTTATTTTGATGATATTTTTTAACTAGCATTGATTTTAACTAGCGAGATATATATCAGACAGTATCCAACTGCTTCCCTTCTAGCATACAACTTTATTTACTCTATTCTAGTTTCAGAGAAAAAAAAATATTTCAAATGATTTGTATAAAAATGTACATTTTTGTAACTAGTAAAAAAAAATTTTTAATCTGGTGATTAACATACTGTCTAACCTAATAAACTTGTTCAAAAGTATCCTTTTTCAAACAATGGTATTTTTATATGTGCACTGCAAATGTAAAAAAAAAAAATAAAATATTACTAAATTTGTAAGAACTGTAAATAGCAATAATTTATATTTATTTATTTTATTTGTGTTGAAATCAAATGGTCACATCGGATATTTCCTTACAAAACCTTTCTAATGTTATTTGAATTGGACCTACATAAGACTCACCTCTTGCTGAAAAGTAGAATAAATGGAACTAATTTAAAGTTTTTTTCGTCTTATCAAATGTTGCTATTCTTCTTTAATTGATTTTCCTTGTTTAAATTTCTGTTGGCGTTTTTGAGTTAAAGGATCATTTAAAAAATAAAAAAAATAATTTTTTTAATGCAGAAATTTTACAATACTTAAATTTATGGCTGAACGCAAAGTTAAAAAAAGAAATATAAAAGAATATGTAAGATGTTTAATATTTTAAAATTATATAGGTCTGCTTCTATAGTTTCATAAGAAAGTTGAAACTTAATTTCATTACAAAGATATTTTAAAAATTTATTTTGGTCTGTGATTCTGTACATTTTCTGACATTCATCAGCATTGTCTCATTATTTATGTTGGTGTTTCCAATTATAAACGGAATTTTGTTATACATTAAAAAAAAACTGTTGTTATAATTTTTTTTTTGTATTTAAATTATGCGTTCTTTATCCTGTATTATTATTATTAGAAACTTGTTTTTATGATAAATTTGACAATTATAGACAATAGTTTGTGGACTTTTATTCATTATGGTAAAATTTTTTGCTCATAGAACTTATTGAACATAGTGCATATGAAACATTATAATTAGACTAGCTTTGCTACTATAATAACTCAAAGGGCTTCATTTAAAGCCAGTCTGGCTTAAAACGCTTCATATATATTTTAAAATTTAAGTCAGAACTTGATCACTGACCTATAGAAGAAGCATTGTACCTTAAAGTTGTTGGGTTTATCATGTCAGTAATTTAAAGTTTTTTTGGTAGTCACATTTTATATGTTTTACACTTAAAATTATTTTTACCAGATTTTTTAAGACTTATAATTTCCTTAAAAGGAAGTTTTTAAAATGTTACATCACACAACTGGTGAAAAAAAATATAGTGGAATTTTATTTTTATCATAAAAATTTAGAAAATATTTTAAACAAAAATCCTTTGGTCTAATGTGCCAATCTACACATGTTCTATGCATTCTTCATATTATCAACTTCCTACGCTGTACTGTAAATGTAAACAAAATAATTTTTCATTAAAATGTGTATTTACCTTACATCAATAGCTATTGAATCATTTCTTGCCTTTCAACAATTTTTTTTTTCTAATAAAAAATATTAATGGATGTACTTTTTTTTATAAAAACAAAGTATTTATAATTGTTGTCATTGTTCATTCTATGTTAATTATATTAATTTTTTTTTATTACATAATTTTATCCTGCACTTTGCTGTCTGTTTTCTTAAATGTTTTTTTATAAAATGTATGACTAACATTTATGTATTTTCAATAGCTTTTCATTTTCTCTTGTACATCCGTCTGCTCATCATGTGAATTTTTTTTTTTTTTCTAAAATGGAATAAAAAAAAACATCATTTTTTTTATCCGTTTTGTAACAACTATGAGGCCTCCATACCATAAACCATTGTCTACTACAGTACTGAACTAGGAATGTAAACATTTAGACCTGGGCTATACATTGACTACTACAGTACTTAACTAGGAATGTTAACATTTAGACCTGGGCTATACATTGACTACTACATCATTACTAAATCAGTGACCATAGAATTATAGCCAAATCATTTATGAAATCCCCTTAACTAATCCATCAGAAACAATTTTTGTAGCAAAAAATTGTGGTGGCTCATAAAATGTTTTTTTAAAAACAATAAAGAGTATATTAGTTGGGGGGGGGTGTGTGTCTAGAAAGAAAATACAATAAAAGAAAAATTAAAAGAGATTCATAGGTTTGATTTATTCTCTGGTTACAGAAATCGCTAAATTTTGAGTAAAAAAAAATAATGAGGTAATACACATAAACTTTCATATTTCAACACAAACTATTACAGTGTGCAGGAAACGTGACATTTCAAAATTTAAAAACATGATTTTTTTGTACTGTCTCTAAATAACATGAAAGAAAAATAAGTAAAATTACATTTTCTAAAACAATTTATTAACAAAAGCTTTAACTTGTAAACTGGATGTTTTCATTGTAGATGCAGCAAAGTAATACAACTTAAAACTAAATAAATTGAGTTTATAGTAATTATGTGGGACGGATTAGTAATTATGGCATAAGGCCAAGTATAAAGTCAACGAAAGAAGAGTTTTTTGTAAAATTATTAACAGCCACACAATGGTGCATTTTAAATGATTTCATGGACAAAAAAAAAATGTCTCAATTACTACAAAAATTAACATTTTTTCGGGAGCTATAACAAATTCAGTGTAGAACCATTATTAACCACTATTGGTGCATAGTTGCACCAGGTCAACTGTGTGGTTGGAACAATGTGCACTGGGTCAACTGTGTGGTTGGAACAATGTGCACTGGGTCAACTGTGTGGTGGACACAATGTGCACTGGGTCAACTGTGTGGTGGACACAATGTGCACTGGGTCAACTGTGTGGTGGACACAATGTGCACTGTGTCAACTGTGTGGTGGACACAATGTGCACTGTGTCAACTGTATGGTGGACACAATGTGCAGCTCTGTTTACTCTCTCCAACTTAATGTCAGCTAACTATTCTAAAGCTTGTTGGACTCAAGGGGATCCATTTGCACCAGCAGGTTAACAGCTGTGTGCTCTGGCGCAACTTTACCATTGTGGCTTAACTTACACCAGATACTATTCAAAGTATATGTATACACAAACATAAAGAGTTAAATGATCTAAACCAATCTGGTGAAATCATGTGATCTTCAAACAAAACAAACAATATATTTGCAGCAATTATGGTAAAAAAAGAAAAAAGTATCGTCTTTTTGTTTAAATAATATCAACGTTTTAAAATATTTCACGCATATTTTACTTTAAAATGCATACAAATTATCAGAAAAATTCACATATTAATAAGTTGAAAAAAATAAACAATTTTGATGTATATCCATTAATTTCAAGAAAAATACCCTAACCCGAGAGTTAAAAAAAAATCAACAATTTATTGGGAATTTCAGAGAATAAATTGAAAAAAAATCTCCTTAATTATCTCTTAATTAGTGGTACAAAGGTTTCACACTTAATTCTAGAAAAATCCTCAGTAGAAGGGAAAAAAATTCATATCCAACAACCAGTCTGAATTGACAAAATATGAATGCATCCTCACAAACAGTCAAATAATAATAAATCAACTCATCTAGTGTTAAATAGCTGTCAATGAATGCATCATCACTAAAAATCACTCAATAAGAAATCAACTCATCTAGTGATATAACATGTCAATCATTCCAATGTATCAGAATCTGTGCTGCTTGCTCTAATGTACTGTCTTTCTAAAAAAAAATAGACAAACATCAATTAAAATTTACAAATATTTTATGTTTTTTTAAAAATCAGACTGGTGAAAAAAAAATCCCCCCCCCCTTTCAATAAAAATATCACAACTGAAAAGTTACCAGCAAAATTAGGCACTAGACATCTGTGCGCTGTAGAAAACAGAATTTTTAGAGGAAAAGATGACATACTCTCATTGAAATAACCCAAGGGTACATTTCAATTTCTACTCAAGTCCACAGCATGGGCCTGGTGAATATAAACTTAATGCAGCACATACCACTTAAATATTTGATTTACTTTTTTTTTTTTACAATGGATAGATTAATGGTTCAATCTTAATGCTTTTTTTTTTTTTGTAAACTTTACATGGTGGCACAGAGGATATGACTACTTTCTAATTCTGTTAAAGTAATGTGACACAAGTGTCTCTCCAGCCATTGAAAGATTTATTTAATCAGCAGCAACAATTATAAATCTTTCCTTTTTATCTTTTTTCTTTCAATTCAAAGAAAAATTAATGTTGCTGCTTCTATTGTTTTCTTTTTGAAGTATGTACTAAAACTTGAAACAGAAAAAAAAAAACACTTGATACTTCTGCTGCTTGAATGGAGGTTAATTGTTCAGCCATCAGATATCCATCATATTCATACATATATCTATCAAAATTGATATATTCATACATATATCTATCAAAATTGATATATTCATACATATATCTATCAAAATTGATATATTCATACATATATCTATCAAAATTGATATATTCATACATATATCTATCAAAATTGATATATTCATACATATATCTATCAAAATTGACATCTGAATTTTAAACTGATGAATTGTAAATTTATTACTTTAAGAGCAGCTTATAACTGAGTCTATCAATTAATTACACTTGGCAGGTACAAAGATGTGGTTTTAAACAAAGGTTTTAAATAGAAACAAAAAAGAAAATCAAGTTTATCATTAACCCATGCTTGTTATCTGTTTGTAAGTAAAGAGAAAAGTTGACTTACTTTTATAAAACAAAATCTCACATAGTTGTCCACCATGTGTTCATGTTCCTTGCAGTAAAAGGCTGTTGGAGGAATCACTGTCAGTTTCTGGAGGACAGTCAACGAAAATAACTTATTAAATTTTGAATTACGACGTATCAAAATTTTTATCACTAGTTGAATATTTTTAGTATGTTGCATACAACTTATTGAATTTTGACCTACAATGTATCAGCTTTTAAATTTTTACAAATATTCAACATAAACTAGTTATCAAAGGCCCGGTACCCGGACCGGCGAGTAGGCACACAGTTGGAGTTGAAAATGGTGATATATATTTTAGCGTGTTAACAATCAGTCTATATCAGAGGTGTGCGGATCTTGAAATTTAGCGTCCGCGTCCGTCCGCGGATTTCTATCAATGATCCGCGCCCGCAGAATCTTACAACATTGGTCCGCAGTCAGTCCGCATTGCTGAAATTTAGCTGTTTAAATGACTTGAAATTTTTTATGGTAACGCTAAAGAAGATCCGCGTCAGTCCGCGAGTCCGCAACTTAACCATACGAAGCATCCGCTGTCAGTCCACTGATTCAGAAAAGTCTGCGGTTCTGCGTCCGCAAGCGGACGCGTCCGCTGTCCGCTCATCTCTGGTCTATATACTTGCAGTGGCCCCAAGGACATGAACAGATTATTGTAGCCAAAATACATTTGAGAATATGGACACCTAATAATACATCAAATAAAATTCATATGTTAAATAGTTCCTCCCAAAAAAAATAATCCTCACTATGGGTAGACATAAACAACAACTCTTAAAATCATATTCCTTCATAATATTTTAATGGACTCCTTTCCAAACAGTTATTCATTTAATGTTTTATGATGTTCAACATGGCGTATTTAAAAAAAAAAGAGAGACGTGAGTGAGTGCTTGTGTTAAGCAAAACGCTACATGTTTATCGGGTGGTTTATTTACTGTTATACACATTGTAGCATAGTACAATTAACTAAGAAAAATTGCCGACCCGGCAGTGCAGAACCTAGGGATTTAGGGGCCCGGTGGGCTTGGCCTCTGTGGGGGCTGCCCCTGCATTTTGACATGAGATAATTTTTGACGCTTCTCAAGCTTGGTCCCGAGAAGAAAGAATCGTTGTGTAGCTTTAGCTGACCTTCAATTAAAAACATAGTATTCCATCAATGCAGTTGAGGCCGCAGACTTAGAAAACATTAGGCCTCTTAAAAAAGAAAGACATATCAAAGCTTTCAACATTATAGTTCTGTGAAGCCAATGCCGAACCAAGGGATTTTAGGCATCTTCGGCAGCCACTACATTTTGACATGAGATAATGTACTTAATATTTAGTTTAAAAAATATTTTGGGGCCTTCCTCAAACTGGGCCCCCTCCATACACCCTCTGTGTGAAGCCCCCATCATAAATGATTAGTTTGCATTGTAAACGTTGTGTACGGCGCTACTCAAACTCAACCCTTATTCATTTCATTCATGTGACGTAATTGTCAAAAAATGAAAAAAAAAAGTGACCTATATAAGGTTAGTAATAAAGGGAAATAATTGTACATTAGAAATAGACATATTTTAGAAATAATAACAATTTAAACATTATAAATATTACATTATATTTTGGTATCCATAATTTTGGTTTAAAATTGAGATTGTGGAACATAACACAGAATATTAATTGAACGATTTCTGTAAATATTTCTTTTACGATCGCTTCTCATTTAATAACAAATTCAACACCATAGATTTATTACGTTACTGTGAAATATAGATAGGCCTTTGGAACCACTTATTTTTTATATCATATTTCGGAGAGTATCACAGAATATTTTGGCATGATTTTGTGTTACTTCTCCTAAGATCGCTTCTTTCCCTTTGGTAATGATTGAGGCGGTCGAAAACCGTATTGCATTGTGATTGCCATTTGGCATTCATGATCTTACCTGCCGTATGTTAGTGTATGTTAGTGTGCGGTGTTTTGTCACCTCGGCACTAAACATATGGCTGGTCCAATGTCAATTCTGGCAGCCATGTCGGAGACTATTCTTACTCGGCTGGCCAGTTGGTAGCCGGATCATGCATGTTAAGAAGAAAACAGTAAATGTTTCTGCCATCTTTGAATTGTTTATGCCGCCATGTTGGATGACAGACGGAAGTCGCGATGACAGACAGAAGTAGCGATGACAGACGGAAACCGGAACATATGATGTAAAATTTGTATTATAGATCTAGGATTGCTCTTTTTTGTTTTTTTTTGGCCTGACAGTCATAACTAAAATTGCCAATAAAGAAATAAACATCTTTTTTTTTAAATCACCAGCAAGAAAAGTAGGCAAGTTAGCCTGAAACCAAGTTCAAATAAATGTGTATGGGTGCAATGATTAGTTAGATTATAGCTGGCAGAAAGTTTTCACTGGCATGAAATAGAAATAGCTGCCCAGATTTTTTTAAAATGCGTAAACCATTACATGATTAGTTCTAAATTCCATATAATAAAGGATAATTATGATTTGATCAATTTTTTTCAAATGATGTCTAAATGCAGGATTTTACTAAAAGAATTGTATCAAAATCAGAACTTGTTACTGTCTCATCAAAATCAGAACTTGTTACTGTCTTCATCAAAATAAAGACAGGGAGATGTCACATGATGCCACTCACCTTATTGATGGTCATCCACCGGGTGAATCGAAAATCTTTTGCCTCCTCACCATCTGGTAAATCAGTAACTGAAAAAAGAAAATTGACACATTAGAAAAATGAGCATAGTGTGCATTAATTATGAACACATTAGGCAATTAGAACGACATTTTAATGTGCAGATGAACAGACAAAACCCAGCTAAGTGATTATCAGTTTAAATGGGAGAAGGAAGTGGACTGCCAATAGTTCTACCCTGGTGACAAGTGCATCCTCTAGCTAGCAATGGACTAAATACTGTACATAAAATTACAGGTAATTACATCTTCCTTAAAAGAAGCTATTTAAATAAGGCCTGTATGGAGTCACAATTTGCTAAGTTTTTGTCCTAAAAGAACAATAGAACAGGTGAAGTACATGTTTTTCTATTATAACCGGTGTCTGCCTTGCATTGGTAAAGATTTAAGCTCATCCTATTATCTGAAATTAATTTTTCTTTTTTAAAAGTACTGAATACACTTATTTGTGAAATCTACAAAACCTTCCATTAACAATCGTCATTAGTCCCTTTTTTTTTTACTGATACATATCTGTATTATAAAAAAACTCAATCACCAACAAGAATGTCCACACAATTTCAAGCTGGTTAAGTGCCGGGATATTATCTCAGCATAGGATAACGTCCACACAATTTAATATTTGTACCTGATATTAGATGGGAAAAAAAAAATAAAGTCTAGCTACACCACTGCCTTTATATTTTTGTAGCTATACTCTTGCCCCTCAGCAAAAATTTTAAAGAGACCTTCACCTTGTTAGTTGACTGTAACAAATATAATATTTTTTTTAACTATTTAGCACTGACCTATATTTGAGTATTCTGCCATCATAAAGTAGCCACCCTCTGGAATGACAGGCTTTAACCCTGCCTCTGCTAACACTGTGGCCAAGTAGTCTCTCTTCGGCTGGAGCTCTCTCGCCAAGGAGGTAAGATAGCTTTCAGGAGACCCAATTCTGGAGATTTCTAACTCTAAGCCTTGAGCAATAGCTTCCTATTGACAATTTGAGAAAGTTTATATTTGACTAGCAGTATTAACACATACATGTAATATTACACTATTTTCAGAATGTACGCTTTTGTAAAGGTTCATATTTTTAAATTAGCTAGGGTGTTACATACAATAACAAAAATGAAGTTATAATTATAGCATTACTTAAATAAAAGGTCAAGTCACACAAATCAGTGATCTTATGTTGAAAGATTAATCATCCATTATTTCATTGCATTTATTAAAAAAATTATTTTTTTTTAAATACCTGCATTGGTGTAGGGCAGGTGTATGCACAATTCTGGTGCATAATCTGTGCACAGTGCACCAAACGCTTGGGTCCTATCATCCATCCAAGTTTCCATCCAGTCACACTGAAAGTTTTACCAGCACTCCCTATCGTCACAGTACGATCCCACATGTCTGGTAAGGCAGCTGAAAGATATAAACAGTAGCCTTCAAATACTAACAGCTAAAAGATATAAACAGTAACCTTCAAATACTAACAGGTTAAAGATGTAAACAGTAACCTTCAAATACTAGCGACTGAAAGATGTAAACAGTAAACTTCAAATACTAGCGACTGAAAGATGTAAACAGTAAACTTCAAATACTAGCGACTGAAAGATGTAAACAGTAAACTTCAAATACTAGCGACTGAAAGATGTAAACAGTAAACTTCAAATACTAGCGACTGAAAAATGTAAACAGTAAACTTCAAATACTGGCGACTGAAAAATGTAAACAGTAAACTTCAAATACTAGCGACTGAAAAATGTAAACAGTAAACTTCAAATACTGGCGACTGAAAAATGGAAACAGTAAACTTCAAATACTAGCGACTGAAAAATGTAAACAGTAAACTTCAAATACTAACAGCAGAAAACATCCGCAGCCAGATAAACTTTTTGAGTCACAGAACACAGTGGGTTCTAAATTTGACACAAGGGTTGGACCAAGATAAGTTGAGATGGAATGTTTATATGATCTGATATAAATTAAACGTTGACATCAGTGATGTGAGTGAGCAGATGGGAGCAAAGCATGGGGTGGATCAAGCAGCATGACTGACCGTATAAGGTCATAGTTTGCGCTAGTCTGTTCTATACTTTACTACAACAGTCGATGTCTCTAGAAAAATTCTTTCTGAGTATCTTAATGTTAATGTAGATAAACGGATAAACTAAATAAACCCATATAAACCAGAGTCTGTAATGGTAAAAAATTAAATTCTCGGTGATGAAGAGAACTTGACAGACATAAAAAAAACTAAATAAAATATAAATTAAGGGGTGGGGGGGGGCATAAAAATATGGGGGTAACAGGTTGGCAGTCTAACCCCCCTCCTGATGGTAATGGCCTAAAAATTCACCAAAACTTTGCCTTTAGGATACAATAAATTTCACTGCAGAAAAAATAAGAATGATTCAAACTTGTAAAATATTATTATTAAAGTCTCACCAATACGCACATGCCTGTTGTCGTCGTAAGTCATCCATTCATAAACTTCATCAGCTATACACACAACATCATGTTTTTTACACAAGTTGGCTATCACTTCCAGCTCTTCCTTACTAAAAACCTGAAGAAAGCAAAATAATATCATTAAAAGGATGAAAAAAAACCAATTAATTTAACATCATGTAGGAAAAAGAACTAACATATTGTTAACCTTAATGTGTTAATTCAAATTAACCCTCCCAATATTTGACACACAGAAAAGCATTGATTTTTAATCAACAGATTTTCATCAAGTTTCAGAAAATAAACTAAAATGTTTTTCATTTTCTACTATGACCCAACAAAAGAGGTAATAAATGTGGCTAAAGTAATGGGGTTTACATTATATTAAAGTTTTTACAAGACACAGTCACACAATTTTTTAGGTGTTATTTTGGAGGATTGAAAAAAACAAACATAAAAAAGACAACACGTGTATAATGTATCGATATAGTGAACAAAATTTACAGGCGCTTTTTTTTTTTTTGCAATAGTCTTAGAAAAATGATAACTGTGATAAACATGTAAGCAAACAATATTTTCACCCTTGAAGTAAAATAACGATTGCTTTAGTTTCAGATCTGCCTTTTTACACCCCTAGAGAAATTTTTGATTTTAACTATAAATGTTTGTTTGCATCATTAAACTGGGAACGAAAAGAAATTATGAGGTTTGGGCTTGTTTGCTATTTAAAAAAAGTCATAAAAATATCTAAAGTAGGGACTTCAAATTATTTTTGCAAAGTTTTAAAGTATTTAAAAGAATAGATTTTTACCAATGACATTTAAGGTTAATGAAGTGAGTGAAATTCTTTGCTAATTTACTCTAGTACTTTGTTTTACATAAGTAAGAAGTAAAAAAAAGAAGAATTTTTTATCATCACAGAATCACTAAAAGAAGCAGCTGATAAACAGTGTTATAAATTCATTTCAATACCCTGTCACAGTTCATACACATTTACACATTTTCACAAATATAAATATAACTGTCTCTTCTCTCTATAAATATTACATTTTAAAAAAAATAGGGAAACTTATATACAGCACTATAAAAGATTCTTTTTATAAATTCCATTTCAACCAGTATGTTTATCAAATAGTTTTTTTTTTTAATTTTTCAATTAATAAATTCAACTATTAACTAACACTATTTATGTGAAAAAGTGAGTCATTTTTAAAAATGATAATTAGTTATCATTAATATAAAAAAAAACAACTAAGTTTTCAACAGAACGATTATTATTTTTTTTTTCAAATAAGAGTGAACCAATTAGCACAATGTTGGAACTCAAATGAGCTTGATTTACAATGCAAAGAAATTATACAGCTCCATTATAAATTATATTTCACTTAGTATAATTTATTACACATAATTTTAAGATATGCACCTAAGAAGAAAAAAAATATACAAATCCCTCACCTTCCCTAAAGGATTGTTTGGAGTATTAACAATAATTAACTTCGTTTTGTCATGAAACTTGCTGCCCAGCTCACTCTCATCCAGCTTCCAGTCTGCACTGGATGTCACTTTACCATCCTTGGTCTGCAGACAATGTTACAATGAATTAATTCACAACGCAGACAAGGTTACAATGAATTAATTCACAATGCAGAAAAGGTTACAATGAATTAATTCACAACCCTTTTATATGAGAGGATTTATAAAGCCTTAACAATTTATGGTCTACATTTTTACGTAATCATATTTAATCTTTTTAAGTCAAATATTCACAAAAATTATAAGATGACATAAAATCTCAAAAATAATTTTTATTTGTTTCATAAACTAATTATACCTACTCTTGAAATAGTAGGCTTTATAAAGATAAATTATCAAACAAAAAAATATACTTATAAACTAGGCAATTAACTGCAGTCTTAAAATGGAATAAAGAGAATTTTAAAACTTTGAGAACTGACTGGTCTTAGTGGAACAAAAACTGGGATGCCTCCAGCAGCTTTGACCATCGGTTGGTAGCAGTCAAAAAATGGTTCAATGATGATAACCTGAGAAAAGTATTTTAAAAATTGGACTAAATAGTGAAACAATTACTAATTTTTTAAATTTAGTTAAATGAAAAGTAAGTTTTAAGATGGGGTGAGTAATAAAAGATTATTTAATGCTGATATTCATATTATAAGTATTCCCCAACTCATGATAGGTACTTGGAGTGGATTTCAGTAAATCAATTGTCCATAGTCAAAAGAAATATCAGCCTTGACAAGAATCAGTTACTTAACCTGCATAGCAGATATTATAACAATAGCTGACTGGATTTAAATAAATAGCAAATATTATGGATGTTAAATTAAGTTTTAACATTTATCAGCTCCAAAGCACAGACCCCCAAACATAAAAATAATTATCACTTTGTTTGGCCAAAAATTGTGCACTACCTCATCTCCTGGGTTCACTAAGCCTTGGATAATGCTAAATAACGACCCGTAAGCCCCAACGGATATAAGAATGTCTGTCATTGCATCGATAGGTCTCCCGAATATCGGCTCATACAATTTAGCCAGAGCATTCACCAATCTTGGATGACCCTGGAAATAGAAGAAAAAACAACTCTTGAAATATAAATCAGATAAATATAATTTTAAAAGCACACAGGCAAGGAATAAGTTTAATAAGAACTCAACATTTCATTACTTTACATTACCGAAGATCAAAATACAATTTTCTCAATTAAGTTTTTCAAGCTGATTCTTGATCATTCTTGGTATGTTTTCAGTCAACTTTTTGAGTTATGTGCCCATACCACAATAGCATGCACTATGCTAATAATGGCTTATATTAGCAAGCTATGTGCTATTAAATCAAAAGTATGGTAATAATGGCTTATATTAGCAAGCTATGTGCTATTAAATCAAATGTATGCTAATAATGGCTTATATTAGAAAACTCTGTGCTATTAAATCAAAAGTATCATGAGGTATTGGTCTACCATTGTGGCTTTCATTCCAGAAATTTTGGTGTTAAAACATTTCAATATTTTGTAAAAAAAATTGACATATATTTATGTTGCTGATTTATATATATTTATGTTGTTTTTGTGTTTTATTATTTTTTTTATCTGGTCCTATTTATTGATTCACAACACTCAAAACTGGATGACACAGATTTTTCTGTTATTTGCTGTAAGACAATGAAAAAAAGTTGAGTTTCTTCACTATATATATATATTTTCAATGGTATTAAAAAGCTCAAATAACAGTATTACTAATGAAAAACTTTTTTAATATGGCTAACTTGGATTTGACACATATATGGCAACTTCTGAAGAATTTAAAAAAAAAAAAAACAATTGTGATTGTGTGTCACATTGTTAATATGTGTTTGTATTAAAACTCATACAAATGGTGAAGGGCGTGAAAGCTGTGGCTGGCTGGATTACTGAATGAGATCATGAAACATGAACAATAAAAAAAATGTGAAGGCGTAGTACACAGTGGATGCAGAGACTTGGGTTGATAAGGTAGAAATTTTGATGCAGTAGGAAACTTATTATTTAAATTGCTAAGGATTCCTGAACAAGGATATTTTATTTATTTCTTCACTGTAGCTGTCATTTATATTCATATTGATGTGCATATACAAGTTGAGTTTCTTATAAAAGAACATTATTATATATAAATATTGTGTCTTTGTTTCGTGTGTTTGTGCAGAAAGTAGTTGTTTTTATTAAAAGCCAATAAAACATCGTGCTTAAACAGTAGTTAAACTTAGTGCTACAGTTCCATGCAGTTAAAAGTTGAACTTACAAAGCTGCGAGTGTACTGGTGGACACCAGGGTTGTCACTGTTCACAGTGTCTCTCAAACACTGAACTACGTGGTCTGGTGCCATGAAGTCAGGGAAACCTTGACCCAAATTAATCGACTTATGCTGCACTGCCAGCTTAGAAATATCAACCCTGGAAGGAAACAAAATTTTAAGTTGATATTATAAAAATATGCAAAAAAAAAAAAAAAAAATACTTTTTCTGTAATAAATTTTTCATACGTACAATGTGGAAACACTGAACTTTACCAAGAGGTCAGATAAAAACTATAGAAAGGTACTATCTGATGTAACCCTTACTTAACATAGTCTGAAAAATAGAGCCCATGTATTCTAAAAAAAAAAAAAAAAGTCTACTGCGGTAGTACTATTTGGTCATTTTACATTCCAATTCAAACAAATGATGCTATCACGTATATTTAACCGTATGATAGATGAAAGACGATGCAATAGAAGTTATGAACTATTGGGAACTGATTTTTTTAGAACATTCTTAAAAAATCATAATTGTTATCATGTATTATATAGTATAATTGTATTATAAAGAGATACAAAATGCAGTTACAATTTTTAACAATTGTTGAGTATTTATTTAGCTTTCTGTCACTTACCAAACATTTTTCTCTGTGCCTTGAATTCTTCTGGCAATGTCAAATTTCTTTGATGTCATTTTCTGCAGATATATTCAAAGTATAGGCCTAATAGTTAGTCAGGCGAATGGACAATGAGATACAGTTTATTTCATGAACATATTCTGTAACTATTAGCAAATGAATTGTATAACTTTTATCTATCTCTTCATATATTGTCTCACCATGGGCTTCAAATGTGGTGGGGGGGGGATAACTCTAGTGATATTCATAATACTATCAACAACACACACACACACAAAATCAATAAACTAAATGCAACAGTCTAAAGATCTATTATCAAAAACAGAGTCTGGCTGATGAATATAAAATGATGGGCTTTTCAATGCCGTGACAAGCAGCAGCTGCAAAAACATTAGTCAATTCAATGAAACAGGATCAACCATGAAACATCTCTCAATAAAATGATAATATACATCCTGACATAGTTTTATCCGTTTTGTTTGATTTTAGAATATATAAAAAAAACTATGGAGGAAAATATAGGCAAAAATGTATTTATTAGCCTGGTTACTAATATATGCATGACATACAATTGGGGCTTTTTTTTTCTGGTGGTTAGCTGTACCAGTTTCTTTTTTGTGGCCAAAATGTTATTAAAGATTTATCTTTAAGTCTTGGTGCAAATGTAATAGGAAACTTAAAGCCAGAAAAAAATAGCCCTGCATGCCATTACATTTAAGACATACATTAGCTTAAAAAAAAAAAGAAACCAATGATTAAAGCATCTATATTGAGGAAAGAAAACTTACAATTTATCCTTACAATACACCATTACATTTTAGACATACTCTAGTTTAAATAAATAAAAATGAAACCAATGATTAAAACATCTGTATTGAGGAAAGAAAACTTACAATTTATCCTTTCAATACATCTATGTCATAGTTAAAATTCCACAGTAAATAAAATGGTGTGATTAATACTACAGGACAAACAGATGAATGGTTAAAAAAATAACTGGTAGCGATCACACATCTCATTAACTTCACTTCCCTGACCTCTCGCTGTCAACAATTAGCATACATCAGTGGTCCTGACATTCCAAAATGAACCATAAACATACCATGTGTATGACTTATCTTTGAGATAAATTAGGTCAACAGTTCAACAACTTTGATCAGCATGACAGTATAAAAAAAGGGTAAACAAAAGACTAGGCTAGGACCATGTTGCTATCTCTAAAGTTAGTTAAACTTAAAGGGGGCAAAGTCAGATAATGCAGCAACACTTAAGAGGGGGCCATCATCTAGCAGAACTTTAATGAAGGTAAATTATTTAGGACCTTGTATAAAAGTATAAATTAATCACTTTAATGGACTAAACTGATAGAAGGCAACAAAATAACAGTCTCAAACCATTTTCTGGTAACCTTTCACCATTTTTACACTTATTCTAATGTTTTTATACACAAGTCTATAATATATTTTCAAAGGTTTTTAATAAAAACATGATGTAATATAATTACTTGAGCTTTAAAAAAAAAGTGATAAAATTTATAACACAATAAATAATTAATAAAGCTTTTTTGTAAATTACAGAATATTAAATTAAGTTTTTTTATAAATTACAGAATATTAAATTAAGCTTTTTTGTAAATTACAGAATATTAAATAAGTGAAAAAAGGTATAACATAATTAATAGTTATACTAATTGTATATTACATTTCATCTACAGATAGCTCATGATTATTTCAACTGGCTGAAAATGCCTGTGTTCATCATTCACTTCTTTGATCACTAAGGCAATTTACATTGAGAAATTTTAAATTCTAATGATAACAAATGTGTGCTTGATGAATCTGTATTTAAAAACAAAAATACCTTTTGATGAAATGCACTGGTTGAAAAACAGCAAGTAGATATATTCAAAACAGTAAAAACATGATTGTGATTCCACAGTTGAGCCCAACTTGTTACAGGTATCAATTTCAGCACAGCACAAGAACGTATTAGTCTTGTGGAGGGTGTTCTAATTAAAAGCATCCAAAGTCTATTTTAGAAAAAAAAAATTATTGTAAATTGTGCAACATTTATGCTAAGTTTGTACTAATGGCTGAATATCTTTTTTAGATTTTAAACCCTGATCTGTATCTTGTGTATAATACTGTACAAGTACAATATTGTCAATATGTTTCATTAAATAAAGGTAATAGTTTGGAAGTTAAATATACCACAAAATACATCGTTTATCAAAATTACTGTTCCCAATTAAGAGTCGATTTAAATGGTAGGACAATATTCATTTTCTAATCTCTATCAAATCAGATTTATAAGAAACGGTGAAGTAGCTTAAATTCTATTGCTAAAATGTCTTTAAAAAAATTTGAAAAAATTTAATGTATCTATTATAAAAGATGAATGATAAGTACAGATAGGCAAAGACACAGTTTTTTAAGTGTCATTGAGGACAAATGACAACTTTAGTGCTTATAAAGATTCTGGGATTTCTCTTTGATCCCCTTAGCACCGAGATGACAATTATCACAATTCAATGTAAAATAATAACAATATCCAATACTCCTTTCTGAGTATAGAAATCCTTTTTAATCAATCACATAAAAAAAAAACCCTTAACACTACCTCACAGTAAGGATCCTCCATCACAACTGACTACGACACATGTTTACTCTTTCACACAGTCCAGCTACACACACGCACACAGAGATCACAACTCCTTCAGTCTCCAGTTACACCCTGATGCTCTCCCCTGACCATACATACCATAACAAACAGGCATTCTTTGACATATCCTCCACCTCCACAGAAACAATGATAATTGTTTTTGTTTTTTTCTAAAGATACCCTCTAAAGACAAATAGGATAAAAAAAATAAAATCATTTATAGATTTACATCATCAAGAAAAAATAACCACCAAGCACCAATACCAATGTGGCTACAGCAAACAAGCCCCCATCAGAAAGGTAACCCACTGATGGAACAATAACCCCCAAGTACCCAATACTAATGTGGCTACAACAATCAACAAGCCCCCATCAGAAAGGTAACCCAACGATGGAACAATAACCCCAAGGTGTGTTCTCTGACCATACATAACAAATAGTCTGTGACAACAGCCTTATCAAATTTTACTTCACTTATTTCTTAAAAGTTAAACTTTAAATTACGGTTTCCCTAAATTTGGGGTTATCTTCTAGCTTTCAATATCCCACCATTTCCAGATGTTTTAAGAGGTTTAAACCGTGATGAATTTTGAATAAATAGTAAATGAAATCATGCTACAAAACAAATCGGTGTTCCAGCTTTATTTTTGGTGGCATTTTTTTTCATTCCTGATTCCCGTCTTTCAGCTCTTTAAGGTATTAGATGACAAAATTAAGGAAATAAATTTATAAAAAAAAAAAAAATGCTGGAACCTTGTCCGCACTTCTGTTTACATCTGTGTACCACACAGGTGTATATCATAGGCATAGATAAAAGATCTATGGTGTATACATATTAAACAATTCAAAAGGGTAGACACAGCTATTTTAATCAAATTTTTTCCACTTCAAAATATCTGAAGAAATTTTTTTTAAAAATAAAATATAGTTTTAAAAATATGAAGTTACTAAGTTACTACTTTGAAGTTAATAAGTTACGTTAATAAATAAATATTAATAAATAATATGTTTTTGGTCAATTTTTAAATTAATATTACTATTATTACTATATTAGTAATAATTAAATAAAATAATAAAGACTATATATTTTGTTTGGTTTGTTTTATAATGAATTGTATTTTTTTTCCTATTAAGGCTATTTAATTTTAATCAAGTTTTTATATAATCAGCCATATATAATTTTTAAATAGCAATAAAAAAAAAGGAATTTTCATGAATCAAAACAATGCACTTTCGTTGTATTCAAGAGAAAAACTGACGGGATTGTTGAGGTAAAAGTTTGCGAAACACAATTATAATGTAAATGTATGATCCAATTTCCTGACCTAATTTCCAGTAGTGAAATGCATTTTTATAATTTCTTTCAGTCAACGTGATAATTCTTTCAAAGTTAGTAAACATTACGCCTTAAAATGTATATGTATCAAAATGTATTTTACTTAATTTTATTTAAATTAAACAATAACATCTATTTTATACTTTTAAATGTCTCTTACGTTTGTTTTCTTTCCAACAGGTCATTTAGTCCTAGTTAAGTTGTCTTAAAAAAGACGTTGAATTCCCGTTTAGGTTTTTTTTGTTTGTTTCGCGTTAATTTATTATAATGATAATCAGTTAGAGAATCTGTGAGTTCCTCAAACCGTCTGAGATATTTATATTGAAAAGTTAAGAATTTAAATTTGTTCAATATTTCCTAACTTTGTTATTACATACTAAGTTGATGAGTGGTCTGCTTGTTATTGTTGAAAGTTCAGAATCTAACTTCATTATCACTAGTACAACCAGTCTGTGGTCCAACGAAATCGGCACTCGCTAGTGGCAATGTTGTTAATTTTAAAATGATAACTGAGTACGTAGGCTTTAACTTAGAGTAAATTATTTTTAATAATATTATCTAATAGCTAAAGAAATCACGCAATCGAATACAAGGCAGCTGTTAATATTAAAACAACGGTTGAGTATGTGGGTTTTAAGTTATCACGTTTTATAATATTTAAATGTATTGATTACAATCATACTTCTGGCTACAAAGTTAATTCGTTACACACACACACTCGCACGCACACACACATATGTAATGTTTAACCTATAACCAGGGCTCGATTTACCGCCGGGCAGCCCCGTAGCTAAGGGGGGCACTGGGGGCAGTGCCCCCCCCCCGATAGGTGTGGAGTGCCCCCCCCCACCGATAGTTATAATGTATGGTATAATACCTACAATACATAAATTAACACAACATATGACGCTATTGACAACGGAAGATACTGTATTCGTAGCTTGAGGTATGATAATCTAAAGCTAATCATATTTTTTTCCATCTGTCCTTACAGAACACTGCTGGACAACTACATGTTTGAAGTACTGGTTTGAGCTGACGATGTGTCTCCTGACCAAAGAAGAAGCTCTGCACTTCTTGGAGAATGTTTTAAAATTGACTGACATTCCTCCACTGCCAATGAAAACGTTAAACGGTGACGAGAGGTTGGAGTTCCTGAACACTGTGCTGTCCAGTTTCATAGACAAGGAACCATTCCAGAGCATCACCCTGATGTCCATTGATCTGGACAAAAGGCGAAGACCGACATGGGAGGAGGTGAAGGCAGACATGTTTGCCGGCCGCGGTGGGCTGTGCTACTCCCAGAACACGTTCATGTTTGTCTTGCTGACCACCCTTGGATTTGACGTCGAGATGACGCGCGGCACGTGCATGGCGGCGACGACAAACCCGGACAATCACATGTGTCTGCTGCTGCACGGGCTGGTCAAGGGAGATGACTTGTTTCTTGCAGACGTAGGTTTGGGCTACTCCGTGCCTCGAGTGATCCCCCTTGGATTCGAATCAGAGTCACCGGAATACACCGACTCGTTCCAAACCTATAAATTTGTAAAAGATGGAGAAAGCAGAATGGCGTTCAAAGTAAAAAGGAAAATATCACCCAATATTAGTAATCAAGCCAACGAACAAGTTACAAAACCAGAAAATGGAGCTGCACTATCAGATGAAATTTACGAGTGGAGAACATCTTACTTTTTTAATCCTTCGGATACATACAGAGAACTTGACGACTTGAATCCGTATTTTGATGTTATTTACTCAGACCTGACCAAACTGGTGTTCCATACTAGTCCCAGGGCAATGCACTGGCCCGGCGGTCGATACTTCGGAATCGTTGAACTGAAATGTATTGTCGAGGACGATACACACACGCTGATCAAAACAGACGTCACTGACGTATCAATAACACCAGGCGGCAAATTATCATTCTGTCCCGCAGAGAAAACAGAGACCACTCAACAAACAAGCGGGGACTTGGACATACTTATGGAAAGCCTTGTTGCCATTTATGCCGCGTGTTTTCCTCAGTTCAGTTCAGGCGAAGTGAGAGCCGCGTTAGAGAACTGGAAAAAGAGTAAACAAATTACAGGCACGAATACACAGGAACTAGCACAGATAACAGGACACAATTTCTACACGATTTTCGCTGTGGAGAGAACCGATAACAGACCTATATAAGTAACGACATACCTATATAAGTAATGACAGACCTATATAAGTAATGACAGACCTATATAAGTAATGACATACCTATATAAGTAATAACAGACATATATAAATAATGACAGACCTATATAAGTAATGACAGACCTATATAAATAATGACAGACCTATATAAGTAATAACAGACCTATATAATTAATGACAGACCTATATAAGTTATACAGGTCAATGTAATGTTAAATAGGTGCAGCTTATTAATACTATGTTTTTAAAGCATTACCGAGTCTTTGGTTTACATGGTTTTATCATATTTTTTGTTATTACTAATCAGTCCAGTTATGTAAGATTTTCGTTATTACATGAATTACTTACGAATACATTCATGAAATTTTGAATGCTTCATTTAGTTCACATTCTGTACACAGTTTGACTTCAGTGTTAAATACAATTTGTAGTCCATGCATAAAGGTGCTAGGTACCTCTACAGCCCCGTAGCGTGAAAATTCTTTACCAGGGGCCAGGCATTCTACGGCAGGAGCCAGGCCAATAGCAGGAGGGGGGGGCAGGAAATAAATGTTACTAAGTAGAGCAAACAAGCAGAGGGGGGGGGGGCAGACACAACGCGCCCCCTCCCCGCATGCTACGGGCCTATAACTCTAGATCCTATCTTGAGCCTATAACAGCCTCAATTGGTACCGTTCTGATAAAGTACCCATTTAAGATGAGAATGTCTTGCTGTCAATAAAAGCATCATCCATCTAAACCCCTTTCCTGCCCAGTTTAGTGTTATTATTATTTCCCTTTTCCCTCGTATTCCCTTCACCCCACCCCCTCCTTTTTGTTTTAAACCAGTGCTGAACCCAGGGATTTGGAGCCCCGTGGGGCTTGGCCTCTTTCGGGACCCCTGCATTTTGACATTCGACACCATGACATGAGATAATATACTTAATAATAAATGTAAAAAAAATTGGGCTCACCCTCAAGTTAGGGCCCGGGGGGACTTTCGAATTAGGACCCCCCCCACCCTAGGTTCGTCTCTGTTTTAAACTCAGAGCCTTTCTAATGGATTGTTAAATTAGGCGGCTGCTAAGGGCACCCTTTGCTATGGGGACCCCCAAGCTGCGATTTTCATTTTTATCATCCATCAAAAAAAGTGCAAATGAGCACTTGACTACTTGTCAATGGCCCAGGGCTAAAGCAGTGGCGTACCTAGGGGGGGCGGTGGGTGCGGTCCGCACCGGGCGGCACTTTTTATTACTTTTTAGGGGGGGGCGGCAAAAATGTATAGATTAAATTGAAATAGCCTACCTAAATGAGAGGGCGGCAAAATCGTCTTCCGCCCTGGGCGGCCGATACCCACGCTACGCCGCTGGACTAAAGTTATTTTAGTTGGGTGATGTTAGAGCGGCCCCCAGCTTTCTAAGATTATTAGAGCCCAATAATTGTAATCGGTAGCCCTAACAGTGGTTTTAATTTTCCTCAAATGGCCCACAATGACCTCTGACTAGGGTCCCAGAAAATCGTAGGAATGACCCTGCGCCTAAGGGTGACTACTCTAAATTCTGTATTGTCTGTGTTCGTATATCAATTCTCTCTGTGTGATAAAATCAAACCAACAGACTCTGAAAGCGATGAACTCATGAACTAAAAGAAAGGCGAAGCAATGCAACAGATTAATTGTGGTTTTTATTATTAAACAATTCACATTATATTATTAAACTTATTTTTTCATGTTTTTTTTTTAATTATATCGGTCTTTATAAAAAAAAGTATCAAATTGAGGATATATTATGTGATTCTTTAAAATGTAGATTATACACGCAGAGTATAAAAAACAAAGTAAACATTTAAAAATGAGTTTGGCTAAAAATAGTAGGCTACTATTAATGTATTTATGTTTAGCACTTTAATATAACTTGTTCATGTCAGTAAAATTCATGAGCATGTTTATTGAAATTTTTATTAAAGATATATTAAGGCAATAGAAAACGATTAAACAATTATTCAAAAGTAAGTTGTTTAATATTAGGCCTATATTCCCCATTTATTGAAAGCTGGCCTCGTGCCAAGGTCACGTGGATAGATCCGTCCCACGTTGGCCAGGTAGTTGGCCTGCGCGAACTTGTGGAATATGGTGCTGCTGATCTCCGTACACTGATCAATCTGCCGCTGGATGTGGTCCAGTAACTTTCGTCTCCTGGCCTGCCCCACGGCGTTCCGGTGGTCGAATACGATGGAGTTCAAAACCTGTTGTGTGTTTGCGTAGGTGGCTTTAAAGCTGTGGTTATCTTTTATGTCTGGTGGATCTGTCTGTCCGTCTCTCTCTTTCTCTCTCTTCTTATCAGCCGACAATTTCGCTATCTCTCTATCTCTCTCTCTCTCTATCTCTCTATCTCTCTCTCTCTCTATCTCTCTCTCTCTCTCTCTCTCTCTCTCTCTCTATCCATCCATCCATCCAGCCAGCCAGCCAGCCAGCCAGCCATCCATCCATCCATCCATCCATCCATCCATCCATCCATCCATCCATCCATCCATCCATCCATGTGTCCGTCCGTACATCCACCCACCTATCAATTTATCTATCTGTCAGTTGGCCCGACTGTCTGTCTAACCGTCTATTTTGTCTATTGATTTTATATCGGTACTACCATTTATCTATGTGTTTGTATCTCATTATCTGTATCATTGTATCTGATTGTCTGTATCATTGTATGCATGTCCTCCCGTCTAAGAATTAGACTTGACATTTCAATTCATCTTCGAGTCTGCATGTTGTGATTTACTAAGGCTCATCTGTTATATTTATAGTAACACACAACCAATCCACCCAAACTCTTGTTATTTTTAAAACAAATATTCCATCAGATACCTGAATCTGTTCCAGGAATTTACTTTTCAATTTATCAAAGTTCTCTTTCAACAAATTGAAGGCCACGGTTTGGTTGCATCCATCTACAAAACTTTCGTTGATCTGGAGATACAGTAAGGAACTAATATAGTGAGGAACTAATATAGTGAGGAACGAATATAGTGAGGAACAAATATAGCGAGGAACTAATATAGCGAGGAACTAATATATTTAGGAACTAACATAGCGAGGAACTAAAATTGTGAGGAACTATTATTGTGAGGAACTAATATATTGAGGAACTTATAGAGCGAGGAACTAATATTGTGAGGAACTAATATAGTGCGGAACTAATATAGTGAACATAGGGGTGGGGGGCTCGGAATGAGCACCTATTGGAGTAGATGTCTATCATTTTGTGACAGCACAGCAGCGGATTCGCCATAAATGTATGTGGTGAGAGTGGTGCTCTTACAGATGGGGGCCGGGGCCCAGTTTCAGAGGCATACCTAGGGTGGGGGCGGGGGGGTCCATATCTCATGTCATGGTGTCGAAGGACAAAAAATGCAGGGACCCCAAAGAGGTCAAGTTCCCCTGTGCCCCAGAAGACCTAGGTTTGGCACTACTCAGTTTACTTCGCAACGGCTCTGTATAGGCTCCCTTTAAACCTACGGGGCTCATCCAAGTTCGATACACTCAGCTTGGTTTGAAATAAAGTCACAAAATCAGTGAGTGAAAGTGTTGAGGTTTCATATAAGGTGAGCCCAAAGATCAAGCCGGAAAATCCAGGGTCCCATACAAAGTCTGACGCCCTGGGGCCCCTCTGCCCACCCTAAAATGAGCATAGCGTCATTGCAGCAAAATACATCGATATTCTGAAAAATCGAAAGCGACGACGGCGCCCCTCCCATATATACCTCAAGGCTCAGGCTTTGATGACCCCCCCCCCTTTTACCACGACCCTGAAAAGAGTGACAAGGACAAGGGAAGAGACTGACTCACCCCATGCAGCTTGTAGAACAACATGTGGAGCTCTTTCGTGCAGGCGGAATTTTCTTTCTCGATATCATCCAGGGTGGAAATCTCCTTCCAGTCAGGATAAGAATGTTGGAAGTTCACCAGATGAACCCTAGAGGTGAAAGTTCACATCACACGCAAACACATATGTGTATCGACAGTGTATAATACTTTTTTTATTCCACTGTCATCATTAGACTTCACGGGGTGCGCTGGGGTGGCGTAGGAATTGTACTGTGGGTTGTGCTGCCGAATAGGGAGCCGAAAGAGCGCTGTTAAATGTTTTTTTGTAATTGTCAGTTGGGGGCGGAATGGGGGGGGGGCAAAAATGCAATAGCTAGCCACGGTTCTGTGTGACGGAAGGGTCGTACTAAAAGAGCCCCCGATGCATTGAATAGCTGATATGAAAACTGTGTAACTTAAATGTTGACGTTATTGATGTGCAGTGGCGTGGAGAGCTTAAGTCGCGCCCCGGGGGACAATACCAACAATACCTTTTTAGCGCCCCACCCCCGCTATTTGAAAACCATATAATATGATATGTAAAATATTCCATCTGGCGCCCCTTTGTGAGTGTGTGAAGTCCCTGTAAGGATGAGATGAAATCTCTCAGATCTTATAAACCACTTATGGGACGGTTTTTTATGGTGCCCTTCTTTCACCCCCACCATGCCCGATAGTGCACCACGGGAGATATATCGAGAACTTGAGCCTCACCGGAGATCGAACCAGGTACCTTCAGGTCGACAGTCGAACGCTTTACTGCACGACCACCCGTCCCCTTTGTGAGAAGCGCTCGGGAAATGATGCCCCCCACCAGTGGCGTACTAGGGGGGCGGGGGCGGTGGGTGCGGTCCGCACCGGGCGGCACTTTTTATTACTTTAAGTTAGGGGGGGGCGGCGGCAAAAATGTATAGATTGAATTGAAATACCTAAATGAGAGTGCGGCAAAATCGTCTTCCGCCCTGGGCGGCCGATACCCACGCTACGTCGCTGCCCCCCACTACGTCACTGTTGGTTTGAACCAGTGGAGAGGAGCGTATTGAGGACCGGATCAAACTGCCTGTCGAGCCGTACTTGGCCTGACCCGTGTAAACACCTAAACTTTCTTTAACTGAGCGGGAAATCCCCAGTATAGGTCAAGGGTCAGGACTGGTTTTTTTTTTTTAAACAGGAGGCTGAAAACCATCATTCACGATTGTTAGGAGATATAAGTTAGCTCTTATAACAGACAATTAAACTAGTGCTAAATGTGGCATCAAATAGTACCATCGAGGGGAATAACTTTAAGACAAACTTTCTACACCAACAACATAGCCTCAGCTACAATGTTCATGGAGGAAAATAGAATATGTCTTTTGAGGTGGGCCCAGCAGGGGCAGGAAATAAATGTTACTAAGTAGAGCAAACAAGCAGAGGGGGCCAGGCAAAACGCGGGAGGGGGCGGCGGTCCCCTGCCATGCCCCCCCCCCGCACGCTACGGGCCTGGGTGGGAGGGAGGATGCCGGGGTTTACTTTAATAGAATCAGACGAATCGCCTCATAGTAGCCAGGCGAGTCATTAACATTATAGTCAAATCAAGAGCCCTATGATCACATGACATCCATCAACCAATCACCCGTCTAATCACGTGATCACTAATGTCCAGCAGGGCAGGTAACTCAAAGGCCCTTAATAGTTTATTGGTGAGAACTTTCTTGGCCCAACACAGACCGACCGCTCACTTGTCACCGCTCTTATCGTCCATTTCTCTTAGGGCCGCTACAGCCTACAAGCGCCCCATGAGTTCCCCATGGGCAGATGAAGTGTAGAATTCTTCTGTTTCTATAACCTCGGCATATGATGGGATTGTGTGGTTAGCATCACGCCCAGCCACCTTTATTCCCCCAACTTAATGTCAGGTACCCATTTAAACCTGGGTGGACTTGTGGGATGACTTTGAAACACATTTCACCTGGAAAAATTCCCATGGTTCTCTCCGAGGATCGAACCCAGGACTCGCAGGTTGACAGTCGAGTATCTACACCACTCGACCATCCGTCCCACACAAGCGCCACATGTGCGTATATAAATATGTACATATGCTTTTATTAATTAGCTTAACTTAAAATTTAACAATTACTCACTTGTCCCCGTTCTTGAGGCCCATATCCCTCAGGGCCGGCGACCACGGGCCCATGTCCGGGTTCTCCCAGGAGAGGTTCTTGTAGTAGTACTTCTGGTCACACGGGCGCAGGCCCGTCTCGCAGGTGATAGCCTCCGCGAGGTGGCGCATGCTGATGCGGTCGCCGTTTTCATTCTCGCCCAGCCTGAGGCAGACCGGAAACTGTCGGCTGCCCTGGACAATGTTTAGCTTGAGCGGAGGTTCATCAGGGGTCAGTTTCCTTGGTCGAATGAACTAATTCAATAAAGGTGAATAAAAGAAAGATACATGGTTCCGTAAAGTGGACCTAGACCAGAATTCCTTTATTTAAATAATAATCCATTTTGTAAATGCGTCTTCTAAGTAATCTATTCCATATAAACTATAGGTTGAAATTGTAATGCGAACAGAAAAATAATAAAGTTTATAAAATATTTTAGACCTGCTATTAGGCCAGGAGTTTTAGCAACCTACCCAGAATAAATTCTTTACAATGGTTTAAATGCAGAATCTGACACATATATATATGAAGATTAACTGGTATGAATGACACCAAATGAAACTCATTGGAATTTTTTCTACAGCATTGCAAAAATTGCACGAATTACACGTAACTTTCCACTATTCAAGGTTCTGTTAGTGTCAATAACCTTGATAAATCTGAAGTAGGCCTAATCCACGTCAAACTGTCAGCAAACGTACTTCAGATTATGTTATATAAGTATTTAAAATGAAAGGTTAAATAAAGTATAACTAATATGACCTGCTTCCAGTGGCGCAACCAGGAGGGGGCAGGGGGGGGGGGCTTGAGCGCCCCCCCCCTCCCCGACAAAATCATCAAATACATAATTTAAGTTATAAAGTTACAAATAAGACTGTCAAACTGTCTTTTTCAACATGTGAGCCCCCCCCCCACCCCAGCATTTTTTGCTGGTTGCGCCACTGCCTGCTTCCATTAGTAGACCTACGTTTTAACCGTATTGACGAAGCATTAGCTTCATTAAAGTAATACATACATTTTTATGTTTGTTGCATTATATAAAAACTACTTCATAAAACAAACGATAAATAAATAAATAATACAACACTCTGAACTGATGTGAGTAGCAGCCCCGTAGCGTGAAAATTCTACAGCAGGGGCCAGGCATTCTACAGCAGGGGCCAGGCATAAGCAGGGGGGGGGGCGGGTAATACATTTTACTAAGCAGAGCAAATAAACAGAGGGGGCCAGACAAAATGCAGGGGGGCCGGTCCCCTGCCCCCACCCCCGAACGCTACAGGCCTGGTGAGTAGTTTGGCTTTCAGACTCCGGGTGGGGCAGGCTTCAATCCGCTGGTGAAACTGGCAGTTGCTTTCACCCCGTGCCATAATCACAGTGTTCACATGCTGGTGTACACCTCTTCCTCAAATGCCCAAGATATGAAGAATTCCAAGCATTCATCATCAATTATTTCTTCATCTTTTACATCCAGCATCTCATTATCATGTAACTCTTCATCGTCAATCATTTCCACAACATTGACCAGCTCCTTGGCATTCAAACATGACTCTCCATTACAATTTTGAAGGCTGTTATGCATGACACACCATACTCAAAGCAGCGACACAAACGTTTCCCACACTGTTTCCTGGATCCAGAAGTACATTTGCAACAAACCACCTTCAGAACATCTGGTGGAGCCACATCTAAGTCAGTGGCAATATGGATGTACTTTTCCTCATGAAGCTTCCATCCCCATTCTGCGTGATTCAGTATTGCTTAACAACATCAAGATATGTTCCACCTTCCAGCCACTGAACAGCACGGAGTAAGTAACCGCCGTCTACAACATGAATCGGACTGCTTGGTTTCAATGATGGTTCTACACCCTTGCAGATTTCTTTTACCGAGCTGTGATTTATCAACTTTCCGCATGTAGTTATCTTTGAACAGAGAAGTAGGAAGTGTTGACAGCTCATAGCTGAAATATTTCTCTATATCAGGTGATTTTTGCATTATGACCAGAAGCCTATTAAATAGAACTGTGGGATCAACACCTGTCAAAGCTTTCTTGGAAGTTGATGAAGAAGCATTGTTTACTTGTGCTAATGTTCTTATTTGAGATTTTCTTTGAAGGACAACATCCTTGAAGTTCTTGCCGCTCATGTTCTGAACAATATCAGCGCCAACTTCTTAAGCATTGTCGCAGTTTATATTATCAGATTCAGATGCTGCAATACCTGATGGTATGCTGTGGAGTCTTTTGTCAGAAGTATCAAATTGATTATGTGGCTTCAAGAATTCGAGAACTTTTGTGAGATCGTCATTATCTCTATTGATCCTGGACTACCCCTCTTCCGGATGCTAAACTGCATCATGGCAGTAGTCAATATCAGCAAACTGCGCTAAAGATGTCCTTACAGCTGCAGTCCTATGAATTGTGGAAGTCCATGTGGTGCGTACACTTTCAGTCACTCCTCTTCCATGAGTTATTCCTCCCTTACCTTTAATGGCCCGTATCATTGCCTGCTCTATGGTAAGGTCAACTGACAGTCCGGCCCACTGTTTACTACTACGCCGTGCTTGTGTAGATCTGGATGTGAGTTAGGTAAGCCCATCATCATCTCCAGGTAGGGACGAGCACACTTGGCATAATTGTTGTGACCAGATGCTGCGAAGAGATTCACCATTCTCCTGATACTGACAAGATGTAGCTGATAGTTGCCCATTCGTTCTGCCCGCAGCAGAAGCTTTAATGTGGCAATGTAATACATATACAGAAACCAAAGGTTTTTACTATATAAGCTATAGTAATAGTTATGTTTTTACTACATAAGCTATAGTAATAGTTATGTCATTTTCAGGGCCCCATTCTACACCTTATACGTAGCTATACGAGATAAAGGGCCCTAGGGGCCCCAAGAGTAGCTATCCCCTAACATAAATTTGGTTTAAATAATTTTGGTAATGTCTTTTAAGTGCTGGGCTTCAGTGTTTTTGAAGTTACCGTCTTATCTTTCAGTATTTTTTAATAATCTTGTAGTTGGTAGCTGCCTTTTTTTGTTAACATGGCTGACAGTATTTTATATAGAATATAGAGGACCTTTTTTTTACAAATTTATTTAATGCATTTAAACACAATTTAGGTATTCAAAACAAGGGTGTCATTAATCCTCCTTATGTTAACTAACTAGTTATTACCAAATAATTTCACAAAACGCTTGTAAGACATTAATTCTAGGTACGTAATGTAATATTTATTCAACTCCTGGTCTATATGGGGAAAATTATAAAATCTGGAAAATGAAATTTTTGTGTTATCGACAAATTGTAATAAATTGGCTGCTATTAACTTTCTATAGTATAAAACTATAAAAATCTGGCCAATGAAGTTTGTCAATAATGAAACAAGTTAAATTATTTGTCAGCCTAAGCGCCGCGAAACTTACACATGAGTGAATTAACAATTCTAATAAAGATTTTGAAATGCAAACTAGAACATGACATGATAAAAAATATTTCTTTTGTTTTGAATTTTGCAATACATTTTTATTATATATTTAATAAAGAACCCATAAGTAAAAGGGATGTAGCCCATTTATTAGTGTCGTTCATCATAGCCAAACACAGTTATATACCTTTGCTAGTATAATGATTTTTTTTTTACATTTATAAGTTTAAAAAACAAATATTTACATGTAATTGCAAAATTAATTATCGAATCATACATTGTCGTGCAGCAAGAATATGTATGCAAAATGTCAAGAAAATCTATCCCTATAAAGTTCCTCAAATTGATTCCCAAAAAAATATTCCCAAATAAATAAACAGAAGTTTTGAGTTTAGACTGGTTAGAATAAATGCACAAAACATGTCTAAGGGCCACAACAAGATGGGTGCAACATGAACATATAGGGGGCCCATGGCCCTAGAAACAATTGGGGTAAAGAAATGTGGACAGTGGGTGTGATCAGATGGGCTCCAGTTGATGTCGATTGTCAAATGCCGAAATGAACTTCTCAAGTTATCTTTCTTTTTAAGTTCTAAAAAAATATGTCAGGAATAATTTGGCATTAGCTTCTGTCCAGCGTAATAGAAGACGCAATGCTGCTAAGACATGTTCTTTGCTTGTATAACGATTGGGATATGGTTTACCATCAAATACAATGTCCGATAAAGAAAAAAAAATATTTTGACTGGTAAGCATCTCTACCTTTGTGTTTTGTGACGTTAGTGAAGGGAGTTTTACGACATTACGATCAACGGTACTGGCCATAATTGACCAAACACCACAAACAACAATAACAATGCTGCAAAACCCCAAAACTTGCCAATGTAATTTGCTTGTGGCGAATTAATATCCCCACTTTAAATTCCGTTCAGAAAATGAGCCAAAGGGTTCACTGAATAATTAAATGGAGCGCGCATGAAGGTATTGCGCATCTTTAGTGTGCACATAGGACTACTGTTCTAAGTCATAGACTAAATACCGTATCTCTTAGTTGACTTAAGGGGAGCCCCTGAAACAGATTTTTGCCATCTATTATCTCAATTCTAAATGTTGTTGTATTGAACTGTTGTGAAGCCAGGGCCGTAGCGTGCAGGGGTAGGGGGGCGCCCCCCCTGCGTTTTGTCTGGTCCCCTCTGCTTATTTGTTCTACTTAGTATAATGTATTACCTGCCCCCCCCCCTGCTATTCCCTGCTGTAGAATTTTCATGCTACGGGGCTGGGTGAAGCTATCTACGGTATATTTTACAATATCTATCTATCCATATATCTATCTATCTATCTATCAGTGTGCCGTTGCGTCTCACGTGGCCAGGGTGACGTCTTGAGACTTAATTGAAGTCTGGGGGGTCTAGTCGATCATTTGAATGTGTTGCCGGTGCTTAAGTGGCCAGTGAAAGGGTGAGAATGTAGACAAGAGCATGCAAAACACCTGGGCGGAAGCCCTATTCAGATGGGGCGGGGGGGGGGTCTGCAAAAGCTGACCTTAGAAGTCTACATTTTGAAATGAAGAAACTATAAAAAAAAAAATGTCAAATCGATGGTGAGTGGTGCCTCCAAGACCACCGCACTATCGGCCATGGTGGGGGATGAAAGAAGGGCAACCATAATAAACACCATCCCATCAGTGGTTTATAGGATCTAAGAGATTTCATCTCATCCTTACAGGGGACATCACTCAGCAATTTTCAACAGACATGTTGCCATGGCTACGTTATGACAACCAGTGAAGTAAGAAACCTTAGCCCTTGGTGCTACTGACAGGCTAACAACATGATCACTTACTTAAAAAAAAAAAAAGAACAGCAGCTCAGGACACTTGGCATCAATGACATCAGCGACACGGAGGGTTATTATAAGTTTGTCAATTAGGTTCAAATCTCAATACGTTCAGTACACCTCTGGAAGTGGCTGCCTTTAAGGGTTGCAACCAACACAGAGAACAAGCTCTCGTTTGGGAGATTCTTCAGTCACCTTAGCATACAGTTCTCACCCAGGGCCCCGTCAGTGGCGTAGCAGGGGGGGGGGCAAGGGGGTGCATTATGCCCCAGGCGCTACTCACATATATTATATGGTTTTCTAATGGGGGGAGGGCACTAAAAAGGTATTGTGCCCTGGGCACGAGTTAAGCTTGCTACGCCACACTGGGCCCTGTGGACTGCTTCCCATTTAAAAGGTCCTCCTTGTGCTGCCATTATATTTTTCCGGACATTCAATTCATTTCCCATGGTGCTTTCATAGCTGATGGACAAGACCTCATAATACTGAAGGTTAAAGCCAGGTACAGGGTGAAGAAATTATCATAACAAATAATAATAAAAAAAAAATTGTGCAATATTGGTTAACAGTTTCTGATACTTTATTAATTAGAAATATGTCAAGAATATAAAATGCTGATTTGAAAAAAAAAAATTGTACAGTTCACAACATTGACTTATTATCATAAGACACGGTATAAGCAAAATGGTATTTATACAATTCAATGCATCATAAATAGTTTAAAGCTGAGAGATGATATACATTTGTTGTAAGGCCGGTTAAGAGATGACAAAATAGGAACATAGCAATCAAAAATACAATATAAATCTTTGCATTTGGGTCAACTAAAAAAAAGTTGAATATTTAAAAAAATAAATCTTTACATGAAGTCTACATTCACAGCTCACATGAAAAATAAACTTTCATTTCACAAGTGTCACAGTTTTTGACCTGCTTAAACCAGAATCAACATTAACAGTTTGATTATATCCGTAAAAATATATAAATTAAATATGTTTATCAAAAAAAAAAGTTACAAATAACAAACCCTGCATATTAATAAAAAAAAGACATCAGAAAAAAAATGTTGGCATAAGAAAAATCAAAAGATGAAATATAAAAAGCAGCGGAATTAAAAAAAAAAAAAAAAAAAAACAGCCGTACAGAATATAAAAAAAGAAAGGACATAAACAAAATAGATTTATGAAAGAAAGACCAGAGTTAAGAATACAAAAAATTAAAAAAATTAAATTATTAAAAAAAACAAAACAAATGTGGCTGAGAGAAAGATTTGACTATATAAGAAAACCAGAATCATTTGGAAGATAAAATAAAATATAGGTAGATTACTTTATAGATTCTAAAGTAACCCTGAGATAAACTGCATATGGAAGGCAGGCTTATAAATGATAAAATATATACTGATATGAAATAGGTTTATAATTGCTTGCAGTATATAAGAAGGCAAAAATGCACCGTTTATAAAAGTTTGAATATAACAGTAATAACAAAAAAATGATTTAAACTTTATTATCACATACAAAAGTATGCAGGTAACACGAATAACATGAGTGTAGGAAAAAAAAGATCACATTTTGACCATATATACAAAAATGCTGTTAATATATGCAGACATGCATTAACTTTCACAGGCAGTGAGACAAAAATTTGCCAAATGACGAGATAAAGTGAAAGATCTCTGTTGTCACTCATAACACATCCCCTACTCCACTACAACCTAACCCAGAAGCCAGCCTCACACTGTGGACGTGTTGGGACCACCATCTTCCCCACCAGCTGTATCCCAGGATGTAGACTGGGGCGCCGGTGCAGCCGGGACATGTGCTGGTGGTGTACGTAAACCGGTTTTTAAACTTGAACACACCAACCTGGTATTTGTCCTTCCAATGGCCAATGCTGATCTGCTTGGGGCACCCGTGGGGGTGTGACGCTATAAAGGTAAGCTTGTCAGCATCCCTGGAGGTCTTGTACTTATCGTGAACTTTCCACAGTTTTTCCATCAGGACGACATCACAGGTCACGCAGATCAACAGGCTTCTATCCTCCACAATGTTTACGTTGTCCACATTGACCTTGTCTAATGTAACCACGGGACTATCCTCTGTGTCATAGAACAGCCTGCAGGAGGTTTCTCTGGCCTCAATGTCGTCAAACACGACACTAGTGGCAGTCATGAGCTCAATTTCCCACCAGGTGGTGCTGCGGGTGTCAGCCTGCTGACACTTGTAGCACTGGCACTCGGTGAAGTTTTTCTTGTGCTTACCTTCATATTTGTTGTAGCCGTTGATGTATTTGATCACGCTCCGCATCCTGCCGCTTCCGGTCCTCAAAGTATTGCTGTTTTTTAAGCTGAAGCAGGGGTAAGGCACGACAGAATCAGGCCAGAACTCTGGGCGATCTGGGCTGGTCATTTTGACATCGATTCTCACTGTCAAATCTGCAACCTCTTTTATCAGTTCAAATAGATCACGGTCCTGGTAACCTTCGGGCAAATGCTGTAAAGTGAAAGCCTCAGCAGGTATGAAGTTGGTGTGACCTGGATTCTTTGTGCAGTCAACACGAAGTCTATTTAGGTCAGCTTCTCCGTTCTCAGACACTTGAGTTTCATGTTCACCTGAAGAGGATAATTATTTATGAAAAATTAAATGCAGTTTTAAGTAATCTATATTACAATACTAGATTGTTCAAAAGATACAGTTTTAAATTAATAAACGTCTCATCTAAGTACCACTGAATTGGAAAAATCAAGGAGAAAGGCAGGACTTTAATAATCCTGATGTAATGGAGAAAGGCAGGACTTAAATAATCCTGATGTAATGGAGAAAGTTATAAAGTAAAGATTAGCAGGTGAATAGCTAATGTATAATAATAAATAAAGAAATTCTTACCTAAAAGTTCCACAGTTTGTTCACTCAAGTTTTCTGCAAAAAATAATAAATAGATTAAATAAATGAACAATTTAAAAAAAATTTTTTATAGATCATATTTAATTTTTATATTTCAAATCCAGGCTTTTTTAAACAAAAATCAACACTTTTTTGTGCTGGTACCTTTTCAATGTGGGGAAAAAATTATTACTTGTATTTTAATGTTTATTATTAAAATTGAATTATTTTAAAATTGTGCGCAATCCGTCACTGAGTACCGACACCTATTTTTTAAAATTGTTTTTACAAAAAGATAAGCACTGAAAAAAATAATGCAAGTTACATTGTGAAAAAATAAATTAAAATACAAAACCTTAAATTCAATTTTTTTTTTACTTATTGAAAAACATTTATTTTATAACTGTTAACATTTAAAAATATAAAAAAAAAGTGCATAACGAAGCATTATAAAATAAAATAGCTTATTTGTTTTTTGTTTTTTTTTCTATCAAGCCTATTTGAACAGTAGTGAAATTCGTTTACATCTAGCTACCAGCTACAATGATTAGTTATATATGACATAAACTTTGAAAATGGTTTATACTCTGAAATCATACAGTAAGATCATTACAGATAAATGTAAATAAACATTATTTTATGATGGCAATGATGAAAGCTGTTGGAATAAAAAAAATGAATTTGATGTCAAATAGTTTAACACAGTAGTGAGTAAAAATACATAACATAACAATAAATACAAATATAAAAGTTTGAAAGAAAAATTTAAATATTACTTACCCTGACATAATGTATTTTCTTTTGGTATTTTTTCATTATCACAGCAAATGGTTTGCGCCATTGTAGGATCAATCTGAAATAATTAAATTTTTTTTTACTCAAAAAGATGTTTGCTGTAAAAAGAAAGTATTAAAATAACACTTTGATTTAGAGTGTTGTAATGTATCATTACATGAAATTAATGAGTCATTCGATTAAATCAAATTATTACTTTTCAATTTTATGTCTATATGAAATGCCTCTAATGGTATCTCAACTAGGCATCCTAATCCATAATTCTATTTGCTGGTTAGTGATCCTGAGAGGTATAATATAGAAATTTATTCCCTCAATTTGATCTTGCAATTTACATTTCAACAAACAAACTATGATTTTTTTTTACTTTAGATATCAAGTCTAAAGTTGTAAAGAATATTTTCACTTATTATATTGAATCACTAAATTACTTAGTAATTTATATTGAAAAATAATAAAAAACCCATCAGGGCAGATAAGTTGTAGAATTTTTCTGTTTCTGTAACATCAGCATAAAAAGGGATTATGTTAGCACAACGCCAATCAAAACTTTACTTTCCCTAGTCATTTTAAGCTGAGAGGACTTGTGGGAATTTCTTACATCAGGACCTGGAAAAATGTCCTTGGTTTTCACAGAGGATCAAACCCAGGACTCATTGGGTTGACATTCAAGACTCTACATCACTCAGCCACCCGCCCCAGTTATACATGTAAATTATCAATGTTATTTATAAGTCTGCCTTTAAATGAAAGATTTATAATAATAATAATTATTTTAGTTATATAATTATACATGGTTCAATGAACTACTCATAGTGAATTTAATTATTTATCAGACTTATTAGCATAATTAGGCTAATGAGCGGACTGCTATCGTCCTACATGTTATTTACATTAGATGACTTATTACTTTTAGTAATTATTGAAAAAAAAAATAAGGATGGATACCAAGCAGTACCAGGGTGTCCAAGAAAGGCACTAAGCCCCTAAGCCTAAGCTAAGCTCAAGATTTTTTTAAACATTTGGTCATATTATCATTATGATATAGGAATAATAGGATTACCCTCAAGGCAATAATGGTCATTTACTTAATTAACACCAACTCAACTGTGACCAATGAATCAAATACATTTTTTCTGCATTCATTACATAAGGCCTATACATATTAGTTATAATTTTCAAATTAAATTATTTAATATGTAAATGTTTATTCTATCAATAAATGTTATGTAAAATCTGTGCTTTAGCTAGTGTAGAAAGTGACACTGTAGTCTGACTATTCAATTTTAAAGGAAATTAAAACAAACTGGTAGTTCTTAATTAATTTTGTTTGGACTGTGGATTTGAATAAGGATCATTTATGTTAATATTTCTAATTTCACTGAATGGTTCTAACATTAGAAAAAAAAAATATTTCGTAATGTTATTGGACACAAAACAACCACAACAACAACCAGACAGTCCAGATCAGTACTACCGATTAAAAATTAACACGCTTATTATGATTTAAGACATTCCTTCTAAAATATTTTTAACAGACATTTCAAATAAAGAGATTTATATTGATTTAATTGTTTGAAATAATTATATGCTAACAAATGTACCTGTGAAAATTCAAAATAATTTATCCGATATCCATTAACAACGTGCAGGTTGTAAACATTGACGCTAGTAGAGGGCGCTTGTTTATGTTTTATTACCCCATAAACAGGGAGGGCGAGGGGAGGAATTAATTAAACAAGTTCAACCCAGAAACTGCAATCTAAAAAAATCTTCCCAATAAATCTACAAAATATGCTATGAGCTTTATTATATGAATTGTGGAATTTTAAATAATATCTTTGAAGCTAGTTCGTTTGCTTTGGAACATTTAAAAAAAAAGAAGGCTCGGTCTAAATTAATTAACACGCATTTCTTTTTTTTTTTTCTATTTATTTATGCCAGACCTACTTTGGTGAGAGGTTCATGGTCGTGCTGTGTACTGTGCTCGACTGGAGTTAGTCAGTTAAATTTTGCTACTTTTTTTTTAGTATTTTAATAACGTAGTATTTGTGACTTTTCCTCCACATATCAACAATTTTATTTTTATTTTTAGAAAATTTAATTAAATTATCTCTAGTAGTTTCAACATGTAGTCTACGTTTTAAGTAAGGTATAAAATATATCTAACCAATAAATGAAAAGTTAAGTCACAAAGAATTTTTAATGTAAATCAGCAATCTCACGATATATATATAAATATATATATATATATATATATATATATATATATATATATATATAGAGAGAGAGAGAGAGAGAGTGAAAGAGAAAGAAAGAGAGAGAAAGACACAAAAGTAAAGAAAGCTCCACTTCAGTGTCACATTATTATAACAGGTCTGAGACGAAGCCTATATCTTAATCTATGTCTAGTCTATGATTGTATATCTGTCTCACCACAAAGTAAAGCGTCTTCCATGTATCAATGGATGTGTGTTCGGGTTTTTTTTTTGGTTAATTAACTTATATATATATATATATATATACATATATATATATATATATATATATATATATATATATATATTGCATAAAACTCTTCACAACTTCTATTTTTTGTAACAATACTCACAACCACACCCAATAAACATTCAAAGATTTCCACGAAGAGCCAATTGATGTGACAAAGCGTGAGATGTCAGTGATAAAATACTACAAGAAATAAATAACAAACAATGGGAGGCAACTCACAAATTTTGTTTTTAAACTGAATTTTATTGATTGCTTCCCTTGCATTGAGATATATAAAATCAATTACGGATGTTCAGCAAAGCGGACGCTCTACCACTGAGCTACATCCCCAATGAATAAAAAGCAATCTCAAAAAAGGGAACTCTTGATAATTTGTGTTTGCATTAAAAGAACGTTCTTCGTCAGGGGACGCCACTCAGGAAGAAAAAGATTAAGATAAGAATCGTTTTTCATTTAACTCTTATTGTAATTTTTATTATTTTTAACAAGCTGTCTTCTCTGCATGTTGGGCAAATTGGAACCTAAATAATGACTCCCAAACAAATTTCTCTATTATAGTCTGCTATAAATTGACCAGACGATGATGGCAAGCCTAGCGGGCGGCACAACTCGCCCAACCATCAAGTCCAACAACCAAAGTTACGTTCATTTTCCAATTTGCAATAATTGACATTGAGCTTTCCGATAGCAACGAAAATATTTACAGGGCTACGACAAGACTTTTGATATAATGGGTACAGAGATGTGGTAGCAGGGCAACAATCGGAGTTCTTTTGAAACATTTAATGAAAGTTGAACAGTTTGGCATGACCGAGATCGACTGGGACAAGATTAAACAAATTTTGTCTCATGATTAGGGTTCGAAATCATGTAGCGTTACGCGTAATTTACGGTAACGTAATTTTGGAAAATTATGCGTAAATTACGGTAATTTAAAAAATGCATATTTGACGGCAATTTTTAATTGTTTCTGTCGCAATTTGTTGTGTTTAATAGTGGCGATTAATTAATTACGGTGATTAGGAGTACAAGCATGAAGTGTCCAGCCAAAGCGTTGCAACGTTAAAACAAAAGATAACTATGCAAAATAATGACAAGAAGATGGCCATTCCTGAACGCAAAGCATCTCCATCTCCAGATCCTGATATAAGAAGCAGCTGCGCCACTTCAGTAGTAGGACACAGTTCCGAATCTGATCACAGTCATCAGAAACGGAAGATTGTTGTCTCAAGGCTCCCGCCTGGCGAGGCTCTCTACATGCCTGAGGTACGCACGGACGTGCCCGGAAATGAAAGGGCAGACGGTATTGCCAAGGCAATAGTCCAGTCAACAGATCCCAAAGTGCTGCCCGTGAGTGCAAGAAAGAGCTCATTCGAGGCAGCACGTTCCATGATCTGCCTCTTTGGACAAACGAAGTGGTTCTCGGGCTGGGCTCATGGGGTGAACGGACTTAAGATCCGGCAAGTCCTAGAGCGGCCGTCCAAAACTGACCCGTGGTGGAAGCTCAGGCGTGTTGAGCAGGCGCTAATTGCCCAGTTCCGAACTGGGCACTGTCCTATTGGCGCGTACTTTGGGAGGTTGAGGCCCAATGTCGACACCCTTTGCAGACACTGCAGGGAAGTGGAGGAAACCGTAGATCATTTGCTATTCGAGTGCCCCGGACTGGCGGACCACAGGGTGGACCAGTCCGGAAGCCTGCTGGCCATCGGGCTCTATGGCAGTCTCCAGATGTTGAGAGACACAGCAGGTCTGATCTCACGGGCTCTAAGAGACTAAGTCTCAGCCCGCAGATAAAACTGAGAGAGTTCAAAGAGAGAGAGCTCGGAAACGAATTCTGAATGTGGATCTGACAGTGATTTGGATGCCGACTATAACACAAGTGGAGACAGCGATGAAACTGGCAGTGATATGGAAGATGATGACGGTTTACTGCCTGTTGAACTGTTACAAGGAGATTGGGTAGCTGTAAAAGTTGGCCGTGATGAAAAGAAAGGAAAATCAAAAATGCAAGCATTCTTGCACATTGCGCGTGTTGACACAGTGCAGGAAAACAACTTTTACACTGTGTCCTTTCTCATCAGGCAACGGGATGGCTCATACATCTGGCCTGCCAACGAAGATATCAGCACCGTTGAAAAAAACGAGGTCGTCAAACTTAGCGAACCGACACAGGAATTAGTTTCTGCAGCTGGTTCTAACGTAAGAATAAAACTGTTCTTTAACAGCAGTGAAGTTGACCAGACTCGGAAAATGGACTTGCCACTTAAAAACATTCGCTGATGTACCTCAACTCTCAACTGCATTGTATCACCTAACTGCTAATAAATAATTACAGTATTGCAGTAATACTTGGGTTGAACTTTCGGTTGTGTGAACTTTGAAGATATTGTGTCACATCATTTTTTTTTGTATTTTAAGTTTGATAAGTATTCTGTGTTGAACTGATTTTGCTAAAAACTTTACTTTTAATGTTGACAATAAAACTTTTTCCATTGAACTTTGAACTTTTTATTATGCTGGGTAACTTGATTGGATTGTATTAAAGTCTAAATGCCTTTGTTGAATCTGTTGCAAGTATCCATCTGTAGTTTTCCAGGATGCTAATTGTAACATTATTAACAATACGCCTTTAACAATCAGTAATCATTACTTACAGAGGCAACATCATCTTTCACGAAATGTGACCTAATAATTCACGTAATTCACACGTAAATTACGAGTGAAAACTAAGAAAACATTAAAAATATACTAACTAACTATCAGAGTATACCTAATGGGTACTAATGACGCATGTAATTTATGCATAAATGCATGATTAGAAGTGAAAAGATAAGAAAACATCGCTAACATACATCTACTAACAGCAATCAGTGCACATGAGCAACAAAAGAAATTTAACATCTGATAAGCAATAAGGCACTAATGGTAAATTACAAGTAAAAACCTTTGAAAACATTATTAAAAATACACCTACTAGTAATTGGTGAGCGTGAGCAACAAAAGAAACTCTTTTTTATCTGTCTGTTCTAGATTGTCAAAAATCAGTCTCGTTCAAAAAAAAAAAAAAGAAAATAGTATTGAGGACAAAGATATTATTTTTTGCATTTTTTTCCAGGGCATTATGACGTTAATGGACAAGAATAACAGGACAGCGAGTGAGCGTGACGTAAATGGACAATAATAACAATTTAGCATGATGGTAACGGAAAAGAATAACAGGGCAGCATGATGGAAATGGAAAAGTATAACAGGTAATAAAATGATTTTTTTTTCAATAATTAAGTTATTTTAAATGGCAAATTTTTTAACCCACAAATGTAGAATCCATGTTTCTGTAACCTGTTATATTAAGGATTTGTTTTATTTTTAAATGCAAGCAGTGTACTTTGTTTTTAAATTTAGCGATGAATAGAGAGGGAAGAAAAAGCATGGAAGGCCGATATTGAGGACGATGATAGCAGAACTGGTATGGTAGGTTTAATTCAAAATTCTTTAAACAAGCCTACTATGGTCAATTCATGATACACATGTTACTACTTATAAATATATCTTCAAATCATATGCATTCTTCAAAGTATTTAATGTTGTTTATTTAATTTCGACATTTTTTAAAACTTAAATTCATATGATTTAAAAAAAAAATCGAGTGGTTAAAAACCTTTGCCCACATGATTGACTCGTTGCTTATCAAATGCTATTTTTTTTTTAAACTTTATCTTATGTGCATAACAGCTGAAGTCAGCGAAGGGAAGTAACTGCCTTTTAGTTTAGCAGAATAGTACGATTTGATACTGGTCGCATCCCTTTGTTTTGTCTATTTAAATATTTTTTTGCAATATCAATCCGCGCGACTTCACAAAAGCTTTATCAATACCACAAAATTAGCAAAGTATCTTTATTTTCAATGTCTCGTTATTTATTTAAAGGGACCCATTTTTTATTTCAGCATTCGGGGCCAAAGTGACCTGATTCACTTCTGATGAAATATTTAATTTTTTTTTATTAGTACAAAACAAAAAGTCAAGAGTCAAGTTTAAGATTTTAATATTTTATTAATTAATTTTTCAAAAAAAGTTACTTTTTTTTTAAAAAAAGTCAAATACAATAAATTGATGGAGTTTGAAATGACAAATAATGAAAAAAGAAATAACCTGATCAAGCTATAAATTTGCTAATAGATCCACCAATGCAATGGATTACAACGAATAATTGCGCTGTGTTGCATGACAAAAAAGTTCACCGGGAACTAATGTTTATCTTTATTCAGCCCCGTAGCGTGAAAATTTTACAGCAGGGGCCAGGCATTCTACAGCAGGGGCCAGGCAATAGAAGGGGGTGGCCATGGTAATACATTTTAATAAGTAGAACAAATAAGCGGGGGGGGGCAGACAAAACGTTTAAAATTGTGTATGTTGGTCCTCAATATTTTTATAAAGAAAATTTTTTATTATTGACTCGCATTAGAATGGTAGACTAATACTATTGTTTTGTTTTTAGTATAAAGGCAAATGTAGCTAAGGGAGTTAACTTTGCCAAATCAAACTTATTGCAAAATTATGTACCTTTGAAATTTGAGTATTACATTTTTTAAAAATTTATAAATTAAATTTACAATAAATGTACATGTTAGAAATATAAATGTGAATTAATAACAAGCATAAACTTATGTATGATTACAAATATAGCCACATTACATGGCGCAAAGAAAAAAAAACAGATTGTACAACAATGTTTGGAATGACTGTTACAATAAGTAAATTTAGAAGACATTCTCTTGGTGAAACAATCATACTAGGTGAGTGTTCTGTCTATGTGTCTGTTACATCGGATGCACTCTTTTTTTTTTGCGCTCACGTAAAGTTTCACGACACTGGCAACAGGTTGTAACATTTCAACATGGTAGACTCAAGCAGGTAATGACGTCATTCTTTAGACATGATGGACATACTGTTGTGTCTGAAAATTGAAAGAGTAAAATTTAGGAATTTCAATTTCAAAGATTATTATTTGATATAGTATAATGTAATACTTCATAGTTAAGAATTAAAATGAAATGTCTATTGCTGGAGGTTCGAACCAGAAACATGCATCGCGCCTATCAGAATTACTACCAAAATGCCTCCTAGTCAAATAGATATGCAGCAAACCAAAAAGATAAAGGTATATACCTATCATTTTTTTGAGTGTCCGGCATTTAGTCCAGTGACCAACAATATTTTTGAGTGTCCAGCATTTTATCCAGTGACCAACAATATTTTTGAGTGTCCAGCATGTAGTCCAATGAACAACAATATTTCTGAGTGTCCAGCATTTTATTCAGTGACCAACAATATTTTTGAGTGTCCAGCATTTTAACCAGTGACCAACTTTTTTGATGTCCAGCATTTAGTCCAGTTGCCAACAATTTTTTTGAGTTTTATTATTAGAATTATTGTACCTACATAGGCTATCGTTCTTATGATCGCACTTTTCAACACTCCAAACACAAACATGTGCATAATAAATGCATTTTACACATCTAGACCAAGGGTGGGCAAAGTAAGGCGCGTCCTTCTTTTTTTACGCCGCCATTGCCAGCATGATAGGGTGTAGTGTGCCTACCACACCAACACTGTTGTATGCCATGCCTACAGATTGTGCCTGCTATCATCTGCCGGGATGGCAGAAAGGATGGGTTTAAGACTTGCCCAAAATGGCCAGACTAGCAGGGTGTGCGTTTACTGCTTATCCGCAAGAATGGGCAAGGCAGGGTTTTTTTCCCTGCCACACGGACAGAGGTGAGGGTGTGATGTACTTGTATCCCCTGCCCGAAACGGTATGTGCGCTTAAGTGGGACGGAGTGGGACGTCACCACCACCACCACCACCAGCTGTGAATACTACGGTCTCGGATATTCCTCATTGAACGCAGTATCCCAACCACTATTAGACGATTATGCTGCCCGTATGCATGTACAATTGTACATGTTCCTACCCTATGTCGATGTTGATTTTCTTTGTTTAAAGTTTTCGCTAAATTTTCAAAATCTATTTTAGTTACTTTTAAAAAAAACAACAACATATAAATAAAGAAATTAACAAATACTGAATTATTTTTTTTTCTTTCTTTATAAATTAGCTCATAATCATTATTAAACATTAATCATTGTTTTTAAATTTAAATAAAGAAAATTAAAATCGATTTTTTTTTAAATAAATAAAATAGTTATGTCCCTTTTTGTTGCCTCAAGAAACAAACAATTCAAGGAAATGTATATTAAAATTATCTGTTGAGCTCATAAGGTTCTTTATTTTTTTTTCAAGCAGTTCTATCTTGAATATTTTTTGCATTAACTGTTAGATATGCATATTTTCAATGGTTCTGCTTATCTCGTAATTGTATTAGTATAATGTCTATTAATATATCTACAGTCAAGCATGTGTCATGATCCAAAGAAAAAAAAGAATCCAAACTATCGCTGTTATTATTTTTTTTAAGTGGTATGTTGTAAGATGATACTTGGCTGTAAAAAATAATTCTGAGTGAGTATTAAAGTTGTTTTTTTTTGTTTTAAGAAGACAACGATCACTTAGTACATTGAAGTGAAATGAAAGTATTTTTGTTTTTATTCAAGCAGTAAATGTTAAGTAGCCATTTACATATTTTCAATAATTAATATTAATTCCATTTGGAATTATGTCACAATGAATAAATTAAGAGACATTCTCTTGGTGAAACAAATCAAACCAGGTGAGTGTTCTGTCTATGTGTCTGTTATATTGGACGCACAGACGCACAATTTTACGACAGTTGTTGCAAGTCGTAACATGTCCACATGGTAGACTCACGCAGGTAATGACGTCATTTCTAAGACATTACGGACAAATTGTTGTGTCTGAAAATTGAATGAATAAAATTTAGGAGTTTCTATTTCAAAGATTATTATTTGATATAGCATAATTTGATACGTCATAGATTAGAATTAAAATAAAATGCCCATGAATGGTGGTTTGAACCAGAGACCTGCATCGCACCTATCAAAATTACTACCAACATGCCTCTGAGTCACATAGACATGAAGCAAAACAAAAAAGATAAATATATCTATCATCCAAAGAGTATTTAACATTAAATAACACTCGTGTTTTCTACGATATTAAGGAATATTTTTCAAATAAGCTTAACACGGGAAACTTTTCATGTATTTTATTTGTGAATGCCTTGAGTCACTTTTTGTGTCTTTGTTTCACAATATAAATTAACACGTACGTCGCGTGACACATTGGATAGGGTTAGGTGTACTTATATTGAACAGCGGGGACTCATTCAGAGAGGTCAATACTTACACATTAGAGGGGTTTCCTCAGAGCCGGTTCTGGTGGTAACCATACGGACACCGATCTGAAAATGGCACAAATAGAATCCAACGTTTTACCTTTTTTAATTTATCTGTTTACATTAGGAGGGCCAACAGTTTCTGCTCCAAGGGCCTCAACTGACTTGACTTTTCTCCCTTAATGGGGACGTGTGGTCACCTGAAGACTAGTTACTTCCCCATAATAACGCTGGTGCACCGTTCTTTGTTTACTATACTAGGTACTTCCCCTTATTGAAACTACATGACTTGGCTTTGTTTACTATACTAGATACTTCCACTTATTGAAACTATAGGTCTTGGCTTTGTTGGCTTTGTTTACTATACTAGGTAGTTCCCCTTGTGAAACTACAGGTCTTGGATTTGTTTACTATACAAGGTACTTCCCCTTATTGAAACTACTGGACTTGGCTTTGTTTACTATACTAGGTAGTTCTCCCTATTAAACACCTTGACTGAGCTTAGTCTGAGAAGAGTTGTAATTATTTATACACAGATAATTAAATCATTGAATTATAAATTGTTATTTTTGTCGCTATCAAATTAAAATTGTCCGACAATCAATGTTTATTTTAAACTGTAAACGTCTTTTGCTTTAATTTCAAGGCCAAATTATTTTTATGATATGGTGACGTAACACGTCCGGTAACCCCTAGCCCTCCCTCGGTTCCAAGATCTATTTCCCTTTTTTTATTCTTTTTTTTTTTAATTTTTTATAATTCCCACTATCTTGACATCAAATATTTAATAAAATTATAAAAATTATAAACATCTCACTAACCGCGCTTGCAGTAAACTGTCAGTTTCGCAAAAAGTTTTGATAAAAAACCCACCGAAACTGAAAAATACACCTGCCAGATACCGGCATGAAAGTAATGAAAAGAACCATGTACATTAACAACTGGATGCATTTTTTTCCTTTATATCTATGTTAAAGAAAACAGTGAACCAAATTTGGCTTTTGTATTTAAGAAAACCACATCAATGATTTAACGGTAACTCTCTCTTCAAGCGGATTTTTTGGGCGGGAGACGTACCTATCTATCCCAGAATTTCACAACCTCATTTTCAAAATACATGTTGCACGACAGGGCTTCACGAGCCGGCCTCTCATTATAGAGGGGGGGGGGTAGGGTGGGGGTGGGGAAGGGACGATAACATTAACCAATGATAAATAAAAGAAAAATAAACCCAGAGGTATTAGTGTATTAACTCTTATGAAAATAAACAGACACTAAGATCATTCTGGCTCATTATGACGTGTTTTTACAATCATGCCTCGAATACCGAATAAAGTCTTATCTGTTGAAATTAATTTCCTTTGAACTGTAACTTTGGTCATCTCAACGAATGCTATAAATTATACAGCCACATAAGAGTCCATTTATCTATTGGTAATTAAAATAGTAATAATGAATTGATAAAATTTAATTCTCACCGGGAGCCGCATAGGCCTACAGTTATACAAATAGCAGCAAGCGGCTATATGAGTTGCACTTGGCCTATACTGGTGTACTAGAGTATTGCTTGGCCACCACTAGTATATGGCCTGCACTTAAGTCTCTAGGCCAGTGCAGAACCTATGGATTTGTGGACGCCGGGGGGTGGGGGGCTTGGCCTCTTAGGGGACTCCTGCAATTCGGCATTCGACATTATGACATGTGATAATGTACTTAATATTTATTGTAAAAAAACTTTTTGCCCCCCCTCAAGCTGGGGCCCGGGGGGACTTTCGAATTAGGACTCACCCCTCAACCCACCATAGGTACGCCTCTGTTCTAGGCCCAGCAAAAACAGTCGCAATACGACTCGAGTAATACTCCTCAGCACGGTGTGTTAGAAATAAAGTATTTTTTATAGCATTCAGTGTACTCTGTTTTAATATTTACTTTGGTTAGTTCATGTTAGAACACTTTCATAATTAAGTGTTCAAATCATCTGTGTCCTTCAAAGTATTTAATCGCGACAAAATTTGTTCAACTTCTGTTTGTTTTTATTGGGTCTTTTTGGGAATGTGTTCTCCTAGAGTTCAATACTACTTATCCAATTATGGAAATTGAGCTTTCCGATAGCAAAGGAAATATTTACAGGGCTACCACAAGACTTTTGATGAAATGGATACAGAGATTTGGTAGCAGGGCAACAATCGGACTTCTTTTGAAACATTTAATGAAAGTTGAACAGTTTGGCCTGACCGAGATCGACTGGGACAAGATACAACAAATTTTATTACATGATTCATCTGTTGATAGTTTTGAAATTGGTTTGCTTGAAGAAATACTGAATTTAGGTGTCACATAATATAAAATCCATGCGCCCAACAGAATCAGTGAAACAAAACTGAATTTTATTTATTAAAACAGTTGAATTTTACGTTTTGTGTAGACGTTATATTCCAGTAACTCTAATAAATACACACAATTGTAATTCATAATCTTATGTTATTTTGTGTGTGTGTGTGTGTCACACTGTCAACATTGTTTTAATAACTGAATTAAAGTTTGAGACAATATCACAATTTAAATATATAGACTTTTATTTGAATCCAATGTAGACACTAAAATGTATCCGGAAACCGTCAATGTGGAAGAATGGCGAAGAATTGAATGATTTAGAATTCAACACAGTTAAATACATTTCTTCTACCATAACTTATGTTTATGGGTTGATTGATATTGAAGACGGGATTTATAGGCTAGAGGTTGGGAAACTGAAGAGCATGAAAAATGGTTTTTATATCATAGTATTTACAAAGATTTTGGTAATATCGATGAAGATTCTTTAACTTCAGGATCAAAACTCGAGATATATTTTATTCTGAAATTAAATCAGTATTAAATCAGTATTAAATCAGTATACAAAAGTGTTTATTTAAACACAGGGATTTGTTTACTAACTGCCTAATGAATCTGTGTATAAAAGGGATAGCAGTGATAGTCAAACATGAGTGAAATATTTTTAAACCAAACATGCAGTCAACATCTAAGGCTTTTGTACGTGGTTTGCCTGAAGAGATACTGAATCAGACTTTAACAGAAAAACTAGCATGCCGTTTTTCAACTTGCTTTGGGTCTTTTTGGGAATGTGTTCTCCTAGAGTTGAATACTACTTATCCAATTATTGAAATTGAGCTTTCCGATAGCCCAACGAAAATATTTACAGGGCTACCACAAGACTTTTGATGAAATGGGTACAGAGATGTGGTAGCAGGGCAACAATCGGAGTTCTTTTGAAACATTTAATGAAAGTTGAACAGTTTGGCATGACCGAGATCGACTGGGACAAGATACAACAAATTTTATTACATGATTCATCTGCTGATAGTTTTGAAATTGGTTTGCCTGAAGAAATACTGAATTATACTCAAACAGAAAAATTAGCAAGCCGTTTTTCAATTTGCTTTGGGTCTTTTTGGGAATGTTTTCTCCTAGAGTTTAATACTACTTATCCAATTGTTGAAATTGGAGCTTTTCGATAGCAAAGGAAATATTTACAGGGCTACCACAAGACATTTGATGAAATGGGTACAGAGATGTGTTAGCAGGCCAACAATCGGAGTTCTTTTGAAACATTTAATGAAAGTTGAACAGTTTGGCATGACCGAGATAAACTGGGACAAGATAAAACAAATTTTGTCTCATGATTCAAGTAAATAGCATGCCGTTTTTCAACTTGCTTTGGGTCTTTTAAAAAAAAAAAAAAAAATTGCTTGTTATGCAATAATTTTTCTGTTAATGTTTCTGTATATCATAATGATTCAAAAATGAATTTAGGTGTCACATAATATAAAATCCATGCGCCCAACAGAATCAGTGAAACAAAACTGAATTTTATTTATTAAAACAGTTGAATTTTACGTTTTGTGTAGACGTTATATTCCAGTAACTCTAATAAATACACACAATTGTAATTCATAATCTTATGTTATTTTGTGTGTGTGTGTGTGTAGTCACACTGTCAACATTGTTTTAATAACTGAATTAAAGTTTGAGACAATATCACAATTTAAATATATAGACTTTTATTTGAATCCAATGTAGACACTAAAATGTATCCGGAAACCGTCAATGTGGAAGAATGGCGAAGAATTGAATGATTTAGAATTCAACACAGTTAAATACATTTCTTCTACCATAACTTATGTTTATGGGTTGATTGATATTGAAGACGGGATTTATAGGCTAGAGGTTGGGAAACTGAAGAGCATGAAAAATGGTTTTTATATCATAGTATTTACAAAGATTTTGGTAATATCGATGAAGATTCTTTAACTTCAGGATCAAAACTCGAGATATATTTTATTCTGAAATTAAATCAGTATTAAATCAGTATTAAATCAGTATACAAAAGTGTTTATTTAAACACAGGGATTTGTTTACTAACTGCCTAATGAATCTGTGTATAAAAGGGATAGCAGTGATAGTCAAACATGAGTGAAATATTTTTAAACCAAACATGCAGTCAACATCTAAGGCTTTTGTACGTGGTTTGCCTGAAGAGATACTGAATCAGACTTTAACAGAAAAACTAGCATGCCGTTTTTCAACTTGCTTTGGGTCTTTTGGGAATGTGTTCTCCTAGAGTTGAATACTACTTATCCAATTATTGAAATTGAGCTTTCCGATAGCAACGAAAATATTTACAGGGCTACCACAAGACTTTTGATGAAATGGGTACAGAGATGTGGTAGCAGGGCAACAATCGGAGTTCTTTTGAAACATTTAATGAAAGTTGAACAGTTTGGCATGACCGAGATCGACTGGGACAAGATACAACAAATTTTTATTACATGATTCATCTGCTGATAGTTTTGAAATTGGTTTGCCTGAAGAAATACTGAATTATACTCAAACAGAAAAAATTAGCAAGCCGTTTTTCAATTTGCTTTGGGTCTTTTTGGGAATGTTTTCTCCTAGAGTTTAATACTACTTATCCAATTGTTGAAATTGAGCTTTTCGATAGCAAAGGAAATATTTACAGGGCTACCACAAGACATTTGATGAAATGGGTACAGAGATGTGTTAGCAGGCCAACAATCGGAGTTCTTTGAAACATTTAATGAAAGTTGAACAGTTTGGCATGACCGAGATAAACTGGGACAAGATAAAACAAATTTTGTCTCATGATTCAAGTAAATAGCATGCCGTTTTTCAACTTGCTTTGGGTCTTTTAAAAAATAAAAAAAAATTGCTTGTTATGCAATAATTTTTCTGTTAATGTTTCTGTATATCATAATGATTCAAAAATGAATTTAGGTGTCACATAATATAAAATCCATGCGCCCAACAGAATCAGTGAAACAAAACTGAATTTTATTTATTAAAACAGTTGAATTTTACGTTTTGTGTAGACGTTATATTCCAGTAACTCTAATAAATACACACAATTGTAATTCATAATCTTATGTTATTTTGTGTGTGTGTGTGTGTGTCACACTGTCAACATTGTTTTAATAACTGAATTAAAGTTTGAGACAATATCACAATTTAAATATATAGACTTTTATTTGAATCCAATGTAGACACTAAAATGTATCCGGAAACCGTCAATGTGGAAGAATGGCGAAGAATTGAATGATTTAGAATTCAACACAGTTAAATACATTTCTTCTACCATAACTTATGTTTATGGGTTGATTGATATTGAAGACGGGATTTATAGGCTAGAGGTTGGGAAACTGAAGAGCATGAAAAATGGTTTTTATATCATAGTATTTACAAAGATTTTGGTAATATCGATGAAGATTCTTTAACTTCAGGATCAAAACTCGAGATATATTTTATTCTGAAATTAAATCAGTATTAAATCAGTATTAAATCAGTATACAAAAGTGTTTATTTAAACACAGGGATTTGTTTACTAACTGCCTAATGAATCTGTGTATAAAAGGGATAGCAGTGATAGTCAAACATGAGTGAAATATTTTTAAACCAAACATGCAGTCAACATCTAAGGCTTTTGTACGTGGTTTGCCTGAAGAGATACTGAATCAGACTTTAACAGAAAAACTAGCATGCCGTTTTTCAACTTGCTTTGGGTCTTTTTGGGAATGTGTTCTCCTAGAGTTGAATACTACTTATCCAATTATTGAAATTGAGCTTTCCGATAGCAACGAAAATATTTACAGGGCTACCACAAGACTTTGATGAAATGGGTACAGAGATGTGGTAGCAGGGCAACAATCGGAGTTCTTTTGAAACATTTAATGAAAGTTGAACAGTTTGGCATGACCGAGATCGACTGGGACAAGATACAACAAATTTTATTACATGATTCATCTGCTGATAGTTTTGAAATTGGTTTGCCTGAAGAAATACTGAATTATACTCAAACAGAAAAATTAGCAAGCCGTTTTTCAATTTGCTTTGGGTCTTTTGGGAATGTTTTCTCCTAGAGTTTAATACTACTTATCCAATTGTTGAAATTGAGCTTTTCGATAGCAAAGGAAATATTTACAGGGCTACCACAAGACATTTGATGAAATGGGTACAGAGATGTGTTAGCAGGCCAACAATCGGAGTTCTTTTGAAACATTTAATGAAAGTTGAACAGTTTGGCATGACCGAGATAAACTGGGACAAGATAAAACAAATTTTGTCTCATGATTCAAGTAAATAGCATGCCGTTTTTCAACTTGCTTTGGGTCTTTTAAAAATAAAAAAAAATTGCTTGTTATGCAATAATTTTTCTGTTAATGTTTCTGTATATCATAATGATTCAAAAATGAATTTAGGTGTCACATAATATAAAATCCATGCGCCCAACAGAATCAGTGAAACAAAACTGAATTTTATTTATTAAAACAGTTGAATTTTACGTTTTGTGTAGACGTTATATTCCAGTAACTCTAATAAATACACACAATTGTAATTCATAATCTTATGTTATTTTGTGTGTGTGTGTGTGTGTCACACTGTCAACATTGTTTTAATAACTGAATTAAAGTTTGAGACAATATCACAATTTAAATATATAGACTTTTATTTGAATCCAATGTAGACACTAAAATGTATCCGGAAACCGTCAATGTGGAAGAATGGCGAAGAATTGAATGATTTAGAATTCAACACAGTTAAATACATTTCTTCTACCATAACTTATGTTTATGGGTTGATTGATATTGAAGACGGGATTTATAGGCTAGAGGTTGGGAAACTGAAGAGCATGAAAAATGGTTTTTATATCATAGTATTTACAAAGATTTTGGTAATATCGATGAAGATTCTTTAACTTCAGGATCAAAACTCGAGATATATTTTATTCTGAAATTAAATCAGTATTAAATCAGTATTAAATCAGTATACAAAAGTGTTTATTTAAACACAGGGATTTGTTTACTAACTGCCTAATGAATCTGTGTATAAAAGGGATAGCAGTGATAGTCAAACATGAGTGAAATATTTTTAAACCAAACATGCAGTCAACATCTAAGGCTTTTGTACGTGGTTTGCCTGAAGAGATACTGAATCAGACTTTAACAGAAAAACTAGCATGCCGTTTTTCAACTTGCTTTGGGTCTTTTTGGGAATGTGTTCTCCTAGAGTTGAATACTACTTATCCAATTATTGAAATTGAGCTTTCCGATAGCAACGAAAATATTTACAGGGCTACCACAAGACTTTTGATGAAATGGGTACAGAGATGTGGTAGCAGGGCAACAATCGGAGTTCTTTTGAAACATTTAATGAAAGTTGAACAGTTTGGCATGACCGAGATCGACTGGGACAAGATACAACAAATTTTATTACATGATTCATCTGCTGATAGTTTTGAAATTGGTTTGCCTGAAGAAATACTGAATTATACTCAAACAGAAAAATTAGCAAGCCGTTTTTCAATTTGCTTTGGGTCTTTTTGGGAATGTTTTCTCCTAGAGTTTAATACTACTTATCCAATTGTTGAAATTGAGCTTTTCGATAGCAAAGGAAATATTTACAGGGCTACCACAAGACATTTGATGAAATGGGTACAGAGATGTGTTAGCAGGCCAACAATCGGAGTTCTTTTGAAACATTTAATGAAAGTTGAACAGTTTGGCATGACCGAGATAAACTGGGACAAGATAAAACAAATTTTGTCTCATGATTCAAGTAAATAGCATGCCGTTTTTCAACTTGCTTTGGGTCTTTTAAAAAATAAAAAAAAAATTGCTTGTTATGCAATAATTTTTCTGTTAATGTTTCTGTATATCATAATGATTCAAAAATGAATTTAGGTGTCACATAATATAAAATCCATGCGCCCAACAGAATCAGTGAAACAAAACTGAATTTTATTTATTAAAACAGTTGAATTTTACGTTTTGTGTAGACGTTATATTCCAGTAACTCTAATAAATACACACAATTGTAATTCATAATCTTATGTTATTTTGTGTGTGTGTGTGTGTGTCACACTGTCAACATTGTTTTAATAACTGAATTAAAGTTTGAGACAATATCACAATTTAAATATATAGACTTTTATTTGAATCCAATGTAGACACTAAAATGTATCCGGAAACCGTCAATGTGGAAGAATGGCGAAGAATTGAATGATTTAGAATTCAACACAGTTAAATACATTTCTTCTACCATAACTTATGTTTATGGGTTGATTGATATTGAAGACGGGATTTATAGGCTAGAGGTTGGGAAACTGAAGAGCATGAAAAATGGTTTTTATATCATAGTATTTACAAAGATTTTGGTAATATCGATGAAGATTCTTTAACTTCAGGATCAAAACTCGAGAGATATATTTTATTCTGAAATTAAATCAGTATTAAATCAGTATTAAATCAGTATACAAAAGTGTTTATTTAAACACAGGGATTTGTTTACTAACTGCCTAATGAATCTGTGTATAAAAGGGATAGCAGTGATAGTCAAACATGAGTGAAATATTTTTAAACCAAACATGCAGTCAACATCTAAGGCTTTTGTACGTGGTTTGCCTGAAGAGATACTGAATCAGACTTTAACAGAAAAACTAGCATGCCGTTTTTCAACTTGCTTTGGGTCTTTTTGGGAATGTGTTCTCCTAGAGTTGAATACTACTTATCCAATTATTGAAATTGAGCTTTCCGATAGCAACGAAAATATTTACAGGGCTACCACAAGACTTTTGATGAAATGGGTACAGAGATGTGGTAGCAGGGCAACAATCGGAGTTCTTTTGAAACATTTAATGAAAGTTGAACAGTTTGGCATGACCGAGATCGACTGGGACAAGATACAACAAATTTTATTACATGATTCATCTGCTGATAGTTTTGAAATTGGTTTGCCTGAAGAAATACTGAATTATACTCAAACAGAAAAATTAGCAAGCCGTTTTTCAATTTGCTTTGGGTCTTTTTGGGAATGTTTTCTCCTAGAGTTTAATACTACTTATCCAATTATTGAAATTGAGCTTTCCGATAGCAAAGGAAATATTTACAGGGCTACCACAAGACATTTGATGAAATGGGTACAGAGATGTGTTAGCAGGGCAACAATCGGAGTTCTTTTGAAACATTTAATGAAAGTTGAACAGTTTGGCATGACCGAGATAAACTGGGACAAGATAAAACAAATTTTGTCTCATGATTCAAGTAAATAGCATGCCGTTTTTCAACTTGCTTTGGGTCTTTTAAAAAATAAAAAAAAAATTGCTTGTTATGCAATAATTTTTCTGTTAATGTTTCTGTATATCATAATGATTCAAAAATGAATTTAGGTGTCACATAATATAAAATCCATGCGCCCAACAGAATCAGTGAAACAAAACTGAATTTTCTTTATTAAAACAGTTGAATTTTACGTTTTGTGTAGACGTTATATTCCAGTAACTCTAATAAATACACACAATTGTAATTCATAATCTTATGTTATTTTGTGTGTGTGTGTGTGTGTCACACTGTCAACATTGTTTTAATAACTGAATTAAAGTTTGAGACAATATCACAATTTAAATATTTAGACTTTTATTTGAATCCAATGTAGACACTAAAATGTATCCGGAAACCGTCAATGTGGAAGAATGGCGAAGAATTGAATGATTTAGAATTCAACACAGTTAAATACATTTCTTCTACCATAACTTATGTTTATGGGTTGATTGATATTGAAGACGGGATTTATAGGCTAGAGGTTGGGAAACTGAAGAGCATGAAAAATGGTTTTTATATCATAGTATTTACAAAGATTTTGGTAATATCGATGAAGATTCTTTAACTTCAGGATCAAAACTCGAGATATATTTTATTCTGAAATTAAATCAGTATTAAATCAGTATTAAATCAGTATACAAAAGTGTTTATTTAAACACAGGGATTTGTTTACTAACTGCCTAATGAATCTGTGTATAAAAGGGATAGCAGTGATAGTCAAACATGAGTGAAATATTTTTAAACCAAACATGCAGTCAACATCTAAGGCTTTTGTACGTGGTTTGCCTGAAGAGATACTGAATCAGACTTTAACAGAAAAACTAGCATGCCGTTTTTCAACTTGCTTTGGGTCTTTTTGGGAATGTGTTCTCCTAGAGTTGAATACTACTTATCCAATTATTGAAATTGAGCTTTCCGATAGCAACGAAAATATTTACAGGGCTACCACAAGACTTTTGATGAAATGGGTACAGAGATGTGGTAGCAGGGCAACAATCGGAGTTCTTTTGAAACATTTAATGAAAGTTGAACAGTTTGGCATGACCGAGATCGACTGGGACAAGATACAACAAATTTTATTACATGATTCATCTGCTGATAGTTTTGAAATTGGTTTGCCTGAAGAAATACTGAATTATACTCAAACAGAAAAATTAGCAAGCCGTTTTTCATTTGCTTTGGGTCTTTTTGGGAATGTTTTCTCCTAGAGTTTAATACTACTTATCCAATTATTGAAATTGAGCTTTCCGATAGCAAAGGAAATATTTACAGGGCTACCACAAGACATTTGATGAAATGGGTACAGAGATGTGTTAGCAGGGCAACAATCGGAGTTCTTTTGAAACATTTAATGAAAGTTGAACAGTTTGGCATGACCGAGATAAACTGGGACAAGATAAAACAAATTTTGTCTCATGATTCAAGTAAATAGCATGCCGTTTTTCAACTTGCTTTGGGTCTTTTAAAAAATAAAAAAAAAATTGCTTGTTATGCAATAATTTTTCTGTTAATGTTTCTGTATATCATAATGATTCAAAAATGAATTTAGGTGTCACATAATATAAAATCCATGCGCCCAACAGAATCAGTGAAACAAAACTGAATTTTCTTTATTAAAACAGTTGAATTTTACGTTTTGTGTAGACGTTATATTCCAGTAACTCTAATAAATACACACAATTGTAATTCATAATCTTATGTTATTTTGTGTGTGTGTGTGTGTGTGTCACACTGTCAACATTGTTTTAATAACTGAATTAAAGTTTGAGACAATATCACAATTTAAATATTTAGACTTTTATTTGAATCCAATGTAGACACTAAAATGTATCCGGAAACCGTCAATGTGGAAGAATGGCGAAGAATTGAATGATTTAGAATTCAACACAGTTAAATACATTTCTTCTACCATAACTTATGTTTATGGGTTGATTGATATTGAAGACGGGATTTATAGGCTAGAGGTTGGGAAACTGAAGAGCATGAAAAATGGTTTTTATATCATAGTATTTACAAAGATTTTGGTAATATCGATGAAGATTCTTTAACTTCAGGATCAAAACTCGAGATATATTTTATTCTGAAATTAAATCAGTATTAAATCAGTATTAAATCAGTATACAAAAGTGTTTATTTAAACACAGGGATTTGTTTACTAACTGCCTAATGAATCTGTGTATAAAAGGGATAGCAGTGATAGTCAAACATGAGTGAAATATTTTTAAACCAAACATGCAGTCAACATCTAAGGCTTTTGTACGTGGTTTGCCTGAAGAGATACTGAATCAGACTTTAACAGAAAAACTAGCATGCCGTTTTTCAACTTGCTTTGGGTCTTTTTGGGAATGTGTTCTCCTAGAGTTGAATACTACTTATCCAATTATTGAAATTGAGCTTTCCGATAGCAACGAAAATATTTACAGGGCTACCACAAGACTTTTGATGAAATGGGTACAGAGATGTGGTAGCAGGGCAACAATCGGAGTTCTTTTGAAACATTTAATGAAAGTTGAACAGTTTGGCATGACCGAGATCGACTGGGACAAGATACAACAAATTTTATTAAACGATTCATCTCTTGATAGTTTTGAAATTGGTTGCCTGAAGAAATACTGAATCAGACTCTAACAGAAAAACTAGCAAGCCGTTTTTCAACTTGCTTTGGGTCTTTTTGGGAATGTTTTCTCCTAGAGTTTAATACTACTTATCCAATTGTTGAAATTGAGCTTTTCGATAGCAAAGGAAATATTTACAGGGCTACCACAAGACATTTGATGAAATGGGTACAGAGATGTGTTAGCAGGGCAACAATCGGAGTTCTTTTGAAACATTTAATGAAAGTTGAACAGTTTGGCATGACCGAGATAAACTGGGACAAGATAAAACAAATTTTGTCTCATGATTCAAGTAAATAGCATGCCGTTTTTCAACTTGCTTTGGGTCTTTTAAAAAATAAAAAAAAAATTGCTTGTTATGCAATAATTTTTCTGTTAATGTTTCTGTATATCATAATGATTCAAAAATGAATTTAGGTGTCACATAATATAAAATCCATGCGCCCAACAGAATCAGTGAAACAAAACTGAATTTTCTTTATTAAAACAGTTGAATTTTACGTTTTGTGTAGACGTTATATTCCAGTAACTCTAATAAATACACACAATTGTAATTCATAATCTTATGTTATTTTGTGTGTGTGTGTGTGTGTGTCACACTGTCAACATTGTTTTAATAACTGAATTAAAGTTTGAGACAATATCACAATTTAAATATTTAGACTTTTATTTGAATCCAATGTAGACACTAAAATGTATCCGGAAACCGTCAATGTGGAAGAATGGCGAAGAATTGAATGATTTAGAATTCAACACAGTTAAATACATTTCTTCTACCATAACTTATGTTTATGGGTTGATTGATATTGAAGACGGGATTTATAGGCTAGAGGTTGGGAAACTGAAGAGCATGAAAAATGGTTTTTATATCATAGTATTTACAAAGATTTTGGTAATATCGATGAAGATTCTTTAACTTCAGGATCAAAACTCGAGATATATTTTATTCTGAAATTAAATCAGTATTAAATCAGTATTAAATCAGTATACAAAAGTGTTTATTTAAACACAGGGATTTGTTTACTAACTGCCTAATGAATCTGTGTATAAAAGGGATAGCAGTGATAGTCAAACATGAGTGAAATATTTTTAAACCAAACATGCAGTCAACATCTAAGGCTTTTGTACGTGGTTTGCCTGAAGAGATACTGAATCAGACTTTAACAGAAAAACTAGCATGCCGTTTTCAACTTGCTTTGGGTCTTTTTGGGAATGTGTTCTCCTAGAGTTGAATACTACTTATCCAATTATTGAAATTGAGCTTTCCGATAGCAACGAAAATATTTACAGGGCTACCACAAGACTTTTGATGAAATGGGTACAGAGATGTGGTAGCAGGGCAACAATCGGAGTTCTTTTGAAACATTTAATGAAAGTTGAACAGTTTGGCATGACCGAGATCGACTGGGACAAGATACAACAAATTTTATTAAACGATTCATCTCTTGATAGTTTTGAAATTGGTTGCCTGAAGAAATACTGAATCAGACTCTAACAGAAAAACTAGCAAGCCGTTTTTCAACTTGCTTTGGGTCTTTTTGGGAATGTTTTCTCCTAGAGTTTAATACTACTTATCCAATTGTTGAAATTGAGCTTTTCGATAGCAAAGGAAATATTTACAGGGCTACCACAAGACATTTGATGAAATGGGTACAGAGATGTGTTAGCAGGCCAACAATCGGAGTTCTTTTGAAACATTTAATGAAAGTTGAACAGTTTGGCATGACCGAGATAAACTGGGACAAGATAAAACAAATTTTGTCTCATGATTCCAAGTAAATAGCATGCCGTTTTTCAACTTGCTTTGGGTCTTTTAAAAAATAAAAAAAAAATTGCTTGTTATGCAATAATTTTTCTGTTAATGTTTCTGTATATCATAATGATTCAAAAATGAATTTAGGTGTCACATAATATAAAATCCATGCGCCCAACAGAATCAGTGAAACAAAACTGAATTTTCTTTATTAAAACAGTTGAATTTTACGTTTTGTGTAGACGTTATATTCCAGTAACTCTAATAAATACACACAATTGTAATTCATAATCTTATGTTATTTTGTGTGTGTGTGTGTGTGTGTCACACTGTCAACATTGTTTTAATAACTGAATTAAAGTTTGAGACAATATCACAATTTAAATATTTAGACTTTTATTTGAATCCAATGTAGACACTAAAATGTATCCGGAAACCGTCAATGTGGAAGAATGGCGAAGAATTGAATGATTTAGAATTCAACACAGTTAAATACATTTCTTCTACCATAACTTATGTTTATGGGTTGATTGATATTGAAGACGGGATTTATAGGCTAGAGGTTGGGAAACTGAAGAGCATGAAAAATGGTTTTTATATCATAGTATTTACAAAGATTTTGGTAATATCGATGAAGATTCTTTAACTTCAGGATCAAAACTCGAGATATATTTTATTCTGAAATTAAATCAGTATTAAATCAGTATTAAATCAGTATACAAAAGTGTTTATTTAAACACAGGGATTTGTTTACTAACTGCCTAATGAATCTGTGTATAAAAGGGATAGCAGTGATAGTCAAACATGAGTGAAATATTTTTAAACCAAACATGCAGTCAACATCTAAGGCTTTTGTACGTGGTTTGCCTGAAGAGATACTGAATCAGACTTTAACAGAAAAACTAGCATGCCGTTTTTCAACTTGCTTTGGGTCTTTTTGGGAATGTGTTCTCCTAGAGTTGAATACTACTTATCCAATTATTGAAATTGAGCTTTCCGATAGCAACGAAAATATTTACAGGGCTACCACAAGACTTTTGATGAAATGGGTACAGAGATGTGGTAGCAGGGCAACAATCGGAGTTCTTTTGAAACATTTAATGAAAGTTGAACAGTTTGGCATGACCGAGATCGACTGGGACAAGATACAACAAATTTTATTAAACGATTCATCTCTTGATAGTTTTGAAATTGGTTGCCTGAAGAAATACTGAATCAGACTCTAACAGAAAAACTAGCAAGCCGTTTTTCAACTTGCTTTGGGTCTTTTTGGGAATGTTTTCTCCTAGAGTTTAATACTACTTATCCAATTGTTGAAATTGAGCTTTTCGATAGCAAAGGAAATATTTACAGGGCTACCACAAGACATTTGATGAAATGGGTACAGAGATGTGTTAGCAGGCCAACAATCGGAGTTCTTTTGAAACATTTAATGAAAGTTGAACAGTTTGGCATGACCGAGATAAACTGGGACAAGATAAAACAAATTTTGTCTCATGATTCAAGTAAATAGCATGCCGTTTTTCAACTTGCTTTGGGTCTTTTAAAAAATAAAAAAAAATTGCTTGTTATGCAATAATTTTTCTGTTAATGTTTCTGTATATCATAATGATTCAAAAATGAATTTAGGTGTCACATAATATAAAATCCATGCGCCCAACAGAATCAGTGAAACAAAACTGAATTTTCTTTATTAAAACAGTTGAATTTTACGTTTTGTGTAGACGTTATATTCCAGTAACTCTAATAAATACACACAATTGTAATTCATAATCTTATGTTATTTTGTGTGTGTGTGTGTGTGTGTCACACTGTCAACATTGTTTTAATAACTGAATTAAAGTTTGAGACAATATCACAATTTAAATATTTAGACTTTTATTTGAATCCAATGTAGACACTAAAATGTATCCGGAAACCGTCAATGTGGAAGAATGGCGAAGAATTGAATGATTTAGAATTCAACACAGTTAAATACATTTCTTCTACCATAACTTATGTTTATGGGTTGATTGATATTGAAGACGGGATTTATAGGCTAGAGGTTGGGAAACTGAAGAGCATGAAAAATGGTTTTTATATCATAGTATTTACAAAGATTTTGGTAATATCGATGAAGATTCTTTAACTTCAGGATCAAAACTCGAGATATATTTTATTCTGAAATTAAATCAGTATTAAATCAGTATTAAATCAGTATACAAAAGTGTTTATTTAAACACAGGGATTTGTTTACTAACTGCCTAATGAATCTGTGTATAAAAGGGATAGCAGTGATAGTCAAACATGAGTGAAATATTTTTAAACCAAACATGCAGTCAACATCTAAGGCTTTTGTACGTGGTTTGCCTGAAGAGATACTGAATCAGACTTTAACAGAAAAACTAGCATGCCGTTTTTCAACTTGCTTTGGGTCTTTTTGGGAATGTGTTCTCCTAGAGTTGAATACTACTTATCCAATTATTGAAATTGAGCTTTCCGATAGCAACGAAAATATTTACAGGGCTACCACAAGACTTTTGATGAAATGGGTACAGAGATGTGGTAGCAGGGCAACAATCGGAGTTCTTTTGAAACATTTAATGAAAGTTGAACAGTTTGGCATGACCGAGATCGACTGGGACAAGATACAACAAATTTTATTAAACGATTCATCTCTTGATAGTTTTGAAATTGGTTGCCTGAAGAAATACTGAATCAGACTCTAACAGAAAAACTAGCAAGCCGTTTTTCAACTTGCTTTGGGTCTTTTTGGGAATGTTTTCTCCTAGAGTTTAATACTACTTATCCAATTGTTGAAATTGAGCTTTTCGATAGCAAAGGAAATATTTACAGGGCTACCACAAGACATTTGATGAAATGGGTACAGAGATGTGTTAGCAGGGCAACAATCGGAGTTCTTTTGAAACATTTAATGAAAGTTGAACAGTTTGGCATGACCGAGATAAACTGGGACAAGATAAAACAAATTTTGTCTCATGATTCAAGTAAATAGCATGCCGTTTTTCAACTTGCTTTGGGTCTTTTAAAAAATAAAAAAAAAATTGCTTGTTATGCAATAATTTTTCTGTTAATGTTTCTGTATATCATAATGATTCAAAAATGAATTTAGGTGTCACATAATATAAAATCCATGCGCCCAACAGAATCAGTGAAACAAAACTGAATTTTCTTTATTAAAACAGTTGAATTTTACGTTTTGTGTAGACGTTATATTCCAGTAACTCTAATAAATACACACAATTGTAATTCATAATCTTATGTTATTTTGTGTGTGTGTGTGTGTGTGTCACACTGTCAACATTGTTTTAATAACTGAATTAAAGTTTGAGACAATATCACAATTTAAATATTTAGACTTTTATTTGAATCCAATGTAGACACTAAAATGTATCCGGAAACCGTCAATGTGGAAGAATGGCGAAGAATTGAATGATTTAGAATTCAACACAGTTAAATACATTTCTTCTACCATAACTTATGTTTATGGGTTGATTGATATTGAAGACGGGATTTATAGGCTAGAGGTTGGGAAACTGAAGAGCATGAAAAATGGTTTTTATATCATAGTATTTACAAAGATTTTGGTAATATCGATGAAGATTCTTTAACTTCAGGATCAAAACTCGAGATATATTTTATTCTGAAATTAAATCAGTATTAAATCAGTATTAAATCAGTATACAAAAGTGTTTATTTAAACACAGGGATTTGTTTACTAACTGCCTAATGAATCTGTGTATAAAAGGGATAGCAGTGATAGTCAAACATGAGTGAAATATTTTTAAACCAAACATGCTGTCAACATCTAAGGCTTTTGTACGTGGTTTGCCTGAAGAGATACTGAATCAGACTTTAACAGAAAAACTAGCATGCCGTTTTTCAACTTGCTTTGGGTCTTTTTGGGAATGTGTTCTCCTAGAGTTCAATACTACTTATCCAATTATTGAAATTGAGCTTTCCGATAGCAAAGGAAATATTTACAGGGCTACCACAAGACTTTTGATAAAATGGATACAGAGATTTGGTAGCAGGGCAACAATCGGAGTTCTTTTGAAACATTTAATGAAAGTTGAACAGTTTGGCATGACCGAGATCGACTGGGACAAGATACAACAAATTTTATTACATGATTCATCTGCTGATAGTTTTGAAATTGGTTTGCCTGAAGAAATACTGAATTATACTCAAACAGAAAAATTAGCAAGCCGTTTTTCAATTTGCTTTGGGTCTTTTTGGGAATGTTTTCTCCTAGAGTTTAATACTACTTATCCAATTGTTGAAATTGAGCTTTTCGATAGCAAAGGAAATATTTACAGGCCTTTCACAAGACATTTGATGAAATGGGTACAGAGATGTGTTAGCAGGGCAACAATCGGAGTTCTTTTGAAACATTTAATGAAAGTTGAACAGTTTGGCATGACCGAGATAAACTGGGACAAGATAAAACAAATTTTGTCTCATGATTCAAGTAAATAGCATGCCGTTTTTCAACTTGCTTTGGGTCTTTTAAAAAATAAAAAAAAAATTGCTTGTTATGCAATAATTTTTCTGTTAATGTTTCTGTATATCATAATGATTCAAAAATGAATTTAGGTGTCACATAATATAAAATCCATGCGCCCAACAGAATCAGTGAAACAAAACTGAATTTTCTTTATTAAAACAGTTGAATTTTACGTTTTGTGTAGACGTTATATTCCAGTAACTCTAATAAATACACACAATTGTAATTCATAATCTTATGTTATTTTGTGTGTGTGTGTGTGTGTGTCACACTGTCAACATTGTTTTAATAACTGAATTAAAGTTTGAGACAATATCACAATTTAAATATTTAGACTTTTATTTGAATCCAATGTAGACACTAAAATGTATCCGGAAACCGTCAATGTGGAAGAATGGCGAAGAATTGAATGATTTAGAATTCAACACAGTTAAATACATTTCTTCTACCATAACTTATGTTTATGGGTTGATTGATATTGAAGACGGGATTTATAGGCTAGAGGTTGGGAAACTGAAGAGCATGAAAAATGGTTTTTATATCATAGTATTTACAAAGATTTTGGTAATATCGATGAAGATTCTTTAACTTCAGGATCAAAACTCGAGATATATTTTATTCTGAAATTAAATCAGTATTAAATCAGTATTAAATCAGTATACAAAAGTGTTTATTTAAACACAGGGATTTGTTTACTAACTGCCTAATGAATCTGTGTATAAAAGGGATAGCAGTGATAGTCAAACATGAGTGAAATATTTTTAAACCAAACATGCAGTCAACATCTAAGGCTTTTGTACGTGGTTTGCCTGAAGAGATACTGAATCAGACTTTAACAGAAAAACTAGCATGCCGTTTTTCAACTTGCTTTGGGTCTTTTTGGGAATGTGTTCTCCTAGAGTTGAATACTACTTATCCAATTATTGAAATTGAGCTTTCCGATAGCAACGAAAATATTTACAGGGCTACCACAAGACTTTTGATGAAATGGGTACAGAGATGTGGTAGCAGGGCAACAATCGGAGTTCTTTTGAAACATTTAATGAAAGTTGAACAGTTTGGCATGACCGAGATCGACTGGGACAAGATACAACAAATTTTATTACATGATTCATCTGCTGATAGTTTTGAAATTGGTTTGCCTGAAGAAATACTGAATTATACTCAAACAGAAAAATTAGCAAGCCGTTTTTCAATTTGCTTTGGGTCTTTTGGGAATGTTTTCTCCTAGAGTTTAATACTACTTATCCAATTATTGAAATTGAGCTTTCCGATAGCAAAGGAAATATTTACAGGGCTACCACAAGACATTTGATGAAATGGGTACAGAGATGTGTTAGCAGGGCAACAATCGGAGTTCTTTTGAAACATTTAATGAAAGTTGAACAGTTTGGCATGACCGAGATAAACTGGGACAAGATAAAACAAATTTTGTCTCATGATTCAAGTAAATAGCATGCCGTTTTTCAACTTGCTTTGGGTCTTTTAAAAAATAAAAAAAAATTGCTTGTTATGCAATAATTTTTCTGTTAATGTTTCTGTATATCATAATGATTCAAAAATGAATTTAGGTGTCACATAATATAAAATCCATGCGCCCAACAGAATCAGTGAAACAAAACTGAATTTTCTTTATTAAAACAGTTGAATTTTACGTTTTGTGTAGACGTTATATTCCAGTAACTCTAATAAATACACACAATTGTAATTCATAATCTTATGTTATTTTGTGTGTGTGTGTGTGTGTGTCACACTGTCAACATTGTTTTAATAACTGAATTAAAGTTTGAGACAATATCACAATTTAAATATATAGACTTTTATTTGAATCCAATGTAGACACTAAAATGTATCCGGAAACCGTCAATGTGGAAGAATGGCGAAGAATTGAATGATTTAGAATTCAACACAGTTAAATACATTTCTTCTACCATAACTTATGTTTATGGGTTGATTGATATTGAAGACGGGATTTATAGGCTAGAGGTTGGGAAACTGAAGAGCATGAAAAATGGTTTTTATATCATAGTATTTACAAAGATTTTGGTAATATCGATGAAGATTCTTTAACTTCAGGATCAAAACTCGAGATATATTTTATTCTGAAATTAAATCAGTATTAAATCAGTATTAAATCAGTATACAAAAGTGTTTATTTAAACACAGGGATTTGTTTACTAACTGCCTAATGAATCTGTGTATAAAAGGGATAGCAGTGATAGTCAAACATGAGTGAAATATTTTTAAACCAAACATGCAGTCAACATCTAAGGCTTTTGTACGTGGTTTGCCTGAAGAGATACTGAATCAGACTTTAACAGAAAAACTAGCATGCCGTTTTTCAACTTGCTTTGGGTCTTTTTGGGAATGTGTTCTCCTAGAGTTGAATACTACTTATCCAATTATTGAAATTGAGCTTTCCGATAGCAACGAAAATATTTACAGGGCTACCACAAGACTTTTGATGAAATGGGTACAGAGATGTGGTAGCAGGGCAACAATCGGAGTTCTTTTGAAACATTTAATGAAAGTTGAACAGTTTGGCATGACCGAGATAAACTGGGACAAGATAAAACAAATTTTGTCTCATGATTCAAGTAAATAGCATGCCGTTTTTCAACTTGCTTTGGGTCTTTTAAAAAATAAAAAAAAAATTGCTTGTTATGCAATAATTTTTCTGTTAATGTTTCTGTATATCATAATGATTCAAAAATGAATTTAGGTGTCACATAATATAAAATCCATGCGCCCAACAGAATCAGTGAAACAAAACTGAATTTTCTTTATTAAAACAGTTGAATTTTACGTTTTGTGTAGACGTTATATTCCAGTAACTCTAATAAATACACACAATTGTAATTCATAATCTTATGTTATTTTGTGTGTGTGTGTGTGTGTGTCACACTGTCAACATTGTTTTAATAACTGAATTAAAGTTTGAGACAATATCACAATTTAAATATATAGACTTTTATTTGAATCCAATGTAGACACTAAAATGTATCCGGAAACCGTCAATGTGGAAGAATGGCGAAGAATTGAATGATTTAGAATTCAACACAGTTAAATACATTTCTTCTACCATAACTTATGTTTATGGGTTGATTGATATTGAAGACGGGATTTATAGGCTAGAGGTTGGGAAACTGAAGAGCATGAAAAATGGTTTTTATATCATAGTATTTACAAAGATTTTGGTAATATCGATGAAGATTCTTTAACTTCAGGATCAAAACTCGAGATATATTTATTCTGAAATTAAATCAGTATTAAATCAGTATTAAATCAGTATACAAAAGTGTTTATTTAAACACAGGGATTTGTTTACTAACTGCCTAATGAATCTGTGTATAAAAGGGATAGCAGTGATAGTCAAACATGAGTGAAATATTTTTAAACCAAACATGCAGTCAACATCTAAGGCTTTTGTACGTGGTTTGCCTGAAGAGATACTGAATCAGACTTTAACAGAAAAACTAGCATGCCGTTTTTCAACTTGCTTTGGGTCTTTTTGGGAATGTGTTCTCCTAGAGTTGAATACTACTTATCCAATTATTGAAATTGAGCTTTCCGATAGCAACGAAAATATTTACAGGGCTACCACAAGACTTTTGATGAAATGGGTACAGAGATGTGGTAGCAGGGCAACAATCGGAGTTCTTTTGAAACATTTAATGAAAGTTGAACAGTTTGGCATGACCGAGATCGACTGGGACAAGATACAACAAATTTTATTAAACGATTCATCTCTTGATAGTTTTGAAATTGGTTGCCTGAAGAAATACTGAATCAGACTCTAACAGAAAAACTAGCAAGCCGTTTTTCAACTTGCTTTGGGTCTTATTGGGAATGTTTTCTCCTAGAGTTCAATACTACTTATCCAATTATTGAAATTGAGCTTTCCGATAGCAAAGGAAATATTTACAGGGCTACCACAAGACTTTTGATAAAATGGATACAGAGATTTGGTAGCAGGGCAACAATCGGAGTTCTTTTGAAACATTTAATGAAAGTTGAACAGTTTGGCATGACCGAGATCGACTGGGACAAGATACAACAAATTTTATTACATGATTCATCTGCTGATAGTTTTGAAATTGGTTTGCCTGAAGAAATACTGAATTATACTCAAACAGAAAAATTAGCAAGCCGTTTTTCAATTTGCTTTGGGTCTTTTTGGGAATGTTTTCTCCTAGAGTTTAATACTACTTATCCAATTGTTGAAATTGAGCTTTTCGATAGCAAAGGAAATATTTACAGGGCTACCACAAGACATTTGATGAAATGGGTACAGAGATGTGTTAGCAGGCCAACAATCGGAGTTCTTTTGAAACATTTAATGAAAGTTGAACAGTTTGGCATGACCGAGATAAACTGGGACAAGATAAAACAAATTTTGTCTCATGATTCAAGTAAATAGCATGCCGTTTTTCAACTTGCTTTGGGTCTTTTAAAAATAAAAAAATTGCTTGTTATGCAATAATTTTTCTGTTAATGTTTCTGTATATCATAATGATTCAAAAATGAATTTAGGTGTCACATAATATAAAATCCATGCGCCCAACAGAATCAGTGAAACAAAACTGAATTTTATTTATTAAAACAGTTGAATTTTACGTTTTGTGTAGACGTTATATTCCAGTAACTCTAATAAATACACACAATTGTAATTCATAATCTTATGTTATTTTGTGTGTGTGTGTGTGTCACACTGTCAACATTGTTTTTAATAACTGAATTAAAGTTTGAGACAATATCACAATTTAAATATATAGACTTTTATTTGAATCCAATGTAGACACTAAAATGTATCCGGAAACCGTCAATGTGGAAGAATGGCGAAGAATTGAATGATTTAGAATTCAACACAGTTAAATACATTTCTTCTACCATAACTTATGTTTATGGGTTGATTGATATTGAAGACGGGATTTATAGGCTAGAGGTTGGGAAACTGAAGAGCATGAAAAATGGTTTTTATATCATAGTATTTACAAAGATTTTGGTAATATCGATGAAGATTCTTTAACTTCAGGATCAAAACTCGAGATATATTTTATTCTGAAATTAAATCAGTATTAAATCAGTATTAAATCAGTATACAAAAGTGTTTATTTAAACACAGGGATTTGTTTACTAACTGCCTAATGAATCTGTGTATAAAAGGGATAGCAGTGATAGTCAAACATGAGTGAAATATTTTTAAACCAAACATGCAGTCAACATCTAAGGCTTTTGTACGTGGTTTGCCTGAAGAGATACTGAATCAGACTTTAACAGAAAAACTAGCATGCCGTTTTTCAACTTGCTTTGGGTCTTTTTGGGAATGTGTTCTCCTAGAGTTGAATACTACTTATCCAATTATTGAAATTGAGCTTTCCGATAGCAACGAAAATATTTACAGGGCTACCACAAGACTTTTGATGAAATGGGTACAGAGATGTGGTAGCAGGGCAACAATCGGAGTTCTTTTGAAACATTTAATGAAAGTTGAACAGTTTGGCATGACCGAGATCGACTGGGACAAGATACAACAAATTTTATTAAACGATTCATCTCTTGATAGTTTTGAAATTGGTTGCCTGAAGAAATACTGAATCAGACTCTAACAGAAAAACTAGCAAGCCGTTTTTCAACTTGCTTTGGGTCTTATTGGGAATGTTTTCTCCTAGAGTTCAATACTACTTATCCAATTATTGAAATTGAGCTTTCCGATAGCAAAGGAAATATTTACAGGGCTACCACAAGACTTTTGATAAAATGGATACAGAGATTTGGTAGCAGGGCAACAATCGGAGTTCTTTTGAAACATTTAATGAAAGTTGAACAGTTTGGCATGACCGAGATCGACTGGGACAAGATACAACAAATTTTATTACATGATTCATCTGCTGATAGTTTTGAAATTGGTTTGCCTGAAGAAATACTGAATTATACTCAAACAGAAAAATTAGCAAGCCGTTTTTCAATTTGCTTTGGGTCTTTTTGGGAATGTTTTCTCCTAGAGTTTAATACTACTTATCCAATTGTTGAAATTGAGCTTTTCGATAGCAAAGGAAATATTTACAGGGCTACCACAAGACATTTGATGAAATGGGTACAGAGATGTGTTAGCAGGGCAACAATCGGAGTTCTTTTGAAACATTTAATGAAAGTTGAACAGTTTGGCATGACCGAGATAAACTGGGACAAGATAAAACAAATTTTGTCTCATGATTCAAGTAAATAGCATGCCGTTTTTCAACTTGCTTTGGGTCTTTTAAAAAATAAAAAAAAAATTGCTTGTTATGCAATAATTTTTCTGTTAATGTTTCTGTATATCATAATGATTCAAAAATGAATTTAGGTGTCACATAATATAAAATCCATGCGCCCAACAGAATCAGTGAAACAAAACTGAATTTTATTTATTAAAACAGTTGAATTTTACGTTTTGTGTAGACGTTATATTCCAGTAACTCTAATAAATACACACAATTGTAATTCATAATCTTATGTTATTTTGTGTGTGTGTGTGTCACACTGTCAACATTGTTTTAATAACTGAATTAAAGTTTGAGACAATATGATAATTTAAATATATAGACTTTTATTTGAATCCAATGTAGACGCTAAAATGTATCCGGAAACCGTCAATGTGGAAGAATGGCGAAGAATTGAATGATTTAGAATTCAACACAGTTAAATACATTTCTTCTACCATAACTTATGTTTATGGGTTGATTGATATTGAAGACGGGATTTATAGGCTAGAGGTTGGGAAACTGAAGAGCATGAAAAATGGTTTTTATATCATAGTATTTACAAAGATTTTGGTAATATCGATGAAGATTCTTTAACTTCAGGATCAAAACTCGAGATATATTTTATTCTGAAATTAAATCAGTATTAAATCAGTATTAAATCAGTATACAAAAGTGTTTATTTAAACACAGGGATTTGTTTACTAACTGCCTAATGAATCTGTGTATAAAAGGGATAGCAGTGATAGTCAAACATGAGTGAAATATTTTTAAACCAAACATGCAGTCAACATCTAAGGCTTTTGTGCGTGGTTTGCCTGAAGAGATACTGAATCAGACTTTAACAGAAAAACTAGCATGCCGTTTTTCAACTTGCTTTGGGTCTTTTTGGGAATGTGTTCTCCTAGAGTTAAATACTACTTATCCAATTATTGAAATTGAGCTTTCCGATAGCAAAGGAAATATTTACAGGGCTACCACAAGACTTTTGATGAAATGGGTACAGAGATGTGGTAGCAGGGCAACAATCGGAGTTCTTTTGAAACATTTAATGAAAGTTGAACAGTTTGGCATGACCGAGATCGACTGGGACAAGATACAACAAATTTTATTAAACGATTCATCTCTTGATAGTTTTGAAATTGGTTGCCTGAAGAAATACTGAATCAGACTCTAACAGAAAAACTAGCAAGCCGTTTTTCAACTTGCTTTGGGTCTTTTTGGGAATGTTTTCTCCTAGAGTTCAATACTACTTATCCAATTATTGAAATTGAGCTTTCCGATAGCAAAGGAAATATTTACAGGGCTACCACAAGACTTTTGATGAAATGGATACAGAGATTTGGTAGCAGGGCAACAATCGGAGTTCTTTTGAAATATTTAATGAAAGAATACCGCTGGGTAGCGAAATATTTGATGAAAATCAAACTGTAGCTCAGTCAAAACAGTTTTACTATGTAATAATTCTTTACTGTATATAAATTTTTAACAACAATAAAGCAACAGACTTATGTAATTTATTGTTTAGAATACATTCTTTATTCAAATTTTTTATATTACATTTCCTTCATTAATATGGAAAGTTTTGATACAAATATGATTACGCCCCCCCCCCTCAAAAAAATAAATAGATTATACAACAATATTGAGAATGACTGTTACGAAAAATCAACTTAGAAGACATTCTATTGATGCCAGCTCAACGAGTAAAAACACAGTCACGGCTCATCAACTAAAATGTTGACAACAATTTTCGGGAAAGATAATAGAATACATTTTTTTGCGGGCCCAAGTCACTTGGCAATCTTTGTTCATAGTAGAAATACTTTTATTTTTGTGATGATGTGATTTGGTTGCTTTCGTCAATATTGATGAACTAAACATTAGGCTAGATTTGTTTATATAGGTCATGGACCACCAGGCGAGTTTATGTCCATTCCATTGTATAACCGAAACTGTATTAATTGCCTGGGGCTGGAGTCGAACCAGCAAAACCAATATAGTAAAATGAATTTTTTGAAACTAATTGCAATAAGGTGTGATTATGGGGACATAAAAGATAAAATATCAAACAAACCAGTGCAACTCACAATAGCGCTAATATTAATCTACAAAACATAGATACAAAAAGATATATATTTAGATTATTCTTCAAAAATTGTATTAAGTGGCTTACATTTGATTTCTCTTTTCTTTAACATTTTATTGTCAAAAATATAACTCATAGATTTTAACCTGACTTAATGATAGTAGAATTAAATATGACTACAACAAATTTAGGCAAAATATGCTTTATGATTTGAAAGTGACATAGAGTATTTATTTACATTTAGTTCTGGACTTTAAATTCGTAGAATTATTAGAAAATATTCCACCATTAAAAAAAAATATAACTATAACATGATTCAAAATGGCGAGACCTTGGCAAACAACTTGGTAGTCTCGTGATTACAGCAGGCGCACATCTTAATGTACTAAGCATGGATAGATAAAAATACATATTTAGATTTTGATACATAATTGTATTGCGCGGCTTACATTTTCTTTCTTAATTCTTTAACACCTTATAGTCAAAACTATAATAACTCAACACTTACATTCTAACCTTACATTTGAACATAGAACATTGACAAAGTGAAATATAAAATTGATATAAAAAATAGGCACAATATTGTTTATGATTTGAAAGAACCTTTAAAAGTTTTAAACTAAATCCATCTATATCCAAAGAATAAAATTAACGACATAACATTATTCAAAATGGCGAAGCCTTGGCGAAAAACTTGGTTGTCTCGTGATCACATCAGACCACGAGGAGTGGCGTACAATGGCGATTGGGTGGTGTTATGAAGGCTGTACAGAACATTGACAGATTCAGTGAAACAAAACTGAATTTATTATAACAGTTGAATTTACGTATCGTGTTGTTTATATTTTCATTAACGAACATACAAACTTAGCTTGATACAACCGAAAATATTTAGCACACATATAATTTGACGTTACATATTTGACGAGTAAATACCGCACCATATTTGGCGAGTAAATACCGCACCATATTTGGCGATCCTGGAAGGCTCAAATGTGGAATGTGTGAAATTGGAATGCGTGGGAAGATCAGTTATGGTGGGGCAATAGTATGGGTGGAGGGTGGGGTGAAAGTGTAACGTGGGAAAGATACATGGAGTAATGGAGGAGAGGGCACATTCCACACGTCACATTGTATATTTAAATTACAACCAAACCAATACAAGCGCTGAAATTTTATCTTAATAAGTTATCAGTAAAGTTTCGTTATAAATATTTCACCAACTTACATTTAATTCAGGACTTTTTATTATTTAATCCACAGAATCGTTCAAAATGTATAACCAGACTTTAAACATAGAAGTAACATCCACTAGCCCTATTTGATTCATAATGACAAAACCTTGGAAATCCACTTGGCTTACTCGTGCTAAACTGCAGACGACGCTGCCTGCCCTATATCGGCGCAGTGGTTTGTTGTAACATAGTGCAGAAATGTTTGCAGTGAAAACATGTCACACAAACTCTGGATATTATTTACAGAAAAATAATCCTTCTTTAAAAAATAAACACATTTAATGTTGTGCAATAATTTTTCTGTTAATGTTTCTATATATCATTGTATTCCAAAAATAAATTAGCTGTCTTTTATAATTTTTTTTTCAAGTGAAGATTTCATTGTGTTAAATAAATTTCTTTCAAGTCTACATGCAGCAAGGCGTAATAATGTGGACATAGCCAATAAAATATCAATAAAACCGGTGCACCGCACAATAGAGCACAGCTTAATCTACAAATCATAGATAAAGTAAAGCTCTATATTTTGATTCTTCGTCAAAAATTTTATTACATGCCTTTCTTTTTTCCTTAACACTTTATTGTCGAAAATATTATAACTCAAATCGTAGATTCTAACATGACGTATTAACATAGAAATAACATGGACAAAATTTAAGTAGAATAAAATATGAATACAACAAATTTAGACACAATGTGATTTATGATTTGAAAAAACCTTATACTATTTTAATTACATCTATTTTCAGGACATTTTCTTTTAATAAATCTATAGAATGTTTAAAAAATGTTCCAACAATTTTAACAAAATGTAACATCATTACATGATTCAAAATGGCGATAACTTGGCAAATAATTAGGATGTTTCGTGATTTCAGCAGACGACGAGGGCTCTGGATAGCATTGAGAGATTTAGGGGAACAAAGAGAATTCAAAATGTATCAACAGTTTTTAAACGTAGAAGTAACATCCATTACATGATTCAAAATGGCGAGACCATAGACTTGACTTTCTCGTGCTAAACTGCAAACGACGTTATCTGGCCTATATCGGAGCAGTGTTTTTTGTATCACAGTGCAGAAATGTTTGCATAAAGACATGTGACAAAACCTCTGGATATTATTTATAGAAAAACAATTTACCACCAGTTTTTAAACGTAGAAGTAACATCCATTACATGATTCTAAATGTACCAGCAGTTTTTAATAATAGAAGTAAAATCTACTATATTATTTATATTGTACCACCAGTTTTTAAACATGTTAGTAACATCCTTTTCATGATTCTAAGTGTACCAGCAGTTTTTAACATAGAAGTAAAATCTACTATATGATTCAAAATGTACCACCAGTTTTTAAACATAGTAGTAACATCCACTACATGATTCAAAATGTATTACTAGTTTTTAAACATAGAAAAAACATCTACTACACGATTTTAAATGTACCACCAGTTTTTAAACTAACAAGTAAAATCTACTATATTATTCAAATTGCACCACCAGTTTTTAAACATGTTAGTAATATTCTTTTCATGATTCTAAATGCACCAGCAGTTTTTAACATAGAAGTAAAATCTACTATATAATTCAAAATGTACCACCAGTTTTTAAACATAGTAGTATCATCCACCACATGATTCAAAATGTACCACCAGTTTTAACATAGAAATAGCACCCATTACATGATTCTAAATGTACCAACAGTTTTTAACATAGAAGTAAAATCTACTAAATGATTCAAAATGTATCAACTGTTTTTAAACGTAGAAGTAACATCCCATTACATGATTCAAAATGGCGAGACCATAGACTTGACTTTCTCGTGCTAAACTGCAAACGACGTTATCTGGCCTATATCGGAGCAGTGTTTTTTGTATCACAGTGCAGAAATGTTTGCATAAAGACATGTGACAAAACCTCTGGATATTATTTACAGAAAAACAATCGTTCTTTGCAATATTTTTCTGTTAATGTCAAAATTTACCACCAGTTTTTAAACGTAGAAGTAACATCCATTACATGATTCTAAATGTACCAGCAGTTTTTAATAATAGAAGTAAAATCTACTATATTATTTATATTGTACCACCAGTTTTTAAACATGTTAGTAACATCCATTTCATGATTCTAAGTGTACCAGCAGTTTTTAACATAGAAGTAACATCTACTATATAATTCAAAATGTACCACCAGTTTTTAAACATAGTAGTAACATCCACCACATGATTCAAAATGTACCACCAGTTTTAACATAGAAATAGCACCCATTACATGATTCTAAATGTACCAACGGTTTTTAACATAGAAGTAAAATCTACTACATGATTCAAAATGTATCAACAGTTTTTAAACGTAGAAGTAACATCCATTACATGATTCAAAATGGCGAGACCATAGACTTGACTTTCTCGTGCTAAACTGCAAACGACGTTATCTGGCCTATATCGGAGCAGTGTTTTTTGTATCACAGTGCAGAAATGTTTGCATAAAGACATGTGACAAAACCTCTGGATATTATTTATAGAAAAACAATCGTTCTTTGCAATATTTTTCAGTTAATATCAAAATTTACCACCAGTTTTTAAACGTAGAAGTAACATCCATTACATGATTCTAAATGTACCAGCAGTTTTTAATAATAGAAGTAAAATCTACTATATTATTTATATTGTACCACCAGTTTTTAAACATGTTAGTAACATCCATTTCATGATTCTAAGTGTACCAGCAGTTTTTAACATAGAAGTAAAATCTACTATATAATTCAAAATTTACCACCAGTTTTTAAACATAGTAGTAACATCCACCACATGATTCAAAATGTACCACCAGTTTTAACATAGAAATAGCACCCATTACATGATTCTAAATGTACCAACAGTTTTTAACATAGAAGTAAAATCTACTACATGATTCAAAATGTATCAACAGTTTTTAAACGTAGAAGTAACATCCATTACATGATTCAAAATGGCGAGACCATAGACTTGACTTTCTCGTGCTAAACTGCAAACGACGTTATCTGGCCTATATCGGAGCTGTGTTTTTTGTATCACAGTGCAGAAATGTTTGCATAAAGACATGTGACAAAACCTCTGGATATTATTTATAGAAAAACAATCGTTCTTTGCAATATTTTTCAGTTAATATCAAAATTTACCACCAGTTTTTAAACGTAGAAGTAACATCCATTACATGATTCTAAATGTACCAGCAGTTTTTAATAATAGAAGTAAAATCTACTATATTATTTATATTGTACCACCAGTTTTTAAACATGTTAGTAACATCCATTTCATGATTCTAAGTGTACCAGCAGTTTTTAACATAGAAGTAAAATCTACTATATAATTCAAAATGTACCACCAGTTTTTAAACATAGTAGTAACATCCACCACATGATTCAAAATGTACCACCAGTTTTAACATAGAAATAGCACCCATTACATGATTCTAAATGTACCAACAGTTTTTAACATAGAAGTAAAATCTACTACATGATTCAAAATGTATCAACAGTTTTTAAACGTAGAAGTAACATCCATTACATGATTCAAAATGGCGAGACCATAGACTTGACTTTCTCGTGCTAAACTGCAAACGACGTTATCTGGCCTATATCGGAGCAGTGTTTTTTGTATCACAGTGCAGAAATGTTTGCATAAAGACATGTGACAAAACCTCTGGATATTATTTACAGAAAAACAATCATTCTTTGCAATATTTTTCTTTTAATGTCAAAATTTACCACCAGTTTTTAAACGTAGAAGTAACATCCATTTCATGATTCTAAATGTACCAGCAGTTTTTAACATAGAAGTAAAATCTACTATATGATTCAAAATGTACCACCAGTTTTTAAACATGTTAGTAACATCCTTTTCATGATTCTAAGTGTACCAGCAGTTTTTAACATAGAAGTAAAATCTACTATATGATTCAAAATGTACCACCAGTTTTTAAACATAGTAGTAACATCCACTACATGATTCAAAATGTATTACTAGTTTTTAAACATAGAAAAAACATCTACTACACGATTTTAAATGTACCACCAGTTTTTAAACATACAAGTAAAATCTACTATATTATTCAAATTGCACCACCAGTTTTTAAACATGTTAGTAATATTCTTTTCATGATTCTAAATGCACCAGCAGTTTTTAACATAGAAGTAAAATGTACTATATAATTCAAAATGTACCACCAGTTTTTAAACATAGTAGTAACATCCACCACATGATTCAAAATGTACCACCAGTTTTAACATAGAAATAGCACCCATTACATGATTCTAAATGTACCAACAGTTTTTAACATAGAAGTAAAATCTACTAAATGATTCAAAATGTATCAACTGTTTTTAAACGTAGAAGTAACATCCCATTACATGATTCAAAATGGCGAGACCATAGACTTGACTTTCTCGTGCTAAACTGCAAACGACGTTATCTGGCCTATATCGGAGCAGTGTTTTTTGTATCACAGTGCAGAAATGTTTGCATAAAGACATGTGACAAAACCTCTGGATATTATTTACAGAAAAACAATCGTTCTTTGCAATATTTTTCTGTTAATGTCAAAATTTACCACCAGTTTTTAAACGTAGAAGTAACATCCATTACATGATTCAAATTGTACCACCAGTTTTTAATAATAGAAGTAAAATCTACTATATGATTCAAAATGTACCACCAGTTTTTAAACATGTTAGTAACATCCTTTTCATGATTCTAAGTGTACCAGCAGTTTTTAACATAGAAGTAAAATCTACTATATTATTCTAAATGTACCACCAGTTTTTAAACGTAGAAGTAACATCCATTACATGATTCAAAATGTACCACCAGTTTTTAATAATGGAAGTAAAATCTACTATATGATTCAAAATGTACCACCAGTTTTTAAACATAATAGGGACATCGCCGATAAAATATTAATAAAACCAATACACCGCGAAATAGCGCAGAGCTTAATATACAAAATGTAGATTTTAAGTCAGAATCTATAAGTTGAGGGCAGGCTCACCAGGTGATTTTAATATGCTTGCCAAATATGTGGCGGTATAATTTACTCTCCAAATGTTAAGTATAAAATTATCTGATATATATATATCAACGCCAACACTTGGTATATAAACACAAAGATCCAAACTTTAATGGCTTCTGAACATAGATGAATATATATACAATTTATATACAATATAAGTCCATTGTCTAATGTACTTACGTCTACTTAAACAAATATTCTTTACACTACAAGTCTACAATTAACTCTTAGAACTGTCTACACCGAACTAACTACGTCTAACTCGGTCTAACTCGTATGACTGTCAGCACCTTACTAACTCAACTACTGCTATTCACTTCTTTTATAAGGTCGGGGGGTAGGGGGCGAATACGTTGGTGCAACATTTTGGGGGAGACGATGACGTCAGCGAAACGATTGGGTGGGGCGAGAATGTCAGTGAAACGATTTGGGGGGGGGGGGAGGCGACGTCTATGAAACGAATCTACAAAACATGGCGGCTGGAACCTTGACCCGGTGGTGAACTGGGAGTGGTGGAGGAAGAGGGCGAATTCTACACGTCACAATAGATAAAGTAAAGATATATATTTAGATTCTTCTTAAAAAATTGTATTACATGGCTTACATGAATATTATTATACAGTTGAGATTTCGAAATTGTAAACAATTTTTATTATTACTAAAATGGGATACAGAATTCTTTACAATCGTAGTCGAACTACCGGATATAAATATAGACGCTAAGCAACATGTAAACAACATATGATCGAAGCCAACAAGGAAGAAAATATATAGGCCAAAGTACGGGAGAAATAAATTTGGCCGCACCTTTGTAAATAAGCGGATGTACAATACAGGTTAGACTGGTTAGACTGGTTTGTTTATTACACATCTATTGGGTTTTAAACATTTTTTTTTCATTAAATTTTCAAGCAGTTCTATCTATTTTATTTGGTTGTCTTGTGATTATACCAGACAACTAGGACTGTGCATAACATTGACAGAAACAGTTAAAGATAACCATATTTTGTTTGAACCGTTGAATTTTACGTTTCGTGCTGATATTTTCTAGTGTCTCTAATATTTAGAAAAATTGAAACAACCAACGTAAAAAATATTGCAAGTAAATGTTAAAAAATGGATATATCTATTTGGTTTTTTAAAAACTTTTCCTCATTTTATTTTCAAGCAGTTCTATCTATTTTATAAGGTTGTCTCGTGATTACAAGAGACAACTAGGACTGTGGATAACATTGACAAAATCAGTTAAACATAACGATATTTTATTTGAACCGTTGAATTTTACGTTTCTTGCTGATATTTTCTAGTGTCTCTAATATTTAGAAAAATTGAAACAACCAACGTAAAAAACATTGCTAGTAAATGTTAAAAAATGGATATATCTATTTGGTTTTTAAAAACTTTTCTTCATTTAATTTTCAAGCAGTTCTATCTATTTTATTAGGTCTACTCGTGATTACAGGAGACAACTAGGACTGTGGATAACATTGACAGAATCAGTTAAACATAACTATATTTTATTAGAACCGTTGAATTTTACGTTTCGTGCTCATATTTTCTAGTGTCTCTATTATTAAAAAAAATTGTAACAAGAAACGTGAAAAATCATTGCTAGTAAATGTTTAAAAATTGACACATCGATTGGTTTTTAAAAAAAATTTCTTCATTCCATTTTCAAGCAGTTCTATCTATTTTTAAGGTTGTCATTATACCAGACAACTAAGACTGTGGATAACATTGACAAAATCAGTTAAACATAACGATATTTGGTTTTTTAAAAAGCTTTCTTCATTTAATTTTCAAGCAGTTCTATCTATTGTATTTAGTTGTCTCGTAAATACTGCAAACAACTAGGACTGTGCATAACATTGACAGAAACAGTTAAACATAACCATATTTTAATAGAACGGTTATCTTTTACGTTTCGTGCTGATATTTTCTAGTGTCTCTAAATTTAGAAAAATTGAAACAACCAACGTAAAAAAAACATTGCAAGTAAATGTTATGCATTTAAACATTCTGGTGTATATTTTATTCAACAACCCAATGGTAATCAGATAAATAATGTAATAAAAAACAAACAAAATATTTATGTTTGTTTGTTTTTTATTACATTATTGATCTGATTACCATTGGGTTGTTGAATAAAATATACACCAGAATGATAGTTTGGCAATCTCGAAGTTGGCTTCACCAACGACCGCGAGCCTTAGTGGGGAATCAGTGATAGATACCGCTGGGTAACGAAATATTTTATAGGATTAAACTGTAGGACAGTCAGAACAGTTTAACTATTTAATAAAATAATCCGTTACTATATATAAAACTGGACCTGGCTTTGTTTACTATACTAGGTACTTCCCCTTATTGAGACTACTGGATTAAGGTTTGTTTACTATACTAGTTACTTCCCTCTATTGAAACTGATGGACTTGACTTTGTTTACTATACTATTTACTTCCCCTTATTGAAACTGAACGACCAAGGTTTGTTTACTATACTAGGTACTTCCACTTATTAGAACAGCAGGATTAAAGTTTGTTTACTGTACTGTGGCACTAACGTTTGTCTCGTGATTACAGCAATTAACTAGGACTGTGCATAACATTGACGGAATCAGTTAAACATAACAATATTTTATTAGAACCGTCGCCTTTTTCTTGTTTCGTGCTGATATTTTCTGGTTTATCTAATATTTAAAAAAAAATTGTAACAAGAAACATGAAAAACATTGCTAGTAAATGTTAAAAAATGGACATATCTTATGGGTTAGTAAAAAAAATATTCATTCAATTTTCAAGCAGTTCTATCTATTTTATTTGGTTTTCTCGTGATTACAACAGACAACTAGGACTGTGCATAACATTGACAGAATCAGTTAAGCATAACTATAATTTATTATAACCGTTAACTTTTACGTTTCGTGCTGACATTTTTTAGTGTCTCTAATATTTAAAAAATTGAAACAACCAACGGAAAAAACATTGCAAGTAAATGTTAAAAAATGGATAGAACTATTTGGTTTTTTAAAAAGTTTTCTTCATTCAATTTTCAAGCAGTTCTATCTATTTTATTAGGTCTACTCGTGATTACAGGAGACAACTAGGACTGTGGATAACATTGACAGAAACAGTTAAACATAACCATATTTTAATAGATTCGTTATCTTTTACGTTTCGTGCTGATATTTTCTAGTGTCTCTAAATTTAGAAAAATTGAAACAACCAACGTAAAAAAACATTGCAAGTAAATGTTAATAAATGGACACATCTATTGGGTATTAACATTTTTTTCTTCATTTAATTTTCGAGCAGTTCTATCTATTTTATTTGGTTGTCTCGTGATTACAGCAGACAACTAGGACTGTTAATAACATTGACAGAATCCGTTAAACATAACTATATTTTATTAGAACCGTTAACTTTTACGTTTTGTGCTGATATTTTCTTGTGTCTCTAATAATTAGAAAATTTGAATTAACCAACGTAAAAAACATGTACAAAAGTGAATAAACCTAAAGTAAGACACATAATCCGTTCAGTTATGCTTTAGCGACTACTCGTTCTGTATTTGGATGGTGATTGTTCATTCTTTTTATGATCTTTCTATCTATAAATCTTTCTTGTAACAAGAAACTTGAAAAACATTGTTAGAAAATGTAAAAAAATGGACACATCGATTAGGTTTTTAAAACTTTTCTTCATTCAATTTTCAAGCAGTTCTATCTATTTTATTTGGATGTCTTGTGATTACACCAGACGACTAGGACTGTGCATAACAGTGACAGAAACAGTTAAAGATAACTATATTTTGTTTGAACCGTTGAATTTTACGTTTCGTGCTGATATTTTTTAGTGTCTCTAATATCTAGAAAAATTGTAACAAGAAACGTGAAAAACATTGCTAGTAAATGTTAAAAAATGGACATATCTTATGGGTCAATAAATGATTCAAATGTACAGAATCCATTAAACATAACTATATTTTATTAGAACCGTTAACTTTTACGTTTTGTGCTGATATTTTCTTGTGTCTCTAATAATTAGAAAATTTGAAACAACCAACGTAAAAAAACATGTACAAAAGTGCATAAACCTAAAGTAAGACACATAATCCGTTCAGTTATGCTTTAGCGACTACACTTTCTGTATTCGGATGGTGATTGTTCATCCTTTTTAGGATCTTTCTATCTATAAATCTTTTCTAGTGTTTATGGGTTGATTAAGTTGATATTAAAGACGTGATATATTGGTAGAGGTTGGAAATCGAAGAACATAAAACGTGGTTTTTATATGATAATTTATACCGAAATGTTGGTAAAATGGATGATAATTCTTCAACTTCAGGTTTAAAACTCGATATATATTTCATTCTTTAAATCATCCTGACTTTTGGATACAGGTTTATACAAAAGTGTTTTTAATACACTAGACATAGTTTATTAATAGACATGTTTTTTTTTACTAACTTGTCGTCTACTGACTCTATGTATAAAAGTGATAGTCAGTCAAACATGAGCAGTATATAATTAAGCGATTTATTTATTCTTTCTGCAAATCTTTTATTTTTGATCCAAAATACTTAGCCTGATTTCTTCTCTATTTAACCCTGCAAATATTATATTGGTAATTAGAGTGAAATTTTTGTTTAACCAAACATGCAGACATCTGCTGATGCTTTTGTTAAGGGTTTGCCTGAAATAATACTGAGGCAGACTTTAACAAAAAAATTAGCAAGCTGTTTAGCAACTTGCTTTGGGTCTTATTGGGAGTGTGTGTTCTTCTGGTTGGGTTTTACTTATGAACTTATTGACATTGAGCTGTTCAACAGCAAAGAAAATATTTACAGGGCTGCCACTAGACTTTTGGTGAAATGGGCTCACAGTCGTGGGAGCAAGGCAACATTCGGAGTTCTTTTGAATCATTTATTGACAGTTGAAGAGTTTTATATGACAGAGATCGACTGGAACAAGATAAAACGATTTTTATTACATGATTCATATTAATTTTAATGTGGATTGTGTATTGAAAGCGAGATAATGAAACACAATATGGAATGATTTTACAACTGTTGTAAATTTCTTTTACCCCATTATGTAAAGCAAACATTAATCATTTACAAGTCAGTCATGTCAACGAGAAAAAACTTAACAAACATAAAACCCTGTATTGATACAACCTTCTGAATAACGGCTCTGGAAGAATGTTTATTGTAATGAACTTTGTCCTAAATAATTGTAGTCCTTGAGATATATTTCAATTTTTTATCTTTAAAAATCCGATTGTGTAATTCATTTATATTAATTTGTGAAATGTTTTTTGTAGATTCAATTTTTTTATTCTATATGTACAATTGTTATTTATTTACATACTCTGTTTTTATATATTACATTTTATGCATATATTTAATTGAATTTTTTAAATAAAATGTCCAGTCAAGTTTTAAATATGTGTTCTGGTATTGAACAACCGATTGCATTAAAATGTATATAACAAATTACGAACAATTTGCTTTTTTAAAGAAAAAAATTATAAAAAAAGAAAAAGCCATGAACCTCGGCAAATATAAAATAAAAAAGGATAAAATATTTGCAATAAAAATATTTGTGTTTGTTTGTTTTTTTATTAGATTATTGATCTGATTACCATTGGGTTGTTGAATAAAATATACACCAGAGTGTTAGTTTGGCAATCTCGAAGTTGGCTTCTCCAACGACCGCCATAAAACACGAGCCTTGGTGGGAATCAGTGATAGATACCGCTGGGTAACGAAATATTTATAGGGTCAAACTGTAGGACAGTCAGAACAGTTTAACTATTTAATAAAATAATCCGTTACTATATATAAAACTGGACCTGGCTTTGTTTACTATACTAGGTACTTCCCCTTATTGAAACTACTGGACTAAGGTTTGTTTACTATACTAGGTACTTCCCCTTGTGAAACTACTGGACTTGACTTTGTTTACTATACTAGGTACTTCCCCTTGTGAAACTACTGGACTTGGCTTTGTTTACTATACTAGGTACTTCCCCTTATTGAAACTGATGGACTTGGCTTTGTTTACTATACTGGGTACTTTTCCTTATTGGAACACCAGGACTAAAGTTTGTTTACTGTACTGTGGCACTAACGTTTGTCAGAGAAGAGTTGTGTAAATATTTATACACAGATAGTTACATTTTAATTATAAATTTTAATTTTTATCCCTTCCCAACAACATTTTATTTCAGCCAGTGGGGTCACATTCTGACCTTATTTGCTTTTGATGAAATATTGAGTTTTATTATTAGAATTATCGCCCTTACAAAGACTTGTAACAAAATTACTGTGTATCTTATCTAAATTATTTATTTCTAATTTCTATGAAAACATTTGAAATTGCATGTATTTGTCTACAATATTTTTCACAAATAAAAATTAATTATTTATTCGCCTAAGAATGTTAGACAATACTATTGCTTTTTTTTCACAAAGCAACGGTAGATAAGGGAGTTAACTTTGTTAAATCAAGCCTATTGTAAAAAAATACCACTGATTTTTAATTTGTGAGTGTCCAAAAACCACTCAGTGGGCCCTTCTAAAACCACTCAGGGGACCCTTCTAAAACCACTCAGCGGGCCCTTCTAAAACCACTCAGCGGGCCCTTTTAAAACCACTCAGGGGGCCCTTCTAAAACTACATTTCCTTTTGTTTGGAAAAGATGTTATAGAGTCATGGGCACCTACGCCCTTTATCCTGTATAACATTTCTCACCTGACCCTTATACAGAATAACACTAACAAGTATAACATGATGGCGCCAAACGTTAAATTTACTGTGTGTTATAAATAATGTTTCTTGTATGACTGTGTTATAACTTATAATCAATATATAAGAGGAGGTAACTGTCTAAAATTTTAAAAAAATGTAAAATTCTTAACACAGTTGCATCCCTTATAAAAAAAAACCTTTTTCCTGATTTTTTTTTTAAAGCGAAATAAGAGGACACGTAAACATCTAAGAAATAAAAATTGTAAATTGAATACTGGAGTAATAAAAAATCAATAATGAAAACATGTATGCAAATATATTTCCGTCTTGCTATAACGTCCATGGAAGCTAAAAATCATTAACTTTCAGCAGACGTCACAATGAATGTATACAACTTAATTCAGTAAAATCTAAACAAACGACTTTGTATTAAATTTATAAAATTGTGAAATTGTAACAAACCTAGTTTTAATTAGAAAAACCAACAAGATATTAAACATACTATTTGTATCAACATTCTCTCTCGTCCAAAATGAATTAGTATCTGAAGATAATACACGTATTTCACACTGTTCGTAATTTCCTGGGCAGTTTAACGTAAATTTTAAGAAAATTAAAAAATAATAAAATTCATTATAAATATGACGACACCAAGGGCGTCACCAAGCCCCAACAAAAAATGATGTATGGGGGCGCAACATATGTTATATTTGTTAATGTGTTCCCCAAAACAACCATATTAATTTATTTAGGCTATACCACCTCCTCACACATCAAAACAAAAAAAAACAAGAGAATGTTTTTTATATATTTAAGTATTTCCCATCTCCCCCCCCCACCAAACCAATTTGCCATTTTTATATTTCTTATTGAATTAATTTTTCATTATACAAAAATAGAGAAAAAAAAAAAGTAGCAGATTTCTTCCATTATTGATGTCTGGTATCTATCAAAACAATCAACGCATGATTGCATTTACAATAGCTTCACATCTGTCTATTACGTCACATCACATCTGTCTATTTCCTCACGCCACGTCTATTACGTCACACCACATCCATCTATTACGGCACACCCCCACCTATGTATTACGTCACTAGACATCTATCTGTTTCCTCGCGCCACGTCTATTACGTCACACCAATCTATATATTACGTCACACCACACCTATCTATTACGTCACATCACATCTATCTATTTCCTCACGGCACGTCTATTACGTCACACCACACCTATCTATTACGTCACATCAATTCTATCTATTACGTCACATTACGTTTAACCATTACGTATCACCACGTCTATCTCCCTTTTTTTAGTGTCAAACGTGACACTAGGAAGTATGAATATTTTATTCTGCCCCAAGGGCCTCAACTGACTTGACTTTCCTCCCTTAGGGGTTACCTGTGGTCCATGACCACCCTCAAATGACACTGTCAGACAGCTGGCACTAAAATTTGTCAATTGTCAATGTTTACTTTAAACTGGCAACTATTGTTGTCAAGGTCGTATATATATTTATTCACGACTAAATTAGTTAACCTTTTTTCAATTAGATCAGTATGTTAAATAAAATCCTAATTAAATTATCTGATAATTTTAGTTCAGAGTAATTTTAAAATGTTTTTCATATACGATTGATTCGTTTTTTTATCGTATGCTAGTTTTTAATACTCGTATATATTTCAACTTAAGACAGCGAAGGGAAGTAACTATATTTTTCTTACAGGCCTATAAATAGTAAGATTAGAATCAAACCCTTTGCAAAACTATACATCTTTGAATTTGGAATATTATGTTTTTTTTTTTTCTAATTACATGTGACAATAAATGTACATGTTCAGAAATAGAAAAGAGAATAAAATAGAACTATTTCATGGCTCAAAGAAATAATGTTATACAACGACATAGAGAATAACTGTAACAATGGCACAACTTAGAAGACATTCTTTCTGTCTTTGTGTCTGTTACATTTGATGCACTTACGTACAGTTTCACGACAGTTGTAAGAAGTTGTAACATGTCCGCATAGTAGACTCACGCAGGTAATGACGTCAGTATTTCAATATGACGGACATACTATTGTGTAGGTTAATTAAAAGAGGAATATAAATTTAAGATTACTATCTTATTTATTAAGACACAGTTAAAACTTAGACATTCATCACACTACCCAAGTCAAACGGAAATGAAGCAAAACAAATAGATAAAGAAAGATACAGATAACACTTCATAGAAAGAATATTTAATATTAACATTGAGACTATGTATTGCATATAATTGCAGAGTATGTTCGAAAGAAAGCGTTATTATCTGTGAGTCAAAATGTGTCACTAAAACCACCCAACGAGACCTTCTAAAATAATATTTCCTATTATTTTAGAACAGGTGTTGTAGGTTGCACGACTCATTACACCCTTCATCCCATTGAAATAAATAGCCACACAACTATAGTTTCGTATTTCGCTTAACAATGCCTACATTTATGACGGGAAACTAAAATCAGTCATTATTTATCTGTCGTAAAATGGTAAGCTCAAATACACATCCAGGGCCGTATCAACATATGGGGCTCAGCCAGGACTCTAGCTGTGAAATCTCCGTGTAAAGGTAGACCCCAATGTAATTAAGCTATTACATGTTTATTTTTGGGTGATTTTCGTAGATGTCCAGCATTTAGTCCAGTGACCAACAATGTTTTTGAGTGTCCAGCACTTTGTTAAGTGAGCAACAATGTTTTTGAATGCCCAGCACTTTATCCAGTGACCAACAATGTTTTTGAGTGTCCAGCATTTTGTCCAGTGACTAACAATGTTTTTGAGTGTCCAGCATTTTGTCCAGTGACCAACAATGTTTTTGAGTGTCCAGCACTTTGTTAAGTGAGCAACAATGTTTTTGAATGACCAGCACTTTGTCCAGTGACCAACAATGTTTTTGAGTGTCCAGCATTTTGTCCAGTGACCAACAATGTTTTTGAGTGTCCAGCATTTAGTCCAGTGACCAACAATGTTTTTGAGTGTCCAGCATTTAGTCCAGTGACCAACAATGTTTTTGAGTGTCCAGCATTTAGTCCAGTGACCAACAATATTTTTGAGTGTCCAGCATTTAGTCCAGTGACCAACAATATTTTTTAAACGACCTTAGACGCTTTTAAATTTACTGTTTGTTGTATATATAACATTTCCTATATGGCTCAGTGATAGTAAAACGAAAAACAGATTTCTCGCTCACGGGTGCGAGACATAGAAAGAGAAGAGACTGATTTGTCGGATCATTGGAATCAGACTTCATAACTATATGCACATTGTATGTTAGTAAGTACATTGTAAAAGTTGTTACAATTACCTATTTGTGTATATTATGAAATATGTTAAATTAAATTAATTAATTATGTATCGTTTGTAGGCCTGGATACACCAGAATGTGACACATGCGGCCCTCAGAACATCAGAAGTGACACATGTGGCCCTCAATACACCACAAGTGACCCATGCGGCCCTCGAAATACCAGCTTGTGACCCAAGCTGCTTCAGAACAACAAAATGTTACCCGTGTAGCCCTCGATACTCCAGAATGTGACCCATGTAGCCCTCGATACTCCAGAATGTGACCAATGCAAACCTCGGAACAACAAAATGAGACCCATGTACCCCTCGATACATCACAATTGACCAATGCAGCATAGGAACAACAAATTGTTACCCATATGGCCCTTCATACAACAAAACACAATTAACCAATGCAGCCCTTGGAACAACGAAATTTGATCCATGCGGCCCTCGATACAACACTTTTGACCCATGCTGCCCTCGGAAATACACAAAGTGACCTTAGCTGCCCTTAAACAACACAAAGTTGATGTATACTAAATGGAATATATTCATTTTAACAGGTAATAAAATGATTTGTTTCAATAATTTATTTTAATGGTAAAGTATTTCTCCCATATATCAACATTATCTTCTCATATCAGTTTCATCTATAAGTTCTCATCATTTCTAGGAATGCAAACATTTTAAAACTTATTAAGAGGACTACATCTGGTGTTTGATACGCGATGACGAAAAACTTCATAAAAGAAAACCACGTTATACTGTTCACTTCTATTGTTCTTTTAAAATTTTGAGAGACTATTACATTAGAATATAATGTAACATTATGTAATATATGTATGTAATGTGATGTAACATGACGTTTTGTAACATATCATAACATTTCTGAACTAGTAAATGTTAAATATTGACTAAAGTTGTATCTCATGCAATATGATTAATATTAATTATATGTTTAATTGAATTTTTAGTTTTACGATCAAACGCTTGATGCAATAAAAAAAAAAACCAATGTCATATTCAGACTCATCATACTCGAATTAAATAAGAAACATCAAAAAATTTAGATAAACAGAGAACACATTTTTTTATTACTGTAAAGGTATTATTAATGGGTTATTTTTACAAATATTATGGATCACAGTTTTTAACCCCCCCCCCCTCCCTCCTCCCGCGAAAAATTATTTTTTTTGAGAAAAAGTTGCATTTTTGAGGGGGATAGGTAAGAAAAAAAATTATAAAAAAATTTTATTTAATATTTCCAAAAAAAAAAAAATTGGACGTTTGTTTGAAACACACTCATTAACATTTGTGCAAAGTTATTTTACGATATCTACAATAGATTTTGAAAATTGGTTCTTTGAAAATTTTTGAAAATATGTCTTAAAATTACACTTTTTTACCCAAAAAAGTCACAAAATACATTTTTTAATAAATTTGTTAATATTTTTTTTATTTCTTTGTTCATTAATTGGTATGTTGTATGCATGTGCCAAAAATGGCTAGTGTAGCTTAAAAAATAAAAAAAGCAAAAAAACAACTAGCAGCAACCTGATATGCCCCATGGACCACCTTAATGCAATCTCAATGGGTAGTTTAATTGTAATTAATTATTTTAGTATTTTACTTTATTAAAGTTTTCACGGTATGGGAACGCTATCACTATAAATAAAAATCCTCTGTGACGTCATTTCCCGATGATGAACTTGCGCGCGGGTGCTTCAAATGTTATTGCATTTAAATTGTATCAATGCACAGGGCATTCCCTGTATTCACGCACCAAGTGAATGTGTCGTTGAACAGACGGAGAAGAAAGGGTTAGAGACGGAAAAAGAATTGTTGTTTTTTTTTCATGCTGCAAGTACTCGGCTTTGCCCGGGTTTAAAATAAGGTTTTCTGTGTATTTAAGAAGCGTAATTTGACGTTCAATTGTACAGAGAGAGAGGGAGAAGGAGGGGGAAAGAGATAAAGAGAGAGGGGCAGGCAGGGAGGGAGAGGGAAGGAGGGAGGAAGGGGATGGTGAGAGAGGGAGAGAGAGATAAAGAGAGGGGGCAAGGAGGGAGAAGGAAGGAGGGGGCAGGGAGGGAGAGGGAGGAAAGGGAGGGAGAGAGGGAGATGAGAAAGATAGGGAGGGATAGAAGAGGTTGGGAGGGAGAGAGGGGGTGAGGGAGGGAGAGAGAAAGAAAGAGAGGGTCCAGGGAGGGAGAGAGGGAAGGAGGGAGGAAGGAAGGGGGAGAGAGGGAGATGGGAGGGAGGGAAAGAGAAAGGGAGGGAGGGAGGTGGTAAGGAGGGAGATAAAGGGGGAGGTCGGGAGAGAGAGGGAGAGAGGGGGGTAGGGAGAAAACAAAAGGTAAACAGAAAACCTTATTTTAAACCCAGGCAAAGCCGGGTACTTGCAACTAGTACAATATAGATTTAAATAATAGCTAAGTTTTGTTTTGGTTAAAATAGCCAACGAATAGCCAACTATTAGCCAACTAATAGCCAACTAATAGCCAACTTATAGCCAACTAATGTTGACTAGATCTGGAGCAGCGATCAGCAATCGGTGGTGGACCGCACAAAAACTTTGCTGGTCAGCAGAATAGAAAACTATAAAAATAAACTATTAGGTCATAAGTCTTAGCTGCGTCCTTTTCAGTGGACATAATAAATTATGGTCCCATTAATGAGTCTCGTAAGGGTGGGGCATAACAGTGGCCAATATACTGCACTGCTAATATACATAAAATTGTTGCCCTCTTTTTGAAAATATTTTTCTCTACCCATCAATATGTCGTCTGCGACTTTATCTACGCCATGATAACCACCAGCCTAATGCGATAACATTATCTGTAATAAAACATGTTTTATAGTTTTCAACTATCCTATACTAACAGACGCACATCACCAAAAGTCTTAAATCGATTTGTATATTTCTCGCTCTTGTTAATCACTTGATAAATCCTTGTTCGGATTTTATTTTCGGGTTTAGACCAGAGGTTATCAATGTGTGAGACGCAACCTGCTAGTGGGTAATGAATTGATTTGATATTGCTCGGGAGCTGATTTGAAGTGGGTAATGAGTTGATTTGAAGTGGGTGACGAGTTGATTTGAAGTTATTCGCGAATTGACATTTAAAATAAAATAATGCAATAAAGTCTATAAAAATAATATAAAATTACACATTGAGTTACCTATAGAAAAATGTATAAAATAATTCAGAAAATTTAATCGAAATATAACGGCAATGAACAATCTCTCTCTTTGTCCTTATGTCTTTCTGTCTCTGTCTCTATTTTCTCTCTCTCTCTCTCTTTCTCTCTCTCTCTCTCTCTCTCTCTCTCTCTCTCTCTCTCTCCAGGTAGAAAAGATAAAAAAAACGATAAAATATTTCTTTATGTGTCATGGCTAGCACAACGTATCGTACTCAGACACATCATATTGTACTCAGACACAACGTATCGTACTCAGACACAACGTATCGTATTCACACAAGACTGATCGTACTCAGACACAACGTATTGTACTCACACACAACGTATCGTACTCAGAATAGCGTATCTTACTCAGATACAACGTATCGTGCTCAAACACAACGTATCTTATTAACACACAACGTATCGTACTCAGACACAGTGTATCGTACTCAGACACAATGTATTATATTCACACACAACATATCGTATTTACACACAACATATCGTACTCAGACACATCATATCGTATTCAGACACAACGTATCGTACTTAGACACAACGTATCGTATTTACACACAACGTATCGTACTCAGACACAACGTATCGTATTCAGACACAATTATTTCTAAAATAACGTATCATAAAAAAGATATATCTTTCATTTGTTGGTTATTATTTGACCTGTTTTGGCAGACCATTAAAGAAGTACCTAACCTATTTTAGAACCACTTTGAGCGTTTAACCATAAGTTTAGAAGTTAACCTAAAATAAAAATGACAAAATTACTACTTAGTTCGACATTAAAAATAATACAGGGAATTTAAATCCAAGTCATTAAATGAAGTTAATCCTATACCTAATCCCAATAAAACACAGCTTAGTGCAACGCTTTAAAATTTAGTTCTTTTTTTATTTAGAGGTTTCATCCTATTCTTTACATGCATTTCACACACCAGTTTGTTTATTCTGTCGTGGTAGTTAGATAAACATTCAAAGACAAACTTTGTTATTCTCTTTCAGTCTTAAAATCAAACTAAACAACAATGGTTCCAGTGTTTATAACTTTGTTTGTCCTGTGTCCAGTCTGGGGACTAACGTGGACAAGGGGTAAGTTTAATGTATATATCTTTTCAACATACGTCACCAGTATCAGTAGCTATTTTCTTTAGGCCATTTTTCGATCTAGCCTATTTGTGTGTTTAATATTCAATTTGTGTGTCTGAATCTTTATAAGGAGACAGCAGTAAGTATTTGATTTGGTCTAATGAACAAATGATTTTCCTGCGTAATTTTTTTGTACAATTTTTTTTTTTTTACAATTATTGTCACAGAATAGCACAAAATATTATGTTAACTGTCTGCAAGAGAAAAAAAATTCTTTAGACATGCGAGGAAAAAATAATAAAACTACGAAAAAGTGAAACTCAAAAATAAAATAATTAACATCTTTGTTCTAACCGTTGATCGAACCTGGATTCTCTGGTCGACAGTCAAGCTCTCTACACCACTCGGCCATCCGTCCAAGCCTATAATAATAATATTGATTGTATCGATTGCACGCAAATAACAAACTTGAGTGCAGATAGGTGATTTTGGGGGGGGGGGTTAGGGCCTAGGGGCCTGGGAAATGCGTTCTAAAGGGCCCCCGGAATAGTAAAATTTTTTCCACTGTCTCTGTTTTTATAATAAGTGCCTAGTACATCCTTCTGCGCCCGTGGCCACACAGTACATTGCTCAATTACCCGGGGGTCACACATTACGTCAATCAGCATCAATAGGGTCACACCCTACCTTAGTCTGTTTCCCGGGGGTCACACCCTACCTTAGTCTGTTTCCCGGGGGTCACACCCTACCTTAGTCTGTTTCCCGGGGGTCACACCCTACCTTAGTCTGTTTCCCGGGGGTCACACCCTACCTTAGTCTGTTTCCCGGGGGTCACACCCTACCTTAGTCTGTTTCCCGGGGGTCACACCCTACCTTAGTCTGTTTCCCGGGGGTCACACTCTACCTTAGTCTGTTTCCCGGGGGTCACACCCTACCTTAGTCTGTTTCCCGGGGGTCACACCCTACCTTAGTCTGTTTCCCGGGGGTCACACCCTACCTTAGTCTGTTTCCCGGGGGTCACACCCTACCTTAGTCTGTTTCCCGGGGGTCACACCCTACCTTAGTCTGTTTCCCGGGGATTACACCCTACCTTAGTCTGTTTCCCGGGGGTCACACCCTACCTTGGTCAGTTTCCCGGGGATTACACCCTACCTTGGTCAGTTTCCCGGGGGTCACACCCTACCTTAGTCTGTTTCCCGGGGGTCACACACTTCCTTAAGCAGTTTCCCGGGGATTACACCCTACCTTGGTCAGTTTCCCGGGGATTACACCCTACCTTAGTCTGTTTCCCGGGGGTCACACACTTCCTTAAGCAGTTTCCCGGGGGTCACACACTTCCTTAAGCAGTTTCCCGGGGATTACACCCTACCTTAGTCAGTTTCCTGGGGGTCACACCCTACCTTAGTCTGTTTCCCGGGGGTCACACCCTACCTTAGTTTGTTTCCCGGGGGTTACACACTTCCTTAAGCAGTTTCCCGGGGGTCACACCCTACCTTAGTCTGTTTCCCGGGGGTTACACACTTCCTTAAGCAGTTTCCCGGGGGTCACACCCTACCTTAGTCAGTTTCCTGGGGGTCACACCCTACCTTAGTCTGTTTCCCGGGGGTCACACCCTACCTTAGTCTGTTTCCCGGGGGTTACACACTTCCTTAAGCAGTTTCCCGGGGATTACACCCTACCTTGGTCAGTTTCCCGGGGATTACACCCTACCTTAGTCAGTTTCCTGGGGGTCACACCCTACCTTAATCAGTTTTCCGGGGGCCACACCCTACCTTAAGCAGTTTTTCAGGGATTTCACCCTACCCTAGTCAGTTTCCCGGAGGTCACACCCTACCTTAGTTTCCCGGGGGTCACACACTTCCTTAATCAGTTTCCCGGGGATTACACCCTACTTTAGTCAGTTTCCAGGGGGTCACACCCTACCTTTATCAGTTTCCTTTGGGTCACACTCTACCTTAATCAGTTTTTCTGGGGGTTACATCGTACCTTAATCAGTTTCTAAGCACACTTTAGACTACTAATTAGTGAATGCTTAGTTATTTGTACATTGCTTACAGCTAGTTACACTGAAATAATTGTGCATTGTTAGTAATTATGTAACTTTGTCGTACTGTAATTTGATCCTCATTAATTCCCAGCCCTCATTTATTTGTCTGCAAATTTATTTCTAAGTTATTATTTATATTTGTTTATTTTGTGGTAAAACAGATGTGCAGACCCATAAAATAATACATTTCTATGTCGTTTGTAGATTTTAAGAAATTAAAAAAATGTCAAGAACAATAACACAAATAGTCGTTTAAACAGTTTTGTCAATTGGTTTCAGAGCCCGCTTGCAATCTTCCTTTTCAAGCCGAGGAATGTGATGTAGCGTTTCCCCGTTACTACTACAAGCAACAAAGTAATACTTGTGAATTGATTGCAGATTATCAGTGTAGCGCAAATGAGAACAATTTTGCCAACATGATATATTGTCTTGCATCCCGCCGCCTGGATAGAGGCGATCCAAGAATGTTCAAACGTGCGAATATATATATATATATATATATATATATATATATATATATATATATATATATATATATATATATATATATCAGTTGTTATGTTAATTATATATCTTTCATTTAAATATTAATGAGATCTTCTGCCTGTCTGTTTGTCTTTCTGTCTGTCTAAATGTATGTATGCTTATGTACACTGTTGTTTTAAACTGTATCTGTTACGTTTAAATTCACTATTTAAACTTTGATATCACTGTCACCTTACCTTAAATTCTTTTGTCTCAAAATTACATCTGCTTAAACAAATTCTAAATGTAACGTATTTTAATTTCTATGAACCATTTTTCAATCAAACATGAGAGATGAATATTATTCTTGACATATCAAAGTATTGATACAAAGAATTACTTTTATTGTATTAATAGTAAAAAAAAATAGCAATAATAAAAGATACTTTGAATGTGTTGAGCTCAATGACTTAATACAAACAGGGGTGGACTGGGCCGCCAGGATCGGTGATATAATAATTGATAACTTATATGCGGTGATATTAGAGGCAACTACCAAAATGGCGGTTCATAATGTCCAAACCAACAGCGGCCGTACTCTTAAATCAATAACGAGCTATGTATTAGGTATGTTCACGGTTAACCGCCATGTTAATATTTACATCTTCCATTCTACTTTCGCTGAGTTTGCTTTGATAAAAAAATATTTTTTATTTGTGAGTTAATTATAATTAGTATGAATTAAATAAAATATTTTACGGTTATGAGTGATATAAATTCAAAATGTAAATTTAAAGGTGGTGCGGAGAAATTAAGAGATAAGAAACTAAAAAATTCTTGGTAAAGATGGAGTCGAAATCTAGTCAATTTATTTAAAGCCACTCCTATTCAAACTTAAGACGCCGTCTCTCAACAAACACCTTCTACAAGTACACAACTGTCACAGGGTATTCCCTATGACAGTGCACTAAATGAATGTTTATGTTGAACGGAAGTAGTAAAAGGTGCGATGTAGTGACCATAGTGACGGTTGTTGTTGTTGAAGGAGAGAATACATTGTTTTGACTAACCTCGAGTATTGTTGTTTGTATTCATTCATAAGTATATTGTGATAACAACCCAACACTAATCAGAGCGATAACAACAATCAGCGTTCAGTAGTGCCAACAAACTTGATTCCCACCTTACATTTAGAAAATTTTACTGAGTTAACTGACTGCACAATATTTATCAAAACAACGCAGGCAGTGGCAAATCTAAATCCCAAAAATGATATTCAGTTATCGATGATTAAAAACACCAGTTACTATTTCAAACGTCCTCGACATAATAATTTACAATCATTTTTTTAAATTTCACCCAATACAACCAAGTGCGAGTGAAACTGATCTACCATTTACAAATGCGCATCGAGTATTTTTCCGAATCAATGATATCAATAGGAATTGGGTGTCATACTGTAAAGAATCGAAAGCTTTACTCTGCAAAAAATGCTAAGCATATGAACTCCTGCTGGAAACCTGCATCAAAGATTAGAGGAACATGAAAACATCAAATATCACGAGAAGTGTGTGGAAACTTATATAATGTCTGTAAGTGAAAGAGACATTGATAGCATTTTATTCTCTCAGCATAATAAAAAAAAGGTGCCAACAAGTTCCAGAAAAGAGACAATTGCTTGAAAGAGTAATTGAGGTTCTGAAAATGCTTCCTATATATTAAACGACGATACAATCGATCATGGAAATTTCTTGGAAATATTATTACTTATGTCAAAATTTGACCAAAATATTAAAAAAAAACATCTTGATATGGTTATTGAGAAAAGTAATGACAGACATGCATCTAATTTGGCGAATAAGGGGAGAAGAAATTCGATTACATTCATATCGAAGACGACATTGAATTATATCATTGATGCAATCAGAAAAATAATAAAGAAAACATTTCGGAGGAAATTAATCTGCTGTTATGTTTTTAGTTCAATTAGATACAACTCAGGATGTGAGTGTGAAGGACCAATGTTCAATAATTATAAGGTATGTAACAGATAAAGTTCATGAGCGATAGATATGCGTTGCAAACTGTACATCTTCTACTGGAAAATGTATGTTTGAATTATTTCAAGAGAAACTGATTGAATGTAACATAAATATTGAATATTGAGTCGGTAATGATACAGATGGAGCAGCCAATATGCAATGACAGTACAATGGGTTTACCAAATGCCTGAGTGACGTTGAATCTCATCAAATTCATGTCTGGTGCTATGCACATGTATTGAATTTTGTTCTAAGTGATACCACTCAAACCACGACCTCTTCAATTAGCCTATTTCAACTGCTTAACGCATGTGCGGTGTTCTTTAGAGAATCGTATAAAAGAATGGATGTTTGGATCGATCACCAACAGAAATCTAGACACCAGAGATGAAATATTATTGGTGAAACGCGATGGTGGGCCAAAGAAAGTGCGTTACATTTTTTTTGGAAATTTTGATAATCCAAACTCATCATTGTTAATTGAATTGATTTATACGTTACAAGAACTAGCACAATCGGACGCATTCAATGCAAAAAAAAAAAAAAATCAAGAATACACACAATTGACTAGATAAGTTTATCAAGTTTAAAAAACTATACTTAAGAATATTCCAGCACACAGGATCGCTTTCTAATTATTTACAAACAACTGGAATGAATGCACTGTAAGCATACCGTAATGTAGATTGTACTGTTAAATTGTTAGAAAATATTTCAAGAGATTTCGATGGTGTTCTCGACAGTGCCAAACAATTTGTGTCCTGGGCTAATAACAAGTTGGAAGAAGAAAATGTTGAAATTACCATTGAGGAATAATTTATAGAGAAACGTTTACACAAACCAAAAGCGAAGTCTGATGATAGAAGAACGCACGAGGTAGTAGGACAGATATCGCATTGAAGTTCATAACTGCATCATGGACAAAATGGTAAAAACTATTGAAAAGCGATTTGAAAGTCACGATTCCTTATACGCATATATTGACTGTCTTGATCCACAGAATTTTCAGGATATTAAACAACAAGGTTAGGCTACATCAGCGATGGAACGCCTTAGCAGTATTCTCGTTAAATTTGACGAAAGCGCCACAGCGACTTATCTCAGAGAAGAGCTAACTGATTTTGCGTAGAAATGGGACAAATTTAAAAATTCTGTCCCCGACGAATACCTTCTCCAAATGTTCGATGATTCAGTAGTGGACAGCGTCGGTAAAAATTTGCCACATGAACTCAGGGACGATCAAGTTGTGGATAAGAGTGAGGAACGTCAAAAATGCAAATTGCAAAAAAAAAATGTCATGTTTGGTGCTTTTCTGTACTAAATAAATATAGTTTATATGTGCAAACATACAAGTATCTCTTTGGTGCATATAAACCTTTATTGAATCTGTCTTCTACCCAAGTAGCTTGTGAGAGATCTTCTCTGAAATACATTAAGAACCGCTTGCGAAGCTCATTGTCTTGTACACACATTGAAGCTTTTATGCTTATGTCAACAGAAACCGATGTTCTAAGTGAACTGAATAATGACACAATTATAGATCATGTAGCCGAAGTGGCACCCAGCTTAAAGAATTTTCTAATACTATAAACACCAATAACACCATCACAGTGAGTCCGAATAAATTGATTTATAACTTGTATTGGCGCATTCTTGATATTTTATATAAATTATAAATTATATATGCGATTTACCGTTTTTTTTGTTACTGTATATTTTAATTTGTAAAGTGACCCATCACTTTGGAGGCCTTGGACCTCAGGTTTGGATGGAAAAAACGCACAAGGAAAATAAAATTCATGAAGATAGGGCCGCTTTTTGTTTTTTCCCGGGCCGCTTGAGCTCCCTAGTCTAACCCTGAATAAAAACATCTCTAACATAGCGTGTACGACATAGCAAAATGCAATATTATAAGAATAAGTCATTTTTTATATTAAAATAAAAAAAAAAAACCCAGTATCTTAAGCCTGTTCCATTCTGGATACAGGACGTGTTAGCGCATTTTCGTGTTATGTATCAGTGCGTATATTAGCTTTCAGTAATTATTTGTAAATTTTGGAAATGTTTATAATTCAATTGTTTTATTCGAAACAATAAGTTTGATCAGAAGTTAGAATTTTATGCTTAAATTCTGAACTCTTTAGTGAAATAAAAAAATTGCATGGAAAATGAGGTCATATATCACTTCCAGGAGGTCGAATTGCCACTACAAGAGGTCAGATCGGCCAAGACCTACATAAAAAGGATATACATCATGCATCTAGGACTTATGGTTGCTGAGATCTAGGGTGATGACAGACGGACAGACATATAGACGGACGAAACGGAAACAATAGCACATTCATTCGACTTCTCGAAAATGCGCTAAAATAGAATAGCGAGTGAAAAATCAGTACGTCCATGATGAAACAGTTGTCAAATACTTTCATGAAGAATAATCCAGAAAATCAATTCAAAAGATCATTAATATGTAATATGTATATAGCATATAATAGAACATTTATATCTAAAAGATAAGACCAAATGATCCAAGTCTATTACATTTGTCTAGCTTAGTCATTTATCGCTGACGTTGTAGATGCCTGGTGTTGCCACTAACGTAGATGCATGGTGTAGTCACTGACGTACGTGTCTTGTTTGGCCATGAAGTCACTGACGTAGGTGACTGGTGCAGTCACTTGCAGAAAAATCTCGCGAGATTTAGCAAAATAACCTGTCGTCCATTCTTGTAACTATATTTAAAAAGAAACTAATCTTACTAGCCACTTTTTAATCAATGTAAATCAGGTTAACTTTAAGAAAAAAATGGCTCTTGAATGAGATTCAAAATCAGCTTATTTATTATGTCAAGTCATGAATAAAAATTATATATACCAATAAAACTCTATCTAATTTAGTATGTCAATAAACACATATTTTAAATACCCTATAAAGGGAAGTTTCTTGTTCAAATATTTCAGACCAAAAGGTTATTTTTACTCTAATATATTTAAAAAAAAGACATCAACATTCTTAGTAAGTTAGACAGTCACGAGTAAACAATCTTCTTAATGACCAGAACAGTACACTAGCAGAGAACCTTCCTTCAGAACACTAGTAGAAATTTTGACAAACTGTCTTTGATACACTAGTGGAGAACCTCAATTTTGTACACGATTTAAAAAGTAAAGGCTTTCCTTTAGTACACAAGTAAACCGTCCGTTAACAGTTAACAACTTGCCTTCAGTACAATAGTAAACAGCCTCACTTCAGTACACTAGTAGACAGCCTTACTTCAGTACAATAGTAGACAGCCTCACTTCAGTACACTAGTAAACAGCCTTACTTCAGTACAATAGTAGACAGCCTCACTTCAGTGCACTAGTAAACAGCCTTACTTCAGTACAATAGTAGACAGCCTCACTTCAGTACACTAGTAAACAGCCTTACTTCAGTACACTAGTAGACAGCCTCACTTCAGTACACTAGTAAACAGCCTTACTTCAGTACAATAGTAGACAGCCTCACTTCAGTGCACTAGTAAACAGCCTTACTTCAGTACAATAGTAGACAGCCTCACTTCAGTACACTAGTAAACAGCCTTACTTCAGTACACTAGTAGACAGCCTCACTTCAGTACACTAGTAAACAGCCTTACTTCAGTACAATAGTAGACAGCCTTACTTCAGTACACATTTTGTATAGCTAACATAGTAACTACTACACATTTTGTATAGCTATTTAACACTCTAGCTCGGCACTTTTGCACTGCACAGTCTTAGCAATTCAACACTCTAGATGGGCACTTCAGGCACCACTCAGTCTTAGCGATTCTACACTATAACACGGATCTTTAGGCACCGCTCAGTCTTAGCAACTCCACACTAAGCATTGTTAGCTTTACTCTATTTTCAGGTAAGATGTCTCTATTTTAGGGAGCCCAATATAATCAGACTTTTTTAATGTCTCTCTTTATTTCAGGGAGCCCAATATAATCAGTCTGTATACACTTTTTCAATGTCTCTCTTTATTTTAGGGAGCCCAATAAAATCAGACTGTATACACTTTTTTAATGTCTCTTTTTTTTACGGAGCCCAATATTTCTTCTCATTCAAGAGTCTCAACTGACCTGACTTAACTCCCTTAGCCAGGACGGGCGGTCACGTATAAACACGGTCCGTCCACTAAAGGCATTGCTGGACCGAGATTTGTTAACTAAGCTAGGTAAATCCCCTTTATGAAACACCTGTATTGAGCTTTGTTTACTATACTAGGTAGTTCCCCTTACTTTGTTTACTATACTAGGTACTTCCCCTTATTGAAACTACAGGACTTGACTTTGTTTACTATACTAGGTACTTCCCCTTATTGAAACTACAGGACTTGGCTTTGTTTACTATACTAGGTACTTCCCCTTATTGAAACTACAGGACTTGACTTTGTTTACTATACTAGGTACTTCCCCTTATTGAAACTACAGGACTTGACTTTGTTTACTATACTAGGTACTTCCCCTTATTGAAACTACAGGTCTTGACTTTGTTTACTATACTAGGTACTTCCACTTATTGAAACTACAGGACTTGACTTTGTTTACTATACTAGGTACTTCCCCTTATTGAAACTACAGGACTTGGCTTTGTTTACTATACTAGGTACTTCCACTTATTGAAACTACAGGTCTTGACTTTGTTTACTATACTAGGTACTTCCACTTATTGAAACTACAGGACTTGGCTTTGTTTACTATACTAGGTACTTCCCCTTATTGAAACTACAGGACTTGACTTTGTTTACTATACTAGGTACTTCCCCTTATTGAAACTACAGGTCTTGACTTTGTTTACTATACTAGGTAGTTCCCATTATTGAAACTACTGGACTAAGGTTTGTTTACTATACTAGTTACTTCCCCTTATTGAAACTACTGGACTTGGCTTTGTTTACTATACTAGGTACTTCCCCTTATTGAAACTACAGGACTTGACTTTGTTTACTATACTAGGTACTTCCCCTTATTGAAACTACAGGACTTGACTTTGTTTACTATACTAGGTACTTCCCCTTATTGAAACTACAGGACTTGGCTTTGTTTACTATACTAGGTACTTCCCCTTATTGAAACTACTGGACTAAGGTTTGTTTACTATACTAGGTACTTCCCCTTATTGAAACTACAGGACTTGACTTTGTTTACTATACTAGGTACTTCCCCTTATTGAAACTACAGGTCTTAGCTTTGTTTACTATACTAGGTACTTCCCCTTATTGAAACTACAGGACTTGGCTTTGTTTACTATACTAGGTACTTCCCCTTATTGACACACTAAGACTAAAGCTTGTTTACTATAATGTGGCACTAACGTTTAGCTGAGAGAGAGGAGGGAGGGAGGGAGAGAGGTAGGGAGAGAGAGGAGGGAGGGATGGAAAGAGGGAGGGAGAGAGAGGAGGGAGGGAGGGAGAGAGGGAGGGAGGGAAAGAGGGATAGAGAGAGGGAGGGAGGGAAAGAGAGAGGGAGAGAGAGAGAGGTGGGAGAGAGGAACTGCAAAAATGTTGTGTATCACATTGCTTTAAGGTAAATGTACCCTTTTATTCCATGCAAATACATCCTTTTTACGCGTCTTATTTTAAATCTTAATTAAACGTCAAATTACGCTACTTAAATAAACAGAAAACCTTACCACTAGTTTTAAAATATGTCACAACAACTCTCAATAATGTGATTACTGTAAAATGTCAATTAATTATAATTTCTTTCAAATATTAAATTTAAGAAATAAATCAAATGAATTATGAAAATGAAAATGATACATATAAACTAAAATGAATTACAAAGTTAAAAAAGTAAAAATTTTAGGGGGGGGGGCAGACTGGATATTCAAGGGGGGGGGGGCGCCGCCACCTTAAAAGTTTTAGGGGGGGCGCTGCCCCCCCCTGCTCCGCCGCCAGTGGCAATGATATTTTATATTGTTCGTGAGAAAATTGAAATATATAATTACCTTATCGAGAATCTAAGTTTGCATAATTATAACATAATATCTCTTTGTGTTAAAAATTTAAAAGTTTGTTACTTTGCTAATTAGATCGCGGTGATCTATATTAAAAAAAAATATGACAATTTCAATGTTTTGTCTTGTTCAGATTTTGAAGAGGATTGCGAAGCATAAAAGTTGGAGTACCACTGATTCACGACCTCTGAGTCGAAATGTGACCTAAAACCAACCAGCGAGTCTCTCGTGGACGGATTGGTTTGAATGCATACACTTACTTCATCACGAGACTGAAATAAATAGCCACGTAACTATAGTTTAGTATTTCGCTTAACAATGTTTACATTTATGAGCTAAACTAAACTGAAGTTCTGTATCGATTTATCATAATATGGTCAGCTCAATGGTCAAAGTCAGGGCCGTATGGTTGTTGCCGGGATTCTAGAGGGTCAACTCTTCGAGGAAATATGGACTGCAAGGTACACCAATTAACCTTTTATTTTTGATTGTCCAGCACTTTGTCCAGTGACCAACAGTGTTTTCAACGGCACTAGACACATTTTATATTATTGTTTGTTATATATAACATTTCTTATACGGCTCAGTTATAGTCAAACAAAAAGAGGAGGTAACTATCTGAAATGTAAGAGAATGTCAAATTCTAACAAAGAGTTGCATCCCTTATAAGAAAACTTATTTTCTAGAATGTTTTTTTCTAAAATACTAAATTGTGAAATGACCAATTTTTTTATAATGAAATAAAATTCCAAATGTGCACATGTAAAAGTGACGGTGGTTTGTATGGGATGGGGGCTGGTAAGGGGGTCGGTCTGTTGATTTTAAACAATGAATCTGAGCGTCAGTGAGGTCAAAATTTTGCACACGTCTTCCATTGGTGGTGTCTGGTAATATTAAAAATACCAACGCAAGATTACGTTAACAAATACGTCATATTACATCCATCTATTTATTACAGAGTTAAACTTCAAATATCGAAATGGAGGACAGAAATGAGGACACTCGTTGATGGAGTACAGAACATTAAAAAAGTAAAATTTGCTTTCTTATAGGAGGATAGATGGTTACTTTATAAGGTAGGTGTATGCTAAATTATAACTGTTGGATAACTTTTTTTTTTTTTTTTTTACTGAGAAAGGTGCTTCGAATTATAGAAACACTAATTAAGAATGCACTTTTATAAGGAAACTACCAATAGTTCAATGTAATTATACTAATCTACAAAGTAGCAGGTCGCATGTGGCCCAATAAGGTTACCACAATAAATAAATAAGTTAACGTCAATATCATTTAGTATCTCAACCTGTGGATTCTTATAATTTCTTTTTCAATAGAAACATATGCTATCTATACATGGTGTTAAAATTCAGTCTCGTCCTATAATTATTAGAAAGTGAAAAGATAAAATGTTAAACTTTTACGTCATTTCCTGGCAACGATGACTTTTAATAATAGGAATAGATTTATTTTAACGTGTAATAAAATGATTTTTTTTTTCGAATAACAAAGTTATTTTAAATGGCTAACTATATGTCATCCACATCAACTCACCTGACTTAACTCCCTTAGCGAGGACGGGTGGTCGCTTATAAGCATGGTCCGTCCGCAAATGAAACTACAGGACTTGGCTTTGTTTACTATACTAGGTACTTCCCTTTATTGAAACACCTGGCGTAACGTTTATCTAGGTAGAGTGTAGTTATTAATGCAATTAATTAAACACTGAATAATTTATATTAATTCTAATCGCTACCTAAGGTCGTGCAGCTGCTATAATTTCAAGGCCAAATATTTTATGATGTTGTGACGTAACAGTGCGTGAATACTGAATACCTTTCCCCTACCCACCTAATTTCAGAGATCCAAAAAAATGTTTATATCTTCTCTGTTTTTTATACTTTTTTTTTCTAAACATTATTCAATAATTTACATATTATGTAAACGTGTAACAAAAATGAATTTCTCACTGACTGCGTCGTTTATAAACACCCAGTTTCTCCAAATGTTTTGTAACGAAATACACCTTCCTAAATATCGCTTTATAAGTAACCTTTTAAATAAATCTGAAACTTTTTCACAATCGACTAAAAATTACTCATAATAAACAGATGTATTGTTTGTTTGTCATCTAGGTAATGTGACATACTGAGCCTCCTTTTGTAGGTGTATTTGAGTTATCGTTCATGGCCGACCCGTCCAACCCAGAGCCAATTCCTAAAAATAACATGTCACAAAGCTTGATCCCGCAGACATTGCAGTAAACTACCTTAATCATTCATAAGTAAAGGCGGCAATAACACAGGTAAAGTGTATTAACTATTATGAACAGAAGAAACATTTACGTCAGTAAGGCCTTTTTTTTTTTTTACAACCTTGCCTAAAATTAGATAGTCTAATTTGTCGAAATGTATTTCCTTAGAACTGTAACTGTAATCAATGTATCATACAATTTATTCACCCACGCAAGAGGAGTCCATGCATCTAGATTAAGATACTGATGACGTAATAGGAAGAATGCCTCATTAGGAAACAAAGAAAAGTTAACGGCAAAATATGAAATTCTCTTGTCTATCACCGGTATTTGAGTTGTGCTTGTCCACCACTGGTTTAACTTATATTAATATGACCAAAAAAAAAACGTGATTTGAAAACTATTTCCACATGATTGATTCTTTGCTTATTGAATGCTTTGTATTTATATCAGGTGAAGACAACGATGGGAAGTAACTGCTTTTTTGTTTCGTAGAATAGTAGGATCAGATATTGGTTGCATCCTTTCATTCTTTCTAAGTAATTTTTTTTCTATAAAAACGTTCGCGCCTGATCCCCAAGGTCATCTCAAAGCCACACAATTTTAGCTTTGTATCTTTATTTTCAATATCTATATTTTTTTAAATGGGCCCACGTTTAATTTCAGCCAATGGGGCCCATTGTGACCTAATTTGCTTTTGATGAAATATTCGGTTTTATTATTAGAATTATTGTAAATACAGAGGCTAAATTAAAACAGAGATAAATCGTCATTGTTTTTGATTTTGTACTTTAATAAATTATTCAAAAGTAAAATTTTATTTTATTTTATTTTATTTAAAAAAAAATGACATTGACAACACTAAAGTGTAAAATTAGTAAAGGCCTTAATCAAGCTGAAGTTTTGCTAATAGATTCTATATAGTGTAATATTATACTGAGTGATTGTGTTATGTGGCATAGCAAACAAGTTCACCGGGAGTAAAAAAAAATGTGCAATTTATTTAAATTATTTATTATGAAATTCTATGAAAACATTTGAAATTGTAAATGTTTGTCCACAATATTTTTGTCCAAATAAAATTTATTTATTGATTTGCATTAGAATGATAGACTAATACTCTTGCTTTTTTTTTTTTACAAGGCAAAGGTATCAAAGGGAGTTAAACTTGTATAAATAATGTTTGCAGGATTATGTACCTTTGAAAATTTTGAAATTACGTTTTATTTGTCTATAAATACAAGTGACAATAAATGTATGTGTTTAGTGGCTGAAGAGTAAAATATTTCATAATCAATAATTAGCAGCAAATTATATTTTTTTATAAAAACTTTTGTAATATTGCAAATATAGAAATATTATATTGCCCAGAAAAAAACAATTAAATACAACAATAATTGGAATGACTGTTACATAGAAATTATAGGATAATATCGAGCGGGCGGTACAGCTCGGCTAGCCTCAAAGTCCACTACAAAACTTAGAAGACATTCTCTTGATGAAACAAATCAAACCAGGTGATGGTTCTGTCTATGTATCTGTTACATTGGACGCACATACGCACAGTTTCACGACAGTTGTAACAAGTTGTATCATGTCCACATGGTACACTCACGCAGGTAATGATGTCGTTCTGTAGACATGATGGACATGCTGTTGTGTCTGATAATTGAAAGAGTAAAATTTATGAATTTCAATTCGAAAGATTTGTTTTTTGATGCAGTATTATTTTGATTCTTCCAGAAATAACTTTAACAATAGCATTGGATGCCTTGGGCGGGTGTCATTGTGAAGGGTGAGGGTGACAATATCTACATGTATATCTTTGCCAAAAATATTTTTTTATATATTTACTGAACTGTATAGTAATCGTGCAAATTACATTCCTAACAGTGAAATGTCCGGAAATATTAATTATTTAGTCAGAAATGCAAAGATTACTGTAAAAAAAATTACAGATTAAAAAACAAATGATAATTAGAATATAAATGTATCCATCTCCTTTCAATACCCGTAATATACTTTCAAAATGACATTATCTTGCAGATTGAAATCTCATTAGGGAATGTACAGTCTATACATGACTATAATTGATAAAAACGTAACATAATCTATAATACAAATTTTACATCATGTGTTCCGGTTTCCGTCTGTCATCGCGACTTCCGTCTGTCATTGCGACTTCCGTCTGTCATCGCGACTTCCGTCTGTCATCGCTACTTCCGTCTGTCATCCAACATGGCATAAACAATTCAAAGATGGCAGAAACATTTACTGTTTTCTTCTTAACATGCATAATCCGGCTACCAACTGGCCAGCCGAGTAAGAATAGTCTCCTACATGGCTGCCAGAATTGACATTGGACCAGCCATATGTTTAGTGCCGAGGTGACAAAACACCGTACACTAACATACGGCAGGTAAGATCATGAATGCCAAATGGCAATCACAATGCAATACGGTTTTCGATAGCCTCAATCATTACCAAAGGGCAAGAAGCGATCTTAGGAGAAGTAACACAAAATCATGCCGAAATATTTTGTGATACTCTCCGAAATAAAATTTAAAACAAAAAGTGGTTCCAAAGGCCTATCTATATCTCACAGTAACGTAACAAATCTATGGTGTTTAATTAGTTATTAAATGAGAAGCGATCGTAAAAGAAATATTTACAGAAATCATTCAATTAATATTCTGTGTTATGTTCCACAATCTCAATTTTGAACCAAAATTATGGATACCTAAATATAATGTAATATTTATATTGTTTAAATTGTTATTATTTCTAAAATATGTCTATTTCTAATGTACAATTATTTCCCTTTATTACTAACCTTATATACGTCACTTTTTTTTTCATTTTTTGACTATTACGTCACATGAATGAAATGAATAAGGGTTGAGTTTGAGTAGCGCCGTACACAACGTTTACAATGCAAACTAATCATTTATGATGGGGGCTTCACACAGAGGGTGTATGGAGGGGGCCCAGTTTGAGGAGGGCCCCCAAAATATTTTTTAAACTAAATATTAAGTACATTATCTCATGTCAAAATGTAGTGGCTCCCGAAGATGCCTAAAATCCCTTGGTTCGGCACTGGCTTCACAGAACTATAATGTTGAAAGCTTTGATATGTCTTTCTTTTTTAAGAGGCCTAATGTTTTCTGCGTCTGCGGCCTCAACTGCATTGATGGAATACTATGTTTTTAATTGAAGGTCAGCTAAATCTACACAACGATTCTTTCTTCTCGGGACCAAGCTCGAGAAGCGTCAAAAAATTATCTCATGCTAAAATGCAGGGGCAGCCCCCAAAGAGGCCAAGCCACCTAGGTTCTGCACTGCCGGGTCGGCAATTTTTCTTAGTTAATTGTACTATGCTACAATGTGTATAACAGTAAATAAACCACCTGCTAAACATGTAGCATTTAGCTTAACTTACACTCACTCACGTCTCTCTTTTTTTTTAAATACGCCATGTTGAACATCATAAAACATTAAATGAATAACTGTTTGGAAATGACTCCATTAAAATATTATGAAGGAATATGATTTTTAAGAGTTATTGTTTATGTTTACCCGTAGTGAGGATTATTTTCTTTGGGAGGAACTATTTAACATATGAACTTTATTTGATGTATTATTAGGTGTCCCTATTCTCAAATGTATTTTGGCTACAATAATCTGTTCATGTCCTTGGGGCCACTGCAAGTATATAGACTGATTGTTAACGCGCTAAAATATATATCACCATTTTCAACTCCAACTGTGTGCCTACTCGCCGGTCCGGGTACCGGGCCTTTGATAACTAGTAATAATATAAACGTTGCTAATAAAATCAAAACTTTAAATAGTCCATTATATATATATATATATATATATATATATATATATATATATATATATATATATATCTTATTTACTTTTACTTGAAATGTTTAAGTTTTGATGGTCAAAAAAGGGGACATAACTAAAAGTGTGTATTTTTAAATAAATCTATTTATTTTTATTCTAATTTTTTTTACCTTATAACAATTATTATTAGCGATTTAAAAAAAACAGAAGAATATTTCCATATTGATTATTTTCATTAATTAAATGTATTTATAATTATAAATATTAAGAGTTGAAAAAAAAGAAACTCAAAAACCATCTAAAGAAGCTTAATGAAGAGTTTATAAACTAAGACCTACTTCAAAAATTGGATGCATTTGGCTTTAGCGGTAATTTCCACTTTCATGTAACAAACATTCAATGGCCTTCTATGAAATATATCTCAAAATGAACTCGCTGACAAGCCTACCAGTTCATAGGCTTATAGGCAATATATTAACTGCGACTTCCATCAGTCCGCTATAAACATCAAATATTTTAACTGGTTTAGTAAAGTTACAAATTTTGAAAATTAAAATGGCTTGCATATCTCTTATAAGCAAAGGTAATTTTAAGGAGGATATCTTTGTAAAGATAATAAGAATATTGAACACTACCTTAGGTAAGTGTAATTTTTTTTAATGTTTGTAAACTATTATGTTATATTATAGAACTAAAGATTACAAACTGCAAGATTACAAAAAAAAAAATAAATTATTTTAGGGGCGATAAGAGTAATTCATTAAAACGTTTCATTCTTAATATTATTTTTTTTCTTATGTTATCTTAACATTTCTGACTAACTGACCAAAATTTTATGAAATTTCATGGTTATAAAGATAATTTGTATGATTACTTAAAAGTAGAGTAAATGAATATAAAATATTCTTTTGTTGAAGAAATGCATCTAGTGATGGCTAACTCCCCTCACTCACCTTGACACTCAGTACACCAATCATCCGATGGTAATGTCAAAGTTAGTTATGGAAGAAGACAATGCCCACTTGGTGTCTACGTGTTCTTTCTACTTTTTAACATTTCTTTGGTGATTGGGGAACACGTTAAATAAAAAATCAGTGCAACAGACTTAAGATATTTCCTCCAGCGTGCAGACATTCGTCATACATAAAACATTATATAAATTTACAAATAAAAACATTTACTGTTCAAATGTTTAACTGAAACACCCCAGGCTTTATATTTCATATAAGTGACCTAAAATTATATTGTGTAAAAGATTCCCTTTATAGGCTTATTTGAAAAAAAAATATTCCTCAATGACATAGAAAACTCGACCACCCGTCCCCTTGTGAGAGAAATATTTCAACATTTAAAATAACATAAGTTATTGAATAAAATAATTATTATACCTGTTCAAATGAATCTATTATCCCTTTTGTCTTTCCCCGGTCTAATTATTGTGGAATGAATGTTGACACCATTGATGTATAATATATATGGTTATATGGTTTACACTTAAGCACAGACATGTTTTCTGAGGTCTGAGGGCAGCACGGGCCAAGTAGCTCTAACTCATATTCTCGAGCCATTAAACCGATTTAATGTCCATAGATTCGAATCAAGTAGTCGGGATAAAATTTATAAAAAATACAGCGAAAACTCTATTCAAAGAAAACTACCATTGACCGACGAGCAAAGAGAGGTAACTAGAATGTAAACAAAACACGTCACAATGTGTGTCACTACCAGTGACGTCACAGATACTGTATATGTTATACATTTCTTCATAAAATTAAACCTAAAGTTTTGTGTTCGTAAATTTGTTACTATTTCTTTATTTCATAGAGATTATTAATCGAGAATATGTATTTTGTATAAGTCATCACGATATATGTGTATGTAGTGGCCAAATGAAGTCTTAATGTACTGGTAACAAAAACAAACAGAAAAAAATAGTGATTTTTTATAATAAATAGAGAATAAACATATTTATAGTTTGTTCATATTTTTTAATACAAAGGGTTGTTGTTCAATATATTTTATTGATTTTTCAGTACAATTTATTTAACTTACACAGTTTGTTAATAAATAAAATAGTGCATCTAAATTTACAACAATTGCAGGACTAGAATAAAACAGCAGCTACAAAATACACCAAAAACATATTTGAAATAAACGTTAATTTTTTTATTTATTTACAACAATTGCGAAATCGGATTTTTTCGTCAAAATATGAATAGCAAAGAATTTTTTTTTTATAAAAAAAAAATTATAATAACATTACACATAAACATGCTTCCAGAACCGTTTCTTAGGACAGGCAAAGTACTTTTTAGGGACCCCAATCTTGTGGAGACTTTTCCAAGCACCAAAGTCACATAAAGGGAAATCTTGTTAGATCGGTTAGGTGATCCATGTCTCAAAGATAGTCACACAACGGGACTTTTTTATTTATTGGGTTAGGTGATCCATGTCTCAAAGATAGTCACACAACGGGACTTTTTTATTTATTGGGTTAGGTGAACCAATTCTCAATTATAATATTTTTAAGGGGGGGGTATTCCAAGATTGTCATGTTGCGATATACGTTTGCCTCCGAAGAACGATTCTCTACTTATTGAATGTTGTACCCAGTCTCCTGGCGAAAGATGTCCTGCAGTGTCATTGTAGTTGTGATACGTTGTTGACATTGACTACATATGTTGGTATGTTGACTGCATTCATAACAGTGGGTCACGTGACGGCACGGCATATTCAGGCAGTATTTGTCTTTTTGCTGGTGACATCTGTCACACTGTGGTTTATCTGAAATAGAAATAGTTTTGCAAATGAAGTACAAAATAAATAATAATGACGAAGGTGAGAAAAACGTTTGGTTCGTATGTTTTTAAACACAGGGTTGGGCAAACTTCGTGAGTCGCGCACTACATCGCTGTGAGTAAATTCAACCGATGGGTCGAACAAAAAACAGATAGATGGAGTTTTGACATGAATTAATACAAAATAATTTTAAAACGTCATAAAATTATTGCAACCTTTCACTAGAGACGGGGCAATATAAACAATCCGGTCGGCGGGATTTGGCCCGTGAGACGTATATAACCCATGACTGTTGTAGCCAATACTAAAAGATTATTTTTATCTATTTATTTTATTTTGTAGACTGAATATTTGTTATAATAAGTAACGAGGCTGACACTTACCCAGGATACTATTTGCCTGTCTTGTCTTCCTTTCACTCGCTAGGTTAATAACCACATCATCACTGGTGTTAGTTGACATTTTGAACTGAAATACGGACATTGACATTTTAGTGTCTGAATGGCTATAAGAAATGTCATCTTTCTTCATATAAAAAAACAAATCAAAAAGTAGAAATGTACGGTCAACGAGTCTGCTACTATAGTGCTTACTGATTGTAAAGTCTTTATTTATCATATGAAACAAGCGATGTAAACAACTTTTATCTGGTCCAACCCGAGATGTACAAAAAAATAAGTTCCCTTAACCCTAATAGGCCATCGGGGCAGATGAAGTGTCGAATTCATCTGTTTCTATAACCTCGGCATATAAAGGGATTGTGTGGTTAGCACAACGCCCAGCCGCCTTTACTTCCCCATTTAAATCTGGGTGGACTTGTGGGACGACTTTGTACCAAATTTAACCTGGAAAAATTCCATGGGACCGGTAGTGAGCCTTAAACTTGGCATGTACGACCGAACCGTTATTAAACCAAGCGCCATGAGAATAATATCTCTATCAGCCACGATGTACAACACTCATTAAATCATTTCTACATTTCCAATAAGCGAATGGTTTGGAATATGGCGTACTTACTTGTATTCTACAACAGCTCTTGCTTACCAATGGCTATTGGGATGCTCTATACCAGGCAGAAACCGGCATTGAGTCACCAACTTTTCAAAGTTACTGTCGAAGCTCAGTTAACTAACACCAGATGTTTGAACAAACTATCTAACAGTGGAGGCTACAGAAGTCCATTGGATAGGGACTTCTCCATCGTTATCGTAGTTGCAACGTCTCTAGATGACTGCTTTATTTCAACTCGGTGTCTAAACGACCCGTGCGAATCTGGGATGGTATACCAGAAGGTGACATGGAGAGCAGGCTTCAACTGTGGTCTGACCGTAATTAAAGAGCACAGATTAAACAGGCATATAACATTATACCATGTCCTGCACCAAAGATGTATTCAAATTTTGTACCCATGAGTTCTGCCCATTCCCCATAACTATTCCCGTCCAGACGAAACATTATTTCACCACGTGACGTCACAACATAGAAAATAATGTACAGCATGCCCAGGTCTTATAGTATACTAAAACGGATTGAGTGTCTTGAATTTTGTCTATGTACTTCTATGTTAAAACGTAAACTCACGATGTGCAGCATGTTGGTTAACGGGAAGAGGCGGGCTAATGTAGTTTTCCTCGTCTGTGATGAATTGTACCCCCGACTCATTTCTTATTTTCTAGGTCGCGGAGAAGTGTGATTGTTCGTCGTTCCAATCTACTGTGGCCACCAAAATAATGTTATTATGTGCGACGTGAGTGTGCAGCTCTCCTCGTCTACAAAATAACTGACACTCACTGTCCCTAAATTATTATGCCGGCAAGAAGAGAGTTATCCCGCCTGATGGTTGTATCACACCAAAGTTTTTAGATTCCTTATAAAAAAAATGTCTGCTTAAAAGGCTGTTCATTGTCAGGAGAGTTTTGGTTTACGTAAGAAGTAAATATTGGCTAGTCTATAGTTCAGTTATAAGAAAAGGAGTCAAACTGAAATATCAACACACAAAAAATAACAAAGGTTACTCAAGTTGACTGTTACGCAATACACCCAATCGCCATTGTAAAGATTGTATGGATTTAATTAAGGAAAATGTTTTAAAATAGATGTAAGTAAAATACTCTATAGATCTTTCAAGTCATAAAGAAAGTGTTCCAGGAATTCACTTGAAAGAAGTTAGAACAAGAGACAGTGCAAAGAGGTTCTTCCATGCCATGGATTTCTTCAAACTATACTTCACACTGGATAAAGTAACTCACATAAGCCAGTACACTAATGGTTCTTCAAACTATACTTCACACTGCATATAGTAACTCACATAAGCCAGTATACTAATGGTTCTTCAAACTATACTTCACACTGGATATAGTAACTCACATAAGCCAGTATACTAATGGTTCTTCAAACTTTACTTCACACTGGATAAAGTAACTCACATAAGCCAGTACACTAATGGTTCTTCAAACTATACTTCACACTGCATATAGTAACTCACATAAGCCAGTATACTAATGGTTCTTCAAACTATACTTCACACTGGATATAGTAACTCACATAAGCCAGTATACTAATGATTACGCAAAGATTCATGGACCACAAAAGTAAGTATTTACAAGGGATGGTTTGGTATTACACCAGAAGAATTGTATTGCTTTTGTGAACTGATAATATATGCAGGAATAAATAAAACCTCTAGTATTGACATATTTTGGAGTCTCTTTATAATGGATTGTGGGCTTGTGCATTTATGTCTCCTGACAGATTTATAGCTATTGTGAGTTTCTTAAAAGTTACAAATCCTGAAAATGAAGACCCCTAATGACAAATTATGTAAAGTAAGGACACTACTGACATACAGTTTTCTATTATGAAAAAAAGATTGCAAGGTGACTTAGGCCCAAACAAATGTTTCTTTTATCTATTCCAAAAATATTTTTCAACATTTAAGTTGTTGGGCAGTAGCAGTGTTTTGAGCTGGCATCGAGAGAATATCTTCTGTGTTTATTCTTTGTAACAGTCATTCTCAGAATTGTTGGATAATCTATTTATTTATTTATTTTTTTTAGGGAAGTATTCATATTTGTATCCAAACTTTCAATATGAATGAAGAAAATGTTATATAATAAAATATAAATAAAGAATGCATTCTAAACAATAAATTGTATAAGTTTGTTGCTTTGTTGATGTTAAATACATAAATATATTAACCAATGTTTTTATTATTTATTAAAACTGTTTTAACTAAGCTACAGTTTAATCCATATGAAATATTTCGCTACCCAGCGGTATCTTTCTCGGATTCCCCACTTGGGTGCGTGTTTTGTGGCAGTCATTGAAGAAGCCAACACCGAGATATACATTTTAATGTTTACAGAGACTTTAAAATAAAAGTCAATATGTTTAAATAGTCGACTAGTCTCCACTTCTAATTCATTTATTAAGAAAGTAGACACACTGAAACATCCACACACAAACAATAATATAAGATTCTCAATTACAATTTTTTTTTAATTCATTAAAAAGACTGGAAAATATCAACAACAAGATACGTAAAAGTCAACTGTCATACAAAAATTCAGTTTTGTTTCACTGATTCTGACAATCGTATGTACAGTGTACAGCCTTCATGGCACCACCCAATCGCCAATGTACGCCAGCTCTCGTCGTCTCCTGTAATCTTGAGATAACCAAGTTGTTTGCCAAGGTCTCGCCATTTTTAATCATGTTAGGTTGTTAATTTTATTAACATTGCTGGAACATTTTATAAATATTACTTGGACATAGTTGGATTTAATGGTTCTTTCAAATCATAAACAATAGTGTGCCTTTTTTTCATATCAAATTTACATTTCACTTCGTCCATGTTCTATGTTCAAATGTAAGGTTAGAATGTACGAGTTGTGTTCTTATATTTTTGACAATAAAGTGTTAAAGAATTAAGAAAGAAAATGTAATCACGAGTCACCCATGTTGTTTGCCCAGGTCTCGTGGTAGTTTTTTTTTTGGTTCAACATTTTCTAAAAATTATATCGATTTAAAGTCCTAAAATAGATGCAAGTAAAATACTCTATGGCTCTTTCTAATCATAAAGCACATTTTGCCTAAATTTTGTGTAGCCATAGTTCATTCTACCTACATTATGTCCTTGCTACTTCTATATTTAAATGTAAAGTTGGCATGTACGATATATGTTGTTATATTTTTGACAATAAAATTTTAAAGAACAGAGAAATAAAAACAGATGTGAAAAAAATAATTTAAACATGTATTTTTATTTTATATATCTTTTTTCGATTAAGATGTGCGCTCTTTTGCGTTGCACTGGTTTAATAAAATGTTTAACAGATGTGTCCCTATTATCATGCACTGTTGCTTGTAGACTTGTAAGAAATTAATTTAATAAAAGGAATTATTCACTTGAAAAAAAAAATATTTTTATAAGTCACCTAATTTTATTTTTGAATCTCAATGATATAAGAAACATTAACAAAACAAATCATTGTATAACATTAAATGTGTTTATTTTTTAAAGAAGGATTATTTTTTTTTAATAATATCCAGAGTTTATTTGACATGTTTTCACTGCTAACATTTCTGCACTATGTTACAACAAACCACAGCGCCGATATAGGCCAGCCCGCGTCGTCTGCAGATTAGCACGAGTAAGCCAAGTCCAAGGTCTCGCCATTTTGAATCATGTAATGGATGTTACTTCTATGTTAAAATTCTTTTAAAGATTCTATTGGATTTAATTATGAAAAAGTCCTGAAATAGATGTGAGTTGGCTAAACATTTAAAATAACGAAACTTTAATATTTTATATTGAATTTAATTGTACATCATGAACTTGTCCACTGATAATATAATAAATGACGTATTGTGAACAAAATATATATCTATAGGTAAATATGCTAAAAGCCAGCTAATCTCTTATTTCGAACTTCTCCTTACTTAATTCATCACAGCACACAAACCAATTATCACATACAAACTTAAATATTTACAACTTTAAAAAATGTATTAATAACAATAATAAAAATCCATAAGCACAGTATGCCTAATATAAATAATTCTTTCTACTGAAGTTTTCATTTTGTTCCTTGTAGCTACGACATTATTGTGACCTACTTAACAGGAACAGACTTTCCTAGTGTAATATTTTAATTAAATTTTAATTTCTTTTTTTAATTTTAAGTACGGCGTGTCTCATCTTTAATCTCATTCTACTTTTTGGTATTGGGAGCGTAATGATAAACAGAGAATATTAATTACTGTGGCGAATATCTAAATAAGATAATCTTTCAGCGCTTGTCACATGATAAAATTATATTTATTTGTATCGTTGTTGTTAATTTGTCGCTGTTTTTTTTTTTCGCAATGGCTGCTGGTCCGTCTAAAGTCTAAACGGAACGTGTATTATTTTTTTTTTTCCTATAGCCGTCTGTATATGTTCGCATTCACGAAGAAGACCATTATTTTTATTTTGGGGTTACGTCCAAACATTCAGCCTTACAACAGGGGCTTTTTATACTAAAAGCAGACGACGAAAAACACCAGTACATTTGAATTTTCACTGTGTTATATTTAAGACAATTTATCAGTGTTGACAATATATTTTATTTTATATTTGCATCACCTTTTGAGAGCGCTTCAATGAAAATTATGTATATATTAGTCTATTTTAAAGATGTCAGTGTGTTACTCTACATTTATAAACTTTAGTGTTTTTTTTTTCTTAATTTCCTAATGGCAGTAAATCTGATGTTATCGTAACATCTGTAAATTTAGATATAAAAACTCAATTTACTCTGACAAAAAATATTGCATTCAAAACATAATTTTAAAATAATAAAGCGACAATAATGGGAGATAACAATTTTATTTACTTTTATGATAAATGTATGATACACATCTACTGCAATTTACACACAAAAATCTATTTCGAAGCTCACCACGAGAGTTATTAAACATCAATTTTAAATTTTGTTAACTTCCTATTTACTTAAAACAATTATTGTATAATTAAACATACAAGAAACGATATAGACACAATTTTTTTTTTTTAATAATACTATTTTTTTTGTGGAATGTAATTTGGCTAATTCTAAATACAAATTAGTTTACCAAAAGTGTTCAAATATCCAAACACACAATTTGTTGAATAGAACAAAAATTTAAACCACAGTCTACTGGTGAAAAACGCCCCACCATGTCATTATATTTGTAATACGTTGTTGACTGTCTCAAGGTGTATGATGTCCCACCGTGTTATTATAGTTGTAATATGTTGTTGACTGTCTTCTGGTGTTTGAAGTCCCACCATGTCATTATATTTGTAATACGTTGTTGACTGTCTCAAGGTGTATGATGTCCCACCATGTTATTGTAGTTGTAATATGTTGTTGACTGTCTTCTGGTGTTTGAAGTTCCACCATGTCATTATAGTTGTAATATGTTGTTGACTGTCTCCTGGTGTATGAAGTTCCACCATGTCATTATATTTGTAATATGTTGTTGACTGTCTCCTGGTGTATGAAGTTCCACCATGTCATTATAGTTGTAATATGTTGTTGACTGTCTCCTGGTGTATGAAGTCCCACCATGTCATTATATTTGTAATATGTTGTTGACTGTCTCAAGGTGTATGATGTCCCACCATGTTATTGTAGTTGTAATATGTTATCAATTTATTATGTTTTACATTTTGCATCACATTTTGAGAGGGCTTTAATGAAAACTATGTCTAAATTAGTATATTTTAAGATATGAGTGTGTTTCTCTGCATTTATAAACTTGAATGTTTTTTATTTCTTAATTTCATAATGGCATTAGTTGTCTGATGTTATTATAATATCTGTATATTTAGATATTAAAAAAACAACTTAATTTACTCTGACACAAAATATTTTATTCAAAACATAATTTTAAAATAATAAAGCGACAATAATGGGAGATAACAATTGTATTTACTTTTATGATAAATGTTCCATACACATCAACATCAGTTTTAAATTTTGTTAACTTCATATTTACTTAAAATAATTATTGTATAATTAAACATACAAGAAAGGATATAGACACAACATTTAAAAAACGTGTGTTGATTATTCTTGAATAACTAATTAATTGAATTTTACGATTTCAATAGCATGTATTTTGTGAGTTTAGGCAGAATTCTAGACTATAACATAAAGAAAACACATAGAAATTCATTTTCGGGACTATTGTGGTATGTAGTTTGGCTAAATCTAAATACAAATTAGTTTACCAAAAGTGTTAAAACATCCAAACACACAATATGTTGAATAGACAAAATTTAAGTAACTGTCTCCTGATGAAAAATGTCCCACCATGTCATTGTAGTTGTAATATGTTGTTGACATTGACTACATATGTTGGTATGTTGATTGCATTCATGACAGTGGGTCACGTGACGGCATGGCATATTTATATGGTATTTGTCTTTTTGCTGGTGACATCTGTCACATTGTGTTTTATCTAATAATGAAAAATATCGAGACAAGATGAATGACGGGGGAATAAACTTACGGATAAAAGAAAATCAGTTTTTAATACAGGGAAGAAAAAATATTCAGTTTGTATTAGGTGACAGGTTTTCGTAGACTAGACAGGTTGTTCTTTAACAGACAGGTTGTCTAAGTAAGATTGTTCTATAACAGACAGGCTGTCTAATTAAGGTTGTTCTATGTCAGAACTGTTGTCGTAGACTAGACAAATTGTCTAAGTGAGGTTGTTCAATAAAAGACAGGTTGTATAAGTGAGGTTGTTATATACCAGACAGGTTGTCTCGGATAGTTTGTTATTGGATGGACAAGTTTTCTAATAGAAGTTGTTCTAAGATATGTTTTTGTAGGTAGGACAGGTTTTCTAAGAGAGGTTGTCTAAAGCTTGACATATTGTCTAAGCGAAATAATAGAAGATACATAGACAGAAAGGTCTATCATTACATCATTAAAAAAATTATTGCATAAACTTACCGAAAATAATGTTTAACAATTTATTGTTCCGTTCTTGAATCAAATTTAAGTCACCACTGGACATTTCGATCCCCAAATTTAAAATAATTGAGTCTATCAACATATAAATCGATGTTTGGGATTGTATTTCCTTTTCAGCAAATTAAAGTTTAAAACACAAAATAAAAATGTATGCGATAAAATGTGAACAACATTTTTAAAAAATCGTTTTTATGAACGTGAATGTTCTCCGGGCATTTATTAAAACTTTTACATTTCTTTATATAGAGTATAACAGGTCGACGTCATTTGTTCAATTCGACCTGATAGACGGAAGGCTTTCGTTAACCTTGCCCTTTGTTATTTGTATCGAAATTAAAAAATCTAGGCCATGGTTTCCAACTTTTTGAATATGACTAGTGGTGCAGGCTGTACCTTTTTTTTTTTAAATTCTAAAATATTTTCAATTCTGACATTCGCCGTACTTGTGACACATTTGTGACGTCGAGGTAAGACGATATTTTAATTGGCGTGAGACAATCTGTATATTACTATAAATATTTAAGTCTTATTATACAGTCTGATTCAATTCATCACTTTGGTTAGGTGCTAAATAAAATAATTAAAAAACATAATACTATAGTATGCATATTACAACATGTTGTTTGTATTTTACTCAATACAAATTACTGGGGAACTTGACTCACACTGAATTGAACTGTAGAGAGATGATTATTTCAATGTTTACATTATTATACAAAAAACATTGCTTTAAAAAAATATATTTCATTGCTAGTTACATTTTGTTGTTGTTTTTTTAGTGTACATAAAGGGAGGGGGGAGACTGAATAGTTTTACTAAAAACATTGGGTGCGGTGATAGGGTATGTAAAACAACAAAAAGTTGGGAGTGGAAGACATTATCTGATTTTTACAAATTTTACATTTTTACAATCAGTAGAACCATAGGCAGCTTTTTGAATATGTTTCAAATTCCCAACTCCAATTTTTTTTTACATACCCTAATATATATATATTATAGTGTTGTGTTACATATATTAATATATAATATTCGTTTTTTATTGTTTGGTGGGGAAGGTTTTTGAAATCTTTTCAGAAAAGGTTATTTGTGTCATAATACACTCATGAAAAGACACCTTTTCTTGACATGTAAATTTGAGGTTATAAAAAAGTCATAACCCTAATACTTACTTTCTTACATACTTACTTTCTTACATACTTACTTTCTTACATACTTACTTTCTTATTACTTACTTTCTTACATATTTATTTTATTGTTTACTTTCTTTCTTACATAGTTACTTTCTTACTTACTATCTTAATACTTATTTTCTTGCATACTTAGTTTTTGTAATACTTACTTTCTTATATACTTATTTCTTACATACTTAATTTCTTACATACGTACCTACTTAATATTTACTTTCTTTCATACTTACTTTCCTACATACAATTTCTTTCTTATGTATATTCTTTTGTACATAATTAGTTTCTTATTAACTTACTTTCTTACTTACTTACTTTCTGAATACTTACTTTTTTATATTCTTACTTTCTTAATACCTACTTTCTTAATAATTACTTTCTAACCTTCTTATTTTTTAATACTTAAATTCTTACATAATTAATTTCTTATATACTTACTTTCTTACACACTTACTTTCTTACATATTTACTTTTCTATCTATTTTCTTTTTTACATAATTAATTTCTTACTTACTTACTTTTTTAATACTTACTTTCTTAATACTTAATTTCATACATAATTACTTTTTTACATACTTACTTTCTTAATAATTTCTTTCTTACATACTTACTTTCTTACATACTTACTTTCTTACAGACTTACTTTATTACATAATTACTTTATTACATACTTACTTTTTTATAATTACCTTCTTACATTATAATTTTCTTACATACTTACTTTCTTACATAATTACTTTCTTAATACTTACTTTCTTTTATAATTACCTTCTTACATAGTTACTTTCTTACATACTTACTTTTTTACATACTTTCTCTCTATTCCCCCCTCCCCCACGAAGAAGTAAACAGTACATAGCTTTTTGTTATTAATTTAATTCAAACGTTTATACTTTCAGATAAAACATAATGTGACGGATGCCATCAACGGAAAGACAATTACCTTATAAATGTGCCATGCCGTCACGTGACCCACTGTTATGAATGCAGTCAACGTACCAACATATGTAGCCAATGTCAACAACATATTACAACTACAATGACATGGTGGGACATCTTTCACCAGGAGACTGTGACTTAAAATTTCAAAGGCATCAATAAACAAAAACAATTAATTGGTTTCATTCATCCTGGACTATTGAAAGAATTACCAGGGACTAAACACCATCAGTTCTACTCCTGTGAATGATATACAATTGTGCAACATTTCTTATTTTTTAACTCACAATTATTAATTATATTAACACATCAAATATGATAATCATTTTTAGATACTATTGTAGTAATAATAAAGAAATATGTCTGATAAAAATATAATTTTTCAAGGAACAAATGAGCGCTAATGCAAGATTTCCCCTGGCTTAACTCCGAATAATGTACCTATAATCAATTGTGCTGCACCAGTTGTATCGATAGCGTAGCTATGTCATTTTGAATGACATGTCATTTCAATGGTAAATAAAACATTTGATTTTTTCTAAAGTGTACTTGTCTTGGCGTCCCCCTGTCTTGATGTGCCTCTGTCCTATACGGTAAATTCTTTAAATAATACATGTAAGCTTCAACAGAGTAATTTACGTCTTACTAATATTATCAACAAATGTTTTAGTAGTTAAAGACCATTGACTGTGGGAACTGATGGGGCGGGGGGGGGGCAAAATCAAGAAAAAAGTTACTTAATAAGGTAATGGCCCAGTTTCATTTCATTCAAACAGTGATAGATGATTTAATCATGGGGTTTTGAAATTTATACTTACGATTGTAAGTATTATGTTTTGTCTACTTTTGAAAGAAGCTCTGAACGTCATCTCTATAATAGCCTCTTTATGAGTGTTAGTTTTTTTTAATGAAACCATAGAAACAAAAACAAAACAAAAAAAAAAAAACTGGTATGTATCTTTCATTCGTATCATCGCCACAACAATGTATTACAAACATCTTAAACCATTTATATGTCTACCACAGGTTTGATGTAAATAGTTAGACATTATTTATCATCAAAATGTTACTGGCTAAAATGTTATTGGTCATGGACCACCAGGCTTGATTTGTCCATTCCATTCTATTTATATCACATACATATCTGCCTGGGACTGGAGTTGAACCAGTGAAACCACTAAAACATTAGCAGGACTATGTAAACACATGTATGTTTATACAGATGTATGACAAAAATTTTATTTTTTATATGCTCGTTTCAATAAAACAGTCTCCTATTAGCATACACGCACCTGCCCTGATACAAGGGTATAACATCAAAAATACGATACAAATATATTTACATCTCAGACACCTTGTATTCTTAAACTGTAACAATAATTATAAGAGTCAAGCTAAGGGAACCAAAATTTCGTGACTTGACAAACTCAATGGAAGCACCAGTGGCCCAGTCAGAAGAACTCAGGGCACAAGGTTCTATAAGTTCAACAGTGAAGCAGATGGGGGGGGGAGGAGGTAGACATGAGAAGTCTTGGACATTTGGTTGGAATACGGCGTATACCACGGGTAGGGGCAATGATAAGACAGGACCGATAACTCCTCAAGGTTATCAGCCTATTGTTGGACGGGAGCTCAAGGTCAAACAACCAGCCAAACTACTTGTTGTCACCTCAGGGGAGGGGGCACTTCGGAGGCAATTTCTCTCCCCTCGGAAAGACCGTTAGCAACACGATTGTTAATACGCGAAATAATGTAAAGCTTAGGTCAGGATTTGAATGAGAACAGCGGGGAATCCCACAATATAGCAGATGCGTGTCCTAGTACGGCTAGACTCCATGTTCCCCACATTAAAGTGACAAGTTAGGCACGGGGACACGAGGCGAATACACCCCGGTTGGAGCTCACTCACAGGGTCACATTGAGAGAGTTGGTGAGACGGCTTGCATAGACTAGAGTGAATGTTATGTGGTTGTACCTAAGACATTCATTTTACTTTAATCCATTAATTTATGCATGCATGCATCCCTATTTAGTACAGCTTTGATGTTTTGACTTTGTTGTGCTTACTAAAGTAAAGTTACCCCTTGTGGCGTACGAGCTTCTAATATATGTGCTCGCCAAATGTGGCGTTCAAAATGCAGGCTGATATTATATGTAGGGCAGGCTCGCCAGGTAATTCAACTTAATTACCAAATCTTTAACTATAACTCACTGGTGCAGGTACTGGTATATAAACAACACAACTCTTAGGAGTGTACTTTACAACACTGATTTAATGTACTATGATACAAATTTAGTGCAATAATATTTTACAAGTCTAACAATCCAAGTCTGCTCTAAATATTCTATAAAACTTCCCTAAGTCTACTGGGCCGCCCTTCGTCGAGATACATTCTGCGTCCACTTTATAAAGGCTGCTGGGGTGCGAGTGGGACAGTAGTAGATAATCCGTGTGCAGAGGGGGGACTTAGTCCGTGCGTGGGCGGGGAGGTGGGATATCTAGCATGAGTCATTAGGGTACAGGAGACAGTAGATAATGGGACAGTAGTAGATAGTCCGTGTGCAAAGGCAGCGAGAGCTGATAGAAACAACTTTTAACTAGTATGGAAGAGGTTAAGTTTGACACGTTACATGGGGGGGGGGAGAGGTGCGGTGAATTCTTGACGTAACATATCCATGGCCTTGCGTTACATTCCATGGTCAACTGATGAGGAGCGAGAGGGTCCGTATTGGCGGGGTAAATTTAAATTGGCAGTGGAGGTGGAAACGGGGAGGGGAGGGTAAATTCTAGATGTAACATTTCTGACCATGACCCTGGGTTATGTTCAATGGTCAAATGATGAGTCACTCGATACTGGCGGGAGGTACGTGTGCAAAATGGGGGGGGGGTAACTTCTCAACGTAACACCCCTTAAATGGGAGACTATATTATTTTAGTCTCTTGAGTATCTAGTAGCGGTCTATGTATGAAGTATCTAGTAGCGGTCCATGTGTGCCAACTGATACAACTAGTTTTTACGTTCATGGAGTCACCCATTTTGAAATCTAAACGTGCTCATCATTTAGTGGTCTGAGCCGTAATATAGAGATAGAGAAACAAAATAGCATCTAAGTGTTTGTAAACATTGTACCATCATTGTACCATCATTGTGTCATCATTGTACCATTATTGTTTTATCATTGTACCATCATTGTGACAATCTTCTACCACCATTGTGCCACACTTGTAATATCCTCGTGCCAACATTGTACCGTCATTGCACTACCATTGAGCCATAATTGTACTACGATTGTGCCATCATTGTACCATACTTGTACCATTATTGTGCCACATTGATAAATGCATTAAAAAGTAAACGGAATACAATTCATTATATCCTACAAATATGTATTCAAATTATCATTATTAAAATTATAGCGTGGTTTATTACAATAAATTGAGCTAAATATGTCGTTACATTAATTCATTATTTACATTGATAAGTTAATTTATCATAAGACTTCTCTTGCATTTAAGTTTAAGAGCCACTTTTAGAGATTTTTTTTTTTATTGTATTTCTATTTTTTATTAAATTATTCTTAAATAAAACAAAAGAAAATGGGAATACCTTAACATTAAGCATTATGCGCATATTATTTTTTTTACGGTACCGGCACAGGTTCAGAGTGACGGAAGTTCGGGGTGGGTGGAGTCAGTAATATTTCATTCTCGCCTCGTACACTCCGCCACCAATAGGAAATGACCATATTATTAGCGAGCTGCTTGTTGATTGGCTGTGGAAAATGAACGTAACTTTGGTTGTAGGACATGGCGGTGGGGCGAGTTGTGCCGCCCGCTTGATATCATCGTCTGGTCAACTTTTAGCAGACTATCTAGCAGACTATTCTAGCAGACTATCTATAGACTATAGTTGTTGGGAAGTCGTTATTTATATTCCAGTTCATCCCAGTGCCCAGCTTGCAAAGCAGACAGCTTGACAGAAGTAAAACAAGAAAATAATTAAAGCATTTCAGCTAATAACTATAGCAATAATGAGACTAACGAATTCTTATTTTTCTTCTGTAAGTGAAGTCCAGTGACGTAGTCATAGAACGTCCATTACTGCAACACAACGTCATGACTAAATGTCTCCTTTTTTAAGCTTACATATTAAAAAAAATAATGTCAAAATACCGTAAAAGGGAATTAATCCATAGAGTTTGTTAATTGCGGAAAGGAATGTAATAGTTACTGGCCTTGTTTTTTTCTAAATTATGTTTATCTGTTAAATTACGTAGAAAAAGTTTATCCGCGATAATTAGGTCATTGTTGCTTTTTATAGAATAATGTGACCAGATTTTCTCGACTTTTTTAACCACATGAAAATATTTAACACATTTCCCATTTGAATATATCATGTAACACTGAAGAAATATCATAACAAATTGAAACCGTGTGCATTAAATTAATCCCAGAAAAAAAAAATCAAATAAAGCAAAATGTAAATATCACAAGCACCTTATCTCAGGTTATTAAAATAACACAACAACAACTCCAGTGACACTCAAAACACTAACTACAACTGTGAGATGCAATACGATGATAGTTCCGTCCACTTTTTAAGTAGATCTACCACCCCCACCCTGTCGCAATTCGCACATACCCTCACCCCCACGTATGTCGACTGAAGCCCCACTTATAATATATAATGAAGATGTTTTGGTTATTTAGCCCTTCGACAAGTAAATCTCCTGCTCCCTTCTCTGTCAGTGTTAAAAGAGAAAACTTTCATTCACTAGTTAACATTATATACTGTAGTGTATCGGTGAAGGGTTTCAACTGCTGCCTACGAAGTTAAAATCTATGTTGCGATTGTTCTGTCAATGTTTGTCTACAGCTATGCATCATTTATTGCCTGGCAAGTCTATTAATTAATTAACGTTCTGAAACTAGCGATGTCGATATGATGGAAAGGCATATTTTCTTTTGTGCTTTGTATATAGCAATAAAAACATCAATAGATTTTTCTCTAAGAGTTAAACCGGCAAACACTCACGCCTCGTCCCTGATACAACTGTTGCTATAACCAAAATGAAACGCAAGAAAGAATTTTTAATGTTGACACACGAAAGAAAGAAAAGAACAGAAGATGAAAAATGAAAGCCGACCAATCAAAATTTTGCTTCGAATTGCCATGCGGTAACATCAAAGAGTGTCATTTTACAATACAATTTCTTTTCTGTTGTTCACTAAAACTCTTAACAAATAGTTGATAGTAAGAAAGTAAATGAATGAAAGAATATAAGAGTAGCAAAAGAAGATTAAAAGTAAATTTGTCCTTCAACTCGCCGACCCTATTGGTAAATGACGTCATCTTTGTGCTGCTGTGTCTAAAATGAAACTGTGTTGGGCGGAGGGGGGGAGGGTATAAAAAAAAACGCGTTAATTATAAGGGAGCGATTAATTTCTTGCTCTATTATTATCTTAGGAAGGAAAGGCACATATGAGATTTAAAACCATAGTGCCAATATCGGTCCGACTGTCGGTCGCTCCCTAAAAAAATCGGCCGATCCGATATTAACCGATATTGCCAATATCGGTCCGATACCGATCCGATTATCGGTCGCTCCCTAGTTTTGATAGATACCAGACACCGCCAATAGAATAAGTCAGCAACCATTTTTTCTGAGAAATTAAAAGTGTGTAGTATCTATGGATAATGAACAAATGTATCACACTGAGAATATAATAATGATAATAAATGTGGAATAAATAAATACTTTACTTTTTTTATTATTATCTACTGTTAAAATTTACTATATTTTTTTTTCAATTTTCTAACCAAATATTATGTTGCCCTGTAAAATAATTTTTGTTCACGAGGTAAAATGTTGATATTCAAGACCAGAGGTTTACAGTCTACTGACGTCACTGACACCCAGTTTTGATGTGTCCACGGACTAAATTAAAAACAAGTTTGTTAAAGTTTAACGTTTAATAAAGTTTTGTACTCATCACACTCCACCACTGGGTGGTGATGGGACTCATATTGACTCACATGTTGAGATTCAGTGGTACTCGAACTTTTGCACCACTGGGTAGTGATGAGGCTCATATTGACTCACATGTTGACAGTCAGTGGTACTTAAACTTTTGTACCACTGGGTGGTGATGGGACACATATTGACACACATGTTGAGAGTCAGTGGTGCTAAAAATTTCGTGTTTTGCAGTCTACTTCAAAAACTAAAAAAAAGAAATACATTGAAAACTTCATTTATTTTTAGACATTGATTTTTCCGATTTAAACAGTAGATAAACTTTTTTTCATTTAATATATACAGAGAAATAAAACTGTACCGTTTTACAAATAGATTATCGATCAGTTAATTGTCTATTTCAATTCTGTAACGACACATAAAAAATTAGACCATGACCCTAAATATTGAGAGCTGATATGGTATCAATCCACTAAAACTAAAATCAGTTTTAATTTAAAATATTTACAGAACATTTGTTTCAGTGTTAAAGATTCTAATGAAAACTAAAACTATATCTATAAAAAATATTTTTACAGTCAAGTAGCTTACATAATTAAACCATTCAAAAGAAACTAATTCAATAAACATTTCATATTTACCTGCAAGTACAACCGATGTTGTTTGTCCATCTATCACTAAAGGAACGATCTTAGAAGGAAGTTTAATTTCTTTTTCTTCAGCATTAGAATAACACATCAAAATGGGAATTCGAAACTGGTTCCAGCTAAATTATTTATAGAATTAATACAAATCGGGAAATCATAGACTTACATTTTTTTTTGGTCACACAAGTTTTTAAAAAATGTAATATATCCTAAAACTCTAAACATTTTGTAAATCCTACCTGAGATGTGTAAATCTTAATCCTAGTATCGTTTAGTATCACAGTTGTCATTGCTACTGTACCCTTAAACTATCCACTTTAATTATTCACTTTAATTATCCACTCAAATTATTGAGTCCTCAAATGTCAAGGAAGCTCAAAGGAGGCATAGTTGACTTAAGTCATCGGTCCTCACACAAGTTTACTACACCACACACCCTTCAAGTGTAATCAATATGTCTAGTAAAAGAAATACTGCTAAAGAATGGAGACATATTTTAGATCAAGAAAATGCCTTATTGTATTAAATGAAATTAAAAAAAATAACATTTCTAGACATTTATGTCTAATAAATATAAATACCATATAAATGGTTTGCTAATAAAAATTTGCATAGCATACACTACTTACAAATGTATTTAAAAAAGAACATTTATAACTTAAAAAACCAAGTAGATATTTGTTTTTTCACACTTCCTTGAAATGCTTTTTAATAAGTTTCATGTTAGCCACAAAAAGGGACATAACTAAAATTTTGTATTTTCTGTTTTGTTCTTTATTTTTATTATTTATGTTTTAAACTTATGTTATTATTTACCGCAAACTTTAAAAAAAAAAACAACTGAAGAATATTTCGGTATGTATTAGTTTCAATACTTATTTTGTAATTTTTTATATCGATATTTAGAATAGAAAATAAATGAGCTTCGAAAACCATGTGAAGAAATGTATTGACAAGTTTATGAACTATGCCCTACATTTAAGAAGGCCCCACACCTACCGAATGTCCTAGATATAAGAAGGTGGCTATCCATCCGGATGGTCTACATATAAGAAGGTGGCTATCCATCCGGATGGTCTACATATAAGAAGGTGGCTATCCATCCGGATGGTCTACATATAAGAAGGTGGCTATCCATCCGGATGGTCTACATATAAGAAGGTGGCTATCCATCCGGATGGTCTAAATATAAGAAGGTGGCTGTACATCCGGACATGGAAATACCTCCAGCGGCCACTATATATTTCAGCCTTAAAAATCGCCTCTTCTCATTTGTGACTTTACTTACAGAGAGTGCAAATATTTTTTTTTATAAAATGGCACACATTACCAATATAAACAATATGACTTTAGAGAACATTAATATGAAGAAAACAAGAAAATTGAACAATATCTTAGGTAAGTGATTATATAAATTAATGTTTGTAAAATATTATACTACAGTGTAGTACTTTCAATTGTAGCAATGTATAAACTCTACATTCCTTGATGAGATTTTAATATGCAAGATTATGTAATTTTGAAACTATTTCATGGACAATAAGAATCAATCAATGTTCTAATTCAATATATTCTAATTAACATTTTTTAAATCTGTAGTTTAAATAATAATATTTCCTTACATTCCACCGTTAAAAATATAATTTGCATGATTACTGTTGAGGACCCCTATGAGGGTGCCCTTGGCTTGTCGCTAAGAGTATGAGGGCTGACTCAGTGATGACCCGTATTTGTATTTGTGGTTCTACCACACACAGTCTCGCCAACAATTAAACGTACAATAAGTGACGATGATCAACTAAACAAGTCGTGTGTACAACAACCAGATATATTTTATTTATACAAAGGCACCAGTCCGTAACAGGGATCTGGTGACTTATATCATAAGCAAAGATAATCCAAACTGCAGCAAGTAATCCAATATAAAATGAATGTTACGTTGTCGGATTGTCCTTAACGCCAATCCTGGCCACGTACAGATCGTTGTCTAGGTGTATGAGAGAGTAGATGTAGATGTTCTGGTGACAATATTTCTATTTTCACAGCTCACTTTCAATCACCCCTAATAAGTCCACAAACACCGGTTTCTTTGCTGATTAATTCTCAGTCCAACTGACTCTACACTCGGGGTAATTTATGTGACGGGTCTGTGGGTGGGAACGTGATTTGACATGTAACAAGGGACACTATGACACCCTCCAACTCAGTTATCCCTCGTGAGAAGATTCTGCCCCACGACGTTCGTAACGGTTCCACGAACATTCTTTCCCAGGTAAATTGTCTCCGTGAGCTCAGTACCACCGGTGACTCACAACTAATTAACATGGGAGGTGGACGATGGGGCGTGCTTTCGCGTAAATTATTCTTCTATCTGGTCACAATGATGCACCCCCTCCCCACGCACATTTTGTTCCTAAACCGTAAACTATTGTGCTAAAATAACCCACATCGTAACAATGAATAAGGAAAAATGACGTTATCACGATTTAACTCTCTCTCTCTTTCTATTTCTCTCTCACTTCCAATCAGAGACACCTCAATCGACTCTCTCTCAGAGATCACTCAGTCGAATTTCGACTGCACACGACTCGGCCCACCGGTCGAATGTCCATGAAACTTATCTTACATTACTCAAATACCCTTTCTTGCGTGACCTCCTGACCAATCAGCTAACATCCCTTTCTGTCAAATCAGGGGGTGGAGCCTAGATGGGGGGTGTGGAGGTGGAGGTACGTCATACCGACAAAGACAGAAGTAACTGGACATCTATCCTTTGTCGGCGTTTGAACAGGAGCCCAGTGGTCCGAGAGAATTCCCCGTGGAATGTAACGTATTTCTGCCAACCGTGGCACTGTTCGTCGACGGAGGTTCCGCTGACCACCTGCGATATGACGCAATTACGGGGGTGGGGTAAAAGGGTGGAGAACTTGAGAACGGGAACGTATACTACTATACAGGGTATAATATACGTCTTAAATTTATTAATACTATTAAGTCAAGGGTTGGAATAAAGGGGATGGTTTCGACAGATTAGTCACAAACCCGTGACAATTACTGTATGTTAAGTAAATATATAAAAAATATTTTTGGCAAAGATATACATGTAGTAATTGTCATTTCCCCCCCCCCTCACCATGACACTCACTCAAAACACCATGGTAATGTTAAAATTATTTCTGGAAGAGTTATAATAATACTATCTCAGATTAAAATCTTTGGTATTCAGATTTCTAAATTTTACTCTTTCTATTACCAGATAGTTCTGGAAAAAAATAAATAATACTTCATCAAATAGGAAATTTTTAAATTGAAATTCATGAGTTTTACTCTTTCAATTATCAGACACAACGGTGTGTCCATCATGTGTAAAGAATGACGTCATTACCTGCGTGAGTCTACCATGTGGACATGTTACAACTTGTTACAACTGTTGTGAAACTGTGCGTGTGTGCGTCCAATGTAACAGACACATAGATAGAACACTCACCTGGTTTGATCAGTTTCACCAAGAGAATGTAGTCTAGGTTTTGTCATTTTAACAGCCATTCCAAATTTTGTTGTACAATCTGTTGTTTGTTCATTTTTCTGGGCAATGTAATATTTCTATATTTATAGTTATAAATAAGATTTAAATAAAACAATTTAACTGGCTGCTTATGATTAATTTAATTAATTCACTTTTCAACCTCTAAACGTACATTTATTGCCACTAGTAAATATAGACAATAAAAACGCTATCTTTGACTTGTACAAAAAAAATGGAAACAGTATTAGTCTACCGTTTATCACTCTACTTCAAATCTATAATTAAATTTTCTGAAAAATATTGTTGACAAACATACACTATTTCAAACGTTTTCATAGATATTATTAATAAATAATTTAAATAAAATGTACATTATTTTTACCCTCGGTGAACTTGTGATTGATTATGTCAGTGTTTCTCAAACGTTTCTCATCCAGGTACCCCTTTTTATTATGTGTTATACAAAGTACCTTTAATGTAAAAAAAATAATGACCACTTAAAAAAACGATTATAATATTAATTATTTTTAATACATATATAATTATGCAAAATATCTTTCATAATTAAATTAGTAATTTTTTTCATACATTTCATTCAATATAATTAATAAAAAGTAAACATTTGTTTATTTTGAGCTGACACATCATCATTTTGCTTTGAGTTCAAAATTAAGTGAGAAATTATGGTTTACCATATCGCCATACACATCTGTTACATGAGTTACGCTTGGTCACCACTGCATTGCACTTGACAACAACTGGTCTATGATGTTGCCCTTGACTATTGCTGTTATATGTGTTGCCATGGCAATCACTTGTATATAAATAGCCCTGTGAACCTCTAAATTATGGTCTATATTTACGGGTATAGGCCCGGATAAAAACATTTGTATAATGTCTTTCTTGCTGGAAAATTTGTATGCTGTGTAATGGAACTCATAAAACACACTTTTACATTTCTTTAAACCGCATTGTTATAACAAATTCATACTATACACTCTTCAAAGTCATAAATTTGTGTTAAAATCAGCCGCTTCAATGAAAGTATTTATATAAATCTTGTAGAATTTACAGCTTCAGTTTATTGAATGTCGACACATTTTGTTTAACTGTTATTAAATAAATTAACATGAAAAAACATCTCAGTAAAATTATTTTCTATTTTATTTTAGGTTACTCAGACTGCGTCATGTGTTTACTGGATTCTAGGCCATAGACCAGTGAATTAACGTCTTTTGCTATGTGGGCGTTCAATGAATTGTACAGCTTGTGTTATGTGAACATCGTCCAATGTGTGTAAAGTCCCTGTAAGGATGAGATAAAATCTCTTAGATCCTATAAACCACTAATGGGACGGTTTTTTTTTGGTGTCCTTCTTTCATCCTCACCATAGCTGATAGTGCAATAGCCATGTAGGCACCAGGGAGTTATATCGGGAACTTAAGTCAAGAAATAAAAAATATTTCTTGGTCCTCACCGGTAATCGAACCGGGTACCTTCAAGACTACAGTCGAGCGCTTTACTGCAACACCAAGTTACTTTCTGTATCAGATATTTGGTAGATATATAAGATAATGTACAGAGCTTAATAAGGTTTTCCACATACAAGTGACTCGTTGAATATCAAGTCTATAATTTTTTTTTTTTTTTTTTAAGTTTGATATTTAAATCAAAAGTAAACTGTGGAGGGAAGTAATTGTTTTTTTATGGAATGGAAAAGTAGGATTAGTTAGAGTTGTATCCCTTGAATATCAAAGTTGGGTTAGTCTATCTATGAATCAAATCCAAAATATAAAAATCGTTTATTTTAATGTTTTTATAAGGGCCCAGGCTATTATTTCAACACACTGGGCTCATCTGATGAAATGTTTATTTTATTATTATAGTAAATTCAGAGACTAATTATAAATAAAGATACAAGTCAATATTGTCAAAGATTTTGTATTTTAAAGAATTCTTTTTAAAAGTAAAATTTTATTTTAAATATAATACAATAAATCAACAGAAATTATAAAATACATAAAGTGACAAATTAGAAATCATGTTTGATTAAGCTATTGATATGCTATTTTTTTATTTTCTTTTTACGCCGCCATTGCCAGCATGGTAGGGTGTAGAGCGCCTACCACACCAGCACTGTTTGCGGCGCTGATGCACGTCTGCCATCCCTACAGAGCGGCGGGGTGAGTGTGCCCGCTATCATCGGCCGGGATGGCCGAAAGATGGGTTTTATTCCTTGCTCAAACTTGACAGACCAGCAGGGCGTGTGTACTGCTGATCGGCCAGAATGGCAAGGCGAGGGGTTTTTCCTGCCACTTGGACAGAGGGGAGGGTGTAGTGTGCCTGTACCATCAGCCCGAAATTGTTGGCTGCGCAGGTGTGCTTGAGTGGGACAGAGTGGAAGGGTTTTGTGTGCCGACCACATCCGTCTCCACCGCCAGCTGTGAATACTACAGTCTCGGATAGTCCTCATTGACCACAGTACCACCACCCTCGGAAGAAAGTATGATACTTCTGCTTGGTTATACACAATACAAATGTTTTTGTCCCTATTGATATGCTAATTATCGATCCAATACAATGTATTATGTTGAGTGTTAGTGTATAATGAAATAAAGAAAATTAACCAGTGAAATACAAAGCTGGTATGAAAACTGTGCATTTCTGTAAAATTATTTTTATATAATAGCTTTTTATAAAAAAAAATTGTTTTTACTTATTTGGTTGATTTTACGTATATTTAAATAATTTATCACATATCAACATTTTTCTAGATTTTTAATCGCACATTATCTGATATTTAGGGAAAAAAAAGTTTTACTTTCCTGTAAATGTTTATAATATATCCATAATTTTGTTAGAAAGAAATTTTAATTTTTGTTCCGCCATAGAATTTTTCAAGCAATGGTCACAAAAGGAGTACCTTTGAAATTTGACTATTACATTTTTATTTATTTATAAATACAAGTAAGAAGAAATGTACATGCTTAGGAAAATGAATGAATCATAAATATCCAGATAAATAAAATAATAATACATTCTTAAATATGATTACAAAATAAAGAATTATTACATTGCCAAGAAAAAAAAAACAACAAACAGTACAAGGGTTGTACTAACAAATTTGGAATGACTGTTAGAATATTAAATTTGAAAGACATTTTCTTGGTGAAACAAATTAAAACAAGGTGAGTGTTCCGTCTATATGTCTGTTACATGTACATATTTATAACTAGAAAGGTTAATTAATTATGAACAGCAATTTATAAAAAATGAAAATAAAATATTATGTATGATTACAAATATACAAATATTACTGCCTAGAAAAACAAAACAAAAAAAATAGTCTAAAAAAAAAAACAACGTATATTAGACAACAATTTTTGGAAGGACACTTTGAATGACAAAACTTAGAAGACATTTTCTTGGTGAAACAAATCAAACCAGGTGAGTGTTCTGTCTATGTGCCTGTTACATTGGATGCACACATTCACAGTTTCACGACAGTTGTAACAAGTTGTAACATGTCCACAAGGTAGACTCACGCAGGTAATGACGTCATTCTTTAGACATGACGGACAATCTATTGTATCTGATAAATGAAAGAGTAAAATTTAGGAATTTCAACTTTTTAATATAGCTTTATTTATTGTGGCATAGTTAATACTCAGAGCGAAATGCTCATTACTGAAGGTTCGAACCAGAGACAGTCATCGTAATCATCCAAATTACTACAAACCTGCCACCGAGTCACGCGGAAATAAAGCGAACCAAAGAGATAATGAAAGATACACAAAATGTTTCATAGAAATAATATTTAATATTTTGAAAAGGCTCATATATTGAATATAATTACGGAGAATGTTCGAAAGAAATTGTCTTTTTTCGTCTATCATACAATAACTTTAGTGAACTAAATTAAAATAAATAGTCTGGCTAATGTACTGAATTTTATATGTATCACTCAAGTTACCTTTATAACGGCGGAATGTCAGGAAATTTTAGTTATTTAGTCAGAAATATAAAGTTTAATTTTTTTTTAAAATAATAGGTTTAAGAATTCAACTTTATTGATTTACTCTAATTGCCACTGAAATACTTTCAAAATCTTGCAGTTTACATATGGTTATAATTGATAGTTCTATAATATAACATACTTTTTTACAAACATTAATTAAAATTAAACGCTTACCAAAGATAGTGTTCAATATTCTAGTCATATTTACACAAATGTCCTCAAAAGAACCATTGTTTTTATTTGTAATGAATTCCATTATTTATATTTGAACTACTGCAAATTAGTTTCTAAGTCAGGTAAACGGAGCTATGAAGCAGAAATATATATCTACACCCTTAAATAGATAAGGCTTGGGAGAGTTATATTTACAGTAAAATGTAGATTTTGCCATACTCTGTTAAATATAGTCAAAGTTTATGTAAAAGTTCCCTTCTTAGCCCTAACGGGCCTTTGGGGCAGATGAAGTGTAGAATTCATCTGTTACTATAACCTCGACATATGAAGGGGTTGTGTGGTTAGCACAACGCCCAGCCGCCTTTACTTCCCCAACTTAAAGTCAGGTACCCATTTAAAGCTGGGTAGACTTGTGGGACGACGTTGCACCAGGACTCTCAGGTCGACAGTCGAGTATCAACACTTGTCATCAATTTACTTCACATGGTTTTCTGATTAAATGTTTTTTTTCATTGGAAAAAAAATAAACTTTAAAGTAATGGAAATAATATTTTTTGAAATATTCACCTGTATTTATTTTAAAGTTAACTAAAATTAATTATAATAAGTTTAAAAAAACATTGCAAGTAAATATAAAATATAAAAAAATGTACATGTATATTGGGTTCTTAAAATTTTCTTCATTTAATTTTCAAGCGGTTGTATCTGTAATAGTTTGTAAGTTCTGTGTGATATGTATGTATCTTTTTGAAACATTTATTTTGTAATTGTATTTATAAGACCCGAATAGTTCAATTAGTATAATGCCTATAAATGTGTTTAAAGTCTATAATTATGCATTATCATATCTAAAATAAGAATCTATTCTTTGGCTGTATTTTTTAAACAGACTAATTGTTGCACACTTGAAAGGTGTGCGGTGTAGTAACTGGTTCGAGTCAACTGTGGCGTCTTCATGACCTTTACAGTCTCGATAGCCTGGAGTGGATACATAAAGAATTCTGTCCATTTTGCAGTTCTTAGGTATAAAAAGATTTGTGTCTCATATAAATTACATTGTTTTAAATAAATATTTATTGTTTCTAAATATGTAATGAATAGTAATGATAACAATAATATTTTAATTCAATTCATTGGTAGTATTTATAGCTTGTAAAAGAAAAATAATACTATAATTTTCCGATTTTTATAAATAGTTTACATGACATGAACGATTAGAACTGAATTCCCGATATGATGTTTTGTTTTAATAAAGAAACACAGACATACTTTTTTATCTTGTTATACAATCTCCAATTGTATTTTGTAGGTAGCTATATTACTATCAATGAATTAGTTATTTTGAAAGATTTAATTAATTATGTTAAATGACTGAAAAAAATAATTGTTGTAAGAGTTAAAGTAATCGACAATAAAATATATTTTTAAAGTAGAATATTTAGAGTTTAAATGACTATTAATTAAAAATTAAAATTAAAAATGTCAATTGTTTCGTTCTTTCAGATATTTACACAACTGTTCACAAAGTGTGGTGTCGAGGTCAAATTTTAGATGAGTCATAACGGAATTAAAAAAAAATATTTTATTGTCGATCACTGTGACCCATGCTGCACTCGGAAATACACAAACTGACCGATGCGGCCCTCTGTACAACACTATTGACCCATGCTGCCCTTAGAACAACATAAATTTGAACTATGCTTAAAGGAATAGATTAATTTTAACAGCAAATAAAATGATTCTTTTCAATAAGTTTTTTTAAATGGTGAAATGTTTCTCCCACATATTAACATTGTTATCTTTTCAATATTTTCATAATCTATTAACACTTAAGTCTTTTAGTTTCTTTTGAGAAACAGTTGTCTTCTATTGGTGTTGTATGGTATTTATTTAGTTTCTTTATTGCAAAACTTAACATTAGATTTATAATTAACACGTTTGTCGAAAAGTTAAATTAATATAGGGATAAAAAACAATATTAAAAAAGAACTTTTCTTTGAGGCATTTCTGAGGTCCAACTGTATACCCTTTTTAATATCTGTAGTAAAATTCATATTAAACTGATGAAGTAATGCGGAGATTGACTTATAGGGAAACAAAAAGAATCATCCATTTGAAATGTTGTTGGTCAGCACTGGTATTTGTGTTGTGCTGGGGCCACTACTGGTTTAACATAAATTAATATGGTAAAAGAAAACAAGTGATTTAAATAACTATTTCCACATGATTGACTCGTTGCTTATCAAAATCTACCTTAAAAATGTCTTGTATTTATATCTGTTGAAGTCAACAATGGGGAAGTAACTGCCTTTTTGTTTGATAGAATATTTGGATTAGATATTGGTTGCATCCCTTAGATTCAAAGATTAAAATTAATGAATTTCAATTTCAAAGATTTCTTTTTGATATAGTATAATTTAATAGGTCATAGTTAAGAATTTAAATCAAATGTCTGAAGGTTCGAACCAGAAACATGCATCGCACCAATCCGATTTAATACCAACGTGTCACATAAATTTGAAGGAAGTAAAAAAGAATAAGATATATATATCATAGATAGACTATTTAACATTAAATAACACTCATCTTTTCTATGACATTAAGGAATATTTTTTTCAAATAAGCTTATAAAGGGAATCTTTTACACAATATCATTTTAGGTGAGTTATATAAAATATAAATCCTGGGATTTATAACCATGAAATGACATAAAATTTTCGTCAGTTAGTCAGAAATGTTAAGAAAACATAAGAAACAAAATAATATTAAGAATAAAACTTTTTAATGATTTACTCTTATTGCCCCTGAAATAATCTCAATTTTTTTTTTAAATCTTGCAGTTTGTAATCTTTAGTTCTATAATATATCAAAATAGTTTAAACACATTAATTAAAAAAAAAACACTTACCTGAGATTATGTTCAATATTCTTGTTATCTTTACAAAGATATCCTCCTCAAAATTACCTTTGCTTATAAGAGATATGCAAGCCATTTTAATTTTCAAAATTTGTAACGTTACTAAACCAGTTAGAAGATTTTATGTTTATAGCGGACTGAGGGAAATATTGCCTATAAGCCAATGAACTGGTAGGCTTGTAAGCGAGTTCATTTTGAGAGATATGTCATAGAATGAAAGTACCGTGGTTAGGCGTTGAGTGGACAAATAGTTTTTAAAGTAGGTCTTAGTTCATAAACTCATCATTATGTTTCTTTAGATGGTTTTTGGGTTTCTTTTTTTTTCAATTCTAAATATTTATAAATACAAACACATTTAATTAATGAAAATAATAATATGGAAATATTTTTTCTTTTTTTTTTAATTTACTAATAATAATTGTTATAAGGTGAAAAAAAAATTGGAATAAAAAAAAATAGATTTATTTAAAAATACACAATTTTAGTTATGTCCACTTTTCTGGCTATCAAAACTTAAACATTTCAAGTAAAAGTAAATACGATATAAATAATGGACTATTTAAAGTTTTTGATTTTATTAGCAACGTTTATATTATTATAGTATTTTTAAGTCCAGCAGAGATCAATTAGTATTATTTCTATAAATGTTTATAAATGTCTATACATGTGCTTTAATAAATACAATTAGACATTTTCATATCTAACATAAAAATTATTTTTTTTTTAAACAGACATATTAGTCACACCTGATGTGTGTGGTGTGGTGACTGGAGCAAGCCCCGATGACTTAAGTCAACTTAATATCTTTATTGTGTCGTCATGACGATAGAAGTCTGTATAGTTGTAGTTGTTAAATTAAATGTTTCTTTTCCATTCGTCATTTTAATGTTTAAGATATTAATATCTTAGATATACATCGACATTGCTATATATTAAATAAATATTTATTGTTTAATAAAATGTGCAATGAATAGTAATATTAACAATAACATTTTAATTAAATTCTTTAGTAGTTAAAAATTGTAATTTGTAAAAGCCAAAGTAAGTCTGTAATTTTCCGATTTGTATAAATAATTTAGTCGAAATAAGTCACTGGAACTGAATTCCCGATATGATGTTTTATTTTTCTTACAGATATTAAAATAATCATTATATTTCTTGTAAGAAGATTTAGTTTGTGGTGGTTAGTCAATGATGTGATTATTTTTGCAGGTAAACTATGTGACTATTAATGAACTAGTGTATTGAATGATTTGATAAGGCAAGCCAAATAACTGAGTAATTAATTCATCGTAAGAGTTCAATCACATGACTAAAAAAAAAAGTCACACAACTATAGTTTAGTATTTCGCTTAACAATGTTTACATTTATGAGATGAACTAAACTGAAGCTCTGTATTGAATTTATCATAATATGGTCAGCTCAATGGTTAAAAACCAGGACCGTATCGTCGTCGCCGGAATTATAGTGGTCGATTCTCCGAGTAAATGCAGACTCCAAGGTAATCCAATGTAACCTTTTTTGAGTGTCCAGCACTTTGTCCAGTCACCAACAATGTTTTTTAACGGCACTAAACGTATTATATATTACTGTTTGTTATATATAACATTTCTTATACGGCTCAGTTATAGTCAAACTTAAAGAGGAGGTAACTGTCTTAAATGTAAGAAAAAAGTCTAATTCTAACATAAGAAAACTTATTTCCTGGAATATTTTTGTTAAAAAAAAATTGTGAAATGACCAAATTTTTGCATAGAAGTAAATTTCCAAATATGCCCATGGGGAGGTGGTGGTGGTGGTATGTGTGCGTGAGGGGTTTCGGTCTTTGGATTTTAAACATTGAATATGAGGGTCAGCGAGGTCAAAAAGTTTGCTCACGTCTTCTATTAGTGATTTCTGGTAACTATTAGAAATACAAACAAAAGATTACTTTTACAATTATGTCACATTAAAACTATATATTACAGAGTAAAACTTTAAATATTGAAATGGAGGACAGAAATGAGGACACTCTTGATGAAGTAAAAAGTAAAGTTCCCATAACCATAACGGGCCATCGGGGCAGATGAAGTATATAATTCATATGTTTCTATAAGCTCGGCATATGAAGGGGTTGTGTGATTAGCACAACTCCCAGCCGCCTTTACTTCCCCAACTAAAGTCAGGTATCCATTTAAAGCTGGGTATACTTGTGCCACGGCATTGAAACCAATTTCACCTGGGATCGAACTCAGGACTTTCAGGTCGACAGCCGAGTATCTACACCACTCGGCCATCCGTCCCACTTAGACGGAGTACAGAAAATTTAAAAATGAGAAATGTGCTTTTTTAAAGGAGAACAGATGGTCACTTTTTAAAATAGGTGTACGCTCAATTAGTACTGTTGGATTAACATTTGTTTACTAAGAAATGTATTTCAAAGTATAGAAACATTAAGGAAAAAATTAAGAATACACTTTCATAAAGAAACTGTACCAATAGCGCAGTGTTATTATACTAATCTACAAATTAGCAGGCCACATGTGGACATATAAGTTTACATTTTTCGGCCACCACAATGAATACATGAGCTGACTTTAATAACTTTTAATATTTTATCCTGTGGGAGTTTGTAATTTTTCGTTTTTAAAGGTTTGAATATTGCCAATCATATTTCATTCATTTATTCTATACCCTTCACCCATGGTAGAATATAGGCCACCAACAAGAAATCTACATAGCCATCTGTCCTTTGCTATCTTCTCAGTTGATTCCAGTTGTGTTTGATATTTATTGTGTCCGCTTCAAGGTCTCGACGCCATGTGTTTTTTGGGCGGCCTCTCTTACGTTTACCTGGGGGGGGGGGGGGTTCAACCTCAGTGCCTGTCTTGTGACACTAGCTGCTGGTTTCTGGCCAGCGAATTTAAAGATTCTATTAATCGTTGTTGTAAATCATATTTACGTGTCCATATTTCCAATCATATTTACCTGTCCATATTTCCAATCACATTTACCTATTTACCTGTCCATATTTCCAATCATATTTACCTGTCCATATTTCCAATCTTATTTACCTGTCCATATTTCCAATCATATTTACCTCTTTTCTTTATATACATAATAATAGTTAACACATATGTCTACTTTCCACTTTACCATATGTACACCTCGTAGTGAAATGTTAGTAGTTGATATAAATTACATTTTAGCCGACATTGCCAACACTGTCATTCGCTCTTTTCACTATTTCATCAATAGGCAAAACGCTGTATATGAAAGACACAAACATTAGCAGATTGATATATTTCAACTTCTATTTACCTGTCTATATCCAAAAACCAGATTTCTCGCTAACAGTACGAGACATTGAACGAGATTTGAAAGTTTTGTCAGATAATGTCATTGTAATCAGACCTCTTAGCGGTGTGTACATTGTATGTAAATGAGCACTTTGTACAAGAAATTACAATTACCTGTTTGTAAATATTATGAAATATCTTGAATTAAATAACTTAATTATGTATCGTTTGCAGGCCTCGATACAACATAATGTGACCCATTCGGCCCTCAATACAATACAATGTGACCCATGCTGCCCTCGATACAATACAATGTGACCCATGCGGTCTTCGATACAACACAATGTGACCCATTCGGCCCTCAATACAATACAATGTGACCCATGCTGCCCTCGATACAATACAATGTGACCCATGCGGTCTTCGATACAACACAATGTGACCCATTCGGCCCTCAATACAATACAATGTGACCCATGCTGCCCTCGATACAATACAATGTTACCCATGCGGCCCTCGATACAACATAATGTGACCCATGCGGCCCTAGATACAACATAATGTGATTAATGCGGCCCTCGGTACAACACATCGACCAATGCAGCCCTCGAACGACACAAATTTGACGTATACTGAAAGGAATATATTCAGGTAATCTAATGATTATTTTCAATAACTAATTTATTTTAAATGGTGAAGTATCTCTCTCACATAACACTGTTGTAATCTCCTCATTATTTTTATAACATAGTAACACTGAAGTCTTCCAGTTTCTTCTAAGAACAGTTGTCTTCTATTGGTAGTCTATGGTACTTTGGTTTATCTCTTTAGTTCAACACTAGATTTATAATTAACACGTACGTTGTCGAAATGCTACATTAATTCACGGGATGACAGAAATAAAAAAATGACTTTTCTTTGAGGCGGCTCAGAGCCCAATGAAATCTGACTTTATACCCTATTTAATGTCCATCTTTAAATTAGGATTAGTCGATATTTTCTCAGTTGACCTGTCTTTCCTTCCATAAGGATAACGGGTGGACACGTGTATACATGGCCAGTCACCTAATGACACTTTCGGCCCTTGTCTTTTGTAGGTAATTCCCCTTATTGAAACACCTGGACTAACGTTTGTCTTGGTAGAGTGTAGCTTTTAATACTCAGATAATTAAACACTCGATTATTAAAATTAATTTAAATCGCTACCCAACTAAAATTCAATGTGAATGTACATTGTCAAGGTCGTGCAGCTGCTTTAATTTCGAGGCCAAATATTTTTTTTTTGATGTTGTGATGTAACATTTACTTGAACATCTGATTTATTTGTAATCTCGGTGATACAACATACATATTCCCTTTTTGGTTGGTGAATTTGAGAAAAGATATCTATAATTTAAATATTGATCTCTCATGGTGGGAGTTTTCGTTATCTACCATAGCCCAACCCCTACCCACCCCACTTCCACCCGACCCAGAGCCGAATCCTAAAATACATGTTGAAATGCTTAAGCCCCGCGAACATTGCACTGAACTACCTTAATAATTTATAGGTAAAGGTGGCAATACCACAGGTATATTGATTGTATTAACTGTTATGAGCAGAAGTAACAAATATATATATATATATATATATGTGTGCTTTTTTACAATATTGTCTTTAATGCACATTGTAGTATAATTTGTTGAAATATATTTCCTTAGAACTGTAACTTTAGTTATATCAATGTATCATACAATTTATACAGCCACACTAGAGTCCATGTATCTAGATTAAGAAACTGATGAAGTATTAGGGAGTATGTTTCACTTGGAAACAAAGAGAAGTAAGCAGCCACATATGAAATTCTCTTTGCCAGCACTGATATTTGAGTTTATCCACACTGGTATTTGAGTTGCGTTTATCCACCACCGGTATTTGAGTTGTGTTTGTCCACCTCTGGTATTTGAGTTGTGTTTGGCTACCAGTAGTTTAACTTATATTAATATGATAAAATAAACCGGTGATTTGAAAACTATTTCCACATGATTGATTCGTTGAATATTTAATGTCTTGTATTTATATCAGTTGAAGTCAACGATGGGACGTAACTGCTTTTTTGTTTCGTAGAATAGTAGGATCGCATATGGGTTGCATCCCTTGGATTTTTCTATGTAATTTTTTTTTCTGAAACAGTGTGTGCCTCTATTCCACAAGGTCATCTCAAAACCACAAAGTTAGACTCGTATCTTTATTTTAAATGACCATGTTTTTTTTTATAATGACCCAAATTTAATTTCTGTCATGGAGCCCATTGTGACCTAATTAGCTTTTGATAGAATATTCGGTTTTATTATTATAATTATTGTAAATACAGAGGCTAAATATAAACAAAGTGAAACGTCGTTTCTGTTTATGATCTTGAACTTAAATTAATTATTCAAAAGTAAAAATTAATTTAAATCAAATAAAAAAAAAATATTCAACATAGAAAAAAACTCAAGTGTAAAATTAGTAAAATATTTAATCAATTTAATGTTGTGCTTATAGAGACAATACAATGTATAATTTTGAGTATTTGTGTTATAGAGCATAACAAACAAGTTCACCGAGGGTAAAAATAATGTACATTTTGTTTAAATTATTTATTAATAATATCTATGAAAACGTTTGAAATTGTGTATGTTTGTCAACAATATTTTTCAGAAAATTTAATTATAGATTTGAATTAGAGTGATAAACGGTAGACTAATACTGTTTCTATTTTACTTTGTACAAGTCAAAGACAGCTAAGGGAATTATCTTTGTTATATTTTTTTTTTTTTTGTGCAAAATTATGTACCTTTACAATTTTAAAAATGTCGTTTTTATTGTATATATTTACTAGTGACAATAAATGTACAGGTTTAGAGGTTGAAAAGTGAATTAATTAAATTAATCATAAGCAGCCAGTTAAATTGTTTTATTTAAATCTTATTTATAACTATAAATATAGAAATATTACATTGCTCAGGAAAATAAACAAACCACAGATTGGACAACAATATTTGGAATGGCTCTTAGAATAAAAAAACTTAGAAGACATTCTCTTGGTGAAACACATCAAACCAGGTGAGTGTTCTGTCTATGCGTCTGTTACATTGGACGCACACACGCACAGTTTCACAACAGTTGTAACAAGTTGTAACATGTCCACATGGTAGACTCACGCAGGTAATGACGTCATTCTTTAAACATGATGGACACACCGTTGTGTCTAATAATTGAAATAGTAAAACTCATGAATTTCAATTTAAAAGATTCCTATTTGATTAAGTATTATTTATTTTTTTTCCAGAACTATCTGTTAATAGAAAAGAGTAAAATTTAAGAATTTGAATTTCAAAGATTTTTATCTGAGATAGTATTATTATAATTCTTCCAGAAATAATTTTAACATTACCATGGTGTTTTGAGTGAGTGCCATGGTGGGGGGGGGAGTGAAGGTGACAATTACTACATGTATATCTTTGCCAAAAATATTTTTTATATATTTACTTAACTTATAGTAATTGTCACGGGTTGTGACTAATCTGTCGAAACCATCCCCTTTATTCCAACCCTTGACTTAATAGTATTAATAAAATTAAGACGTATATTATACCCTGTATAGTAGTATACGTTCCCGTTCTCAAGTTCTCCACCCTTTTTACCCCACCCCCGTAATTTCGTCATATCGCAGGTGGTCAGCGGAACCTCCGTCGACGAACAGTGCCACGGTTGGCAGAAATACGTTACATTCCACGGGGAATTATCTCTGACCACTGGGCTCCTGTTCAAACGCCGACAAAGGATAGATGTCCAGTTACTTCTGTCTTTGTCGGTATGACGTACCTCCACCTCCACACCCCCCCCCCATCTAGGCTCCACCCCCTGATTTGACAGAAAGGGATGTTAGATGATTGGTCAGGAGGTCACGCAAGAAAGGGTATTTGAGTAATGTAAGATAAGTTTTATGGGCATTCGACCGGTGGGCCGAGTCGTGTGCAGTCGAAATTCGACTGAGTGATCTCTGAGAGAGAGTCGATTGAGGTGTCTCTAATTGGAAGTGAGAGAGAAATAACGTCATTTTTCCTTATTCATTTTATATTGGATTACTTTGCTGCAGTTTGGATTATCTTTGCTTATGGTATAGGTCACCAGATCCCTGTTACGGACTGGTGCCTTTGTATAAATAAAATATATATTGTTGTACATACGACTTGTCGAATTGAATTGTCGTCCTGTGTTGAACGTTTAATTGCTGGTGAGAGTGTGTGTGGTAGAAACACAAATACAAATACGGGTCATCACTGAGTCAGCCCTCATACTCTTAGCAACAAGCCAAGGGCACCCTCATAGGGGTCCTCAACAGTAATCATGCAAATTATATTTTTAACGGTGGAATGTCAGGAAATATTATTATTTAAACTACAGATTTTAAAAAAAAAATGATAATTAGAATATATTGAATTAGAACATTGATTGATTCTTATTGTCCGTGAAATAGTTTCAAAATTACATAATCTTGCATATTAAAATCATTAAAATCTCATCAAGGAATGTAGAGTTTATACATTGCTACAATTGAAATTACTACACTGTAGTATACTATTTTACAAACATTAATTTATATAATCACTTACCTAAGATATTGTTCAATTTTCTTTTTTTCTTCATATTAATGTTCTCAAAAGTCATATTGTTTATATTGGTAATGTGTGCCATTTTATAAAAAAAATATTTGCACTATCTGTAAGTAAATTCACAAATGAGAAGAAGCGAGTTTTAAGGCTGAAATATATAGTTGCCACTGAAGAAATTAACATTATGTGAGACATCTGTTACTTGCCCTTTTTTTATTTTACTTCCCCACGGCTCCGCCCACCATGATGGGCGGAGCCGTGGGACATAGTTCATAAACTTGTCAATACTTTTCTTCACATGGTTTTCTAAGCACTGTGAAGAAAATTATTGACAAGTGTATGAACTATGCCCTACTTTTAAGAACGGCTCCGCCCACCCTCGCTGGGCGGTCGCGGACCCTATGGAAGTAAGAGCTGTCTCACATAATGTATGATGTGTTTTGGTTGTTCTAAGTGGACCCTATTTAAATCAAACCAGGTGAGTGTTCTGTCTATGTGTCTGCTACATTGGACGCACACACGCACAGTTTCACGACAGTTGTAGCAAGTTGTAACATGACCACATGGTAGACTCACGCAGGTATTGACGTCATTCTTTAGACATGAAGGACCTACTCTTGTATCTAATAATTGAAAGAGTAAAATTAATTAATTTTACTTCCAAAGATTTTTATTTGAGATAAAATAATTTAACAGGTCATATTTTAAGAATTAAAATAAAATTTCTGGAGGTTCAAACCAGAATTATGCATCGCACCCATCCGAGCAACTTAAATATGAAGGAAGCATAAAGATTAAGATATTTAGATACCAAAGAAAGAATATTCAATTTAAATAGCATTCATGTTTTCTACGATATTAAGGAATTTTTTTTCAAATAAACTTAAGATGGAAATCTTTTGATGCATTACACCATTATTATAATTTTAGGTTACTTAGATAGAATATAAATCCTGGTGTGTTTCAGTAAAATATTTGAACAGTAAATGTTTTTATTTGTATATCTAAATAATATTTAATATATGACGAGTGACTGCACGCTGAAGGAAATATCTTAAGTCTTTTGCACTGATTTTTTTCATTAAAAGTGTTCCATAAATACCAACAAAATGTTAGAAGGTAGAAAGGACATGCAGACACGAAGTGGGCATGTATTCTTCCAGAACAAACTTTAACATTACCATCGGATGTGTGGTGCACTGGGTGAGTGTCAAGGTGGGGAGGGGAGGTTACAATCACTAGATGTATATCTTTGACACTATAGTATTCTATACGCATTTATTGACTTAAGTAATCATACCAAATTATCTTTATTACCATGGAATGTCATAAAATATTAGTTATTTAGTCAGAAAAATAAAGAAAACATAAAAAAAAAATATATTGAGAATAAAACTTTATTGATTTACTCTTATTGCCTTTGAAATACTTTCGAAATTTCGTAATCCTGCAGTTTATACATGGCTTTTATGGATAGTAGGGTATTATAATATAACAATTTTTTACAAATATTAATTAAAAATAAACACTTACCTAAGATAGTGTTCAATATTCTTGTTATCTTGCCAAAATATCCATTTCTAATATTAGTAATGTATGTGTCAAGGTCCCCTTGCGGGGTCCCTGCGGTCGTTGTAAATTGGTATGATCACTTACTGAGTTCTGGCAAACATTTATATTTGTCCCAGCCACGCGGTGATACAGGACGCACAACACAACAATAAATTGAGTAAGAAACTCATTTGTAAATTACATTACAACACTTTTATTTATCTTGAAAAAGACAAACATCAGCAGGCCCTAAGAAGGGCCGTAGCTTTACAAGCTACCACAACAACAGAATAGCTAGCTGGGGTGGGGTAGTTCTAAAGGAACTTAGGACTGTGGTGATCGAACACTTAAGTTCTGCCACGCTGAGAGCCTATCTTCTCCCACCCCGCTCGAGTAATCACGACTTCACTCAGTCGCTCTCTCCACACTGAGTGACAAAAATCTAGCTCCACCGGAAGGTGCGCCACGCACATCCGCTCTCGCTCGAGAGCGACTTCGCTGACCAATGGGCAGCGAGCCGGGTATAGCTCGCTCATTGTGCGTGATCTGCTGCCCCTCACTCGTGGACGGTTCCAACCTTCAAGATAAAGGGGGAGGATAAAGGAACACTCCTCTCTCGCCCCTTTCGGCTTGAATGCCACAAGGGCATAGGTTATCTCCCCATGTAGACATTTCCCAGGTGGTGTGCGAATTAAAGGGGGTTAATCTAGTGCCAGACGCGCTGACCACACCTGGGAACACAAAAGCCTTTGTCTATCTTATATATATCTCCCCCCTCTCGAGTGATACAATAGGAGAATGTTCTGGATTTCATTCCTTAAATCACAGAATGTGACAGTATGTCATTACAATTTTTTTTTATTCTTTGAAGTGAGAAGGATGAAATTTTGAAATGGAATGAAGCAAACGCAGTCAGTTTTATACTTGGGGCTAAGCTAAAAAAGACGTGACACTGATTATCACGTGACTAGCACTATCTCGTGCCTTTGGGATAGCCAGCGACGTTCTTTAACGGAACGGAATAAGGCAAGTACACATTATTAAGCTCCTTCAAATGGTTTTAAGCTGATATATTTACATCTTAAATATTTATAAAAAAAATATACATTTAAGTAATGGAAATAATAAATACCTAAATTTATATGACTTTTTCGAATTAGATAATCATTTTAAGTTTTTTTTTTAAATAAATAATAATAACAATAGATTTATTTAAGGCTGCAAAATTTAAATTATGTCCCCTTTTATGGCTAACAACAAAATTTCAAGTTAGTGTTAATAAGAAATATATATTGACTCCAAAAGTTTTTGATTTAGTTAGCAGCATTTATATTGTAATTGTATTTATAAAACCTGCAGAGTACAATTAGTATAATGTCTATACATTTGTTCCAATAAATACAATTTAGCATTTTCATGAACTAACATACCAATCAATTCTTTAGCTGTTATTTTTTAACAGACCCATTCTTACCCACATTATGGGTGTTGACTGAAAGTAGGGGGAGGGTCGCAGTCAATCTGTAACTGGTTTAAGTCTCGAGTCTACCTATGTCTTCGATGTGTCTTTATGGACATTACAGAGTGAGTCTGGAATGTTGGAGCGCGTAAAAAGGGTCCCATTAGTTATTGTAATGTATCAATAAGTATACAAAGATATATGTTTCATATATACATGTAATTTAGATTGTATCAAACAAATATTTTTTGTTTTATAAATCTGTAATGAATAGTAATGTAAACAATAATATTTTTAATCGATTCATTGATAGTAAGTATTTTAACTTGTAAAAAAAAATAATTCTATGATTTTCCGATTTTATAAATACATGACATGAAGGACTAGAACTGAATTCCCGATATGATGTTTTATTTTAATACAGACACATAGAAATCATTACAGTCCTTGTATGACCATTTGCTTTATGGTGGTTATACAATCAACATCTAGATGTATTTCGTAGGTAACTATATGACTATCAATGAATTAGTTATTTTGATTGATTTAATTAAGTAAGTTAAATAACTGAAAACATAATTGTTATAAGAGTTAAAAGATCGACAATAAAATATATTTATTTTTATAAAGTAGAATTTTATAGTTTAAATGAATGTTAATAAAATATTGTAATTAAAACTGTTAATTATTTAATTCATTTAAATACTTTCACTACGGTTCTCAAAGTACGGGGTCGCGGTTTAATTTAAGATGAGTCACAACGGAATTTAAGTTGATAAATAACAAGTCTAACAATCTGCAAATTAAAATAGGAAAGCCTGCATAAAATAAATTTTGGAAAAATATTTAAAATTAAAAGTGTACATTTAGCATAAAAAACGTATCAGTAGTTTAACCAGTGCTAACCTGTCTTTATTTCCAAACGTATTTACCTGTCTTTATTTCCAAAAGTATTCACCTGTCTATATTACCAAATGTATTTACCTGTCTATATTTCCAAATGTATTTACATGTCTATATTTCCAAACATATTTACCTGTCTATATTTCCAAATGTATTTACCTGTCTTTATTTCCAAACGTATTTACCTGTCTTTATTTCCAAAAGTATTCACCTGTCTATATTACCAAATGTATTTGCCTGTCTATATTACCAAATGTATTTACCTGTCTATATTACCAAATGTATTTACCTGTCTATATTTCCAAACATATTTACCTGTCTATATTTCCAAATGTATTTACCTGTCTATATTTCTAATCATATTTACCTGTCTATATGCAAACACTACATTTTTCACTCACAGGTACGATGGTTTGGTCCAGATGAAATTGTCTTGTCATATGTTGAATTTCAATAAGATCGCTAGACTTTGTGTTTATACATTTATGCAAGTAAGCTCATTCTACAAGTAGTTACAATACATGTTTATGTACATTATGAATTAAGATTTATAAAATATATTTATTTATATATCTTGTGCAGGCCTCGTTACAACACAATATGACTCAAGCGGCCCCATAACAGCACAGAGTGAGCTATGCAGCCTTCGGAACAAAAACATGTGACCAATGCGGCCCTCTAACAGCACAAAGTGAGATATGCAGACTTCGGAACAAAAAATAAAACTTTAACAAACAAAATATTTTACCCATGCGGCCCTCGTAACAGCACAACGTGAGCTATGCAGCCTTGGGAACGAAATTTGAAAGTTTTACTAACAAGTTTTACCCATGCGATCTCGTAAAAGTACAAAGTGAGCTATGCAGACTCAGGAACAAAAATAAAAGTTTTACAAAAACGTTTTACCAATGCGGCCCTCGTAACAGCACAAAGTGATCTATGCAAAATGTGACCCATGCGGCCCTGGAAACAAATATTTTTAAAAAATGTGTCAATATCCAGTCATGTCCTAAAAAAAGTGTCAAGTAAAGACAAAACTTTCAGCTTTGGAGTCATTACCAGGACAGTATGAAGTGCATTGAAGGGAATAGATTCAATTTGTCAGGAGATAAAAGTTACTTTAAATGGTGACTATTTCTCCCTAATGTCATGGAATTGATTTTACTCATTTATTTAAATTTTTCCTAATCAAAAACACCAAGTCTTCTAATTTCTTATTTAATTTTTTTGAAGAGACAGTTTTCTTCTATTGGAACCTTCTGATATTTCAAGGGACAGTTTTCTTCTATTCAAACCATCTTATATTTCTCTTGTTCAAATTACGTCACGTCACATAGGACTCATGACATTAGTCTACTTATATTGAAAAGGTAGACACTTTTTTATTTTTAAGATGACATAACCTACAAAATGCGGGCTTTTTTTCAGAGCCGTTTCTAATGATGAGTGCAACGGAAATCGATCGGAAAATGTCAAAAAATACAAACCCAAATTGTACAATTTTTTTTATATCAGTCATTGAGTTAAGAGGGTCAACATTTTCTTCTGCCTCAAGGGGCTGAATGGACCTGACTTTATTCCTTGAGGATATCAGATGGTCACTTATAAGCATGAACCGTCCCCTAATGACATTGTCGGACTTTGCTTCATTTACTATTCCAGGCATTTCCCATTTTTAAAATACTCGCACTGTTTGTCTAATATACTAGGTACCTCCCCTTTTTGTTTTGAATCACCCGGACAAACGTTTGTCTCATAAGGGTTGTGTAATTATGTATTCACTGATAATTAAACATTTAAATAAAAAAAACATTTTTTTGCTACCCAAATATAAAGTGTCTATTATAAATGTTTAATATAAACTGAAAAAACGTCTGCTTTAATTATAAGACCATTTAAATTTATGATATGACGTAACATTATGGGAATCCCCCGTCCCCATAGATCCAAGTTTTTTTTTATCCGTTTTTTATTATAAAATTCAAAATCATAAGTAAATGAAATATGTTATAGAAGGGTAATGAAAATGACGTTCTCATTGAATTATTTCATAAACTACAAGTATTGATAAATGTTTATAAAGAAATCTGTCGAAACTCAAAACTTCATCTGTCTAAATACCGCCAGATATGCAAAATTGATACGAATTTTTTTTTTTATAAATTCGTATGAACGTTAGCTAATTACGACTCATTTGTACAATCCTAATTTATGTACAGAATACATCTCAACTTGTTGAAATTAATTTCCTTTGAGCTCTAGCTATAGTCATCTCAATGAATTTTTTACGCAATACAGCAAAACTAAATTCCATGAATCTAAATTTAGAAACAAATGAAGTGATAGGGAGAATGTGTTATTTAGAGCCACATTAAATTAAAGAAAGAGAAGAAACTTGTTACATGAGTTACGCTTGGTCACCACTGGTAGATGAATAGCACTTTACAACAACTGGAGCATGATGTTTCACTTGGCTATTACTGGTATATGTGTTGCCATGGCAATCAGTAGTATATAAATAGCCCATGCAAATCTCTACATTATGGTCTATATTTACAGGTCTATGTCTGGCAAAAGTAAATTGAACATTTGTATAATGTCCTTCTTATTACCTTATTTGCATGCTGTGTAAAGGAATTAAAGTTTCATTAACCCTAGCAACTCATGCAAGGCACTATTACTTTTTTTTTATTATAATAAATTGATGCTGTTAAAAGTCATAAATTTAGTGTTCAAATCATCCGCTTTATTGAAAGTATTTATAGAAATCAGTTTATTGAATGTCGACAAATTTTGCTTAAATTAAAAAAAAAAAAAAATATGATAAAACATCTGAGTCAAATTAATTATTCCATTTTATTTTATGTTTACTCTGATTGAGTCAGAATTTGTTTGTGTCAGAGTTTGTTGGCCATGGACCAGTAAATTAACGTCTTTTGTTATGTTAGCGTACGATGAATGTACAGTAGGGTGATAACTATTTTAATTTTTTTTCGTAACCAACATGAAACCCCTTACATTCGAGGAACAATTATATGTAGATAACAGTAGCAACATTAAATTTTTTTAAAATTGAAAAAAGTTCCCCCTCCTTTTAATTTTTGTTTTCTCATATCGCGCAGTTTGACGCTCGGTTTCGATTTCACACTGAATTATTATATATGACTTTCTAGTCTGCTTTTAAGCACATTTCAGTCGTCTGTTTCCATTTGTTTATAAGCAAGGCATTTACTATACTCATCTTCCCTCATCTTCTAAACAGAATAGGGATCCAAGAATTCTAGCTGTTGAAAAGCTAATCAATCTCACATAGATGCCGACAAACCGTCAAATTCTTGGAAACTTCACTTTTCTGTACAATAGCCAGAAACGGCGACTGGATCGAATCAAAATTATTATTACTGATATAGAATTGCTCTGAAGGGAAATTCAAGACTTTCCACTATTATCAAGCACACTAATCAGAATGAAACTCAATGGTCTAATTGATTTATATGACAAAAACAAAGAGAAACCATCTGATAACGCTTTCTCAGTTATTTGATGTCATCAATGTTAATGGAGAATGAAAAAGCACAGAGGATAAAGAGCTCTACCAGAGGCAAGTTAACAGTGGAGGAAAGATTGGTTATTCAATTGTCAAACAAGCCCCTTTGGAATCATTCCACCCAAGAAAATGAATCCGACTATCAAAAACTCAATCTCAAGCCAGCTTTTCTCAATTACAACCTACAAAAACACACACAACTGTCTCACAACCTGCACAAACACATACAACTGTCTCAAAACCTGCATAAACACACACAACTGTCTCAAAACCTACACAGACAAACACAACTGTCTCATAAACTACACAAACACACACGACTGTCTCAAAACCTACACAAAAACATACAACTATCTCAAACTCTTCGGATTCTGAAACCTCTGCTTCTTCACCCGAGTCGCCAACTATTTCTTAAACGTCATCTTCTGAATGCAAACCGAAATACCAAAGAGCAAGCACTAGAACGGCGGGTTTACTAGTACTGAAAAACCTTTCCACACATAAAGCACATGACGTTCTTGCAACCATTGCTGAACAGGGTCATGATGTGCCGGTTCCAAGTCAGGCGGGTGTCTGGAAACGAGTAATCTCTGAAGGACGGAAAATGAAAACTAAAATTGTTCAAAAACTTCAAAGCTAAGATCCCTATTGTCTCCAGTTTGATGGTAAAAGAGTGCAAGGGGAAGAGAATCAAGTAGGTTTGCTGAAAAATATGACAACCGAAATCAAACTCGGTATTCTCAAATGTGAGAGTGGTTCTGCCGCGGCCATTCACAATGAACTACATCAGCTAATAGATGAATATGATGCTTGTGAAAATATTTGTATGTTAATTTGCAACACGACCTCAGAAATACTGACCGTTTGCACGGGATTGTAAAGCTCATACAGGATGATGTCTTGAGCAATGGCTTTCAGAAGCCGCAATATATTGAATGTCAGCACCATGTACTCGACCTTCTTCTGAAACATGTCATGAATTTTCTTATTCAAGAGCCAACGAGCAAACAAGAACTCAACTATTCCTTCATGGGCAAATTAACACAAAACTATGTCACTCTTCAAGCTGATTACCACTTCTTGCGACAAAAGATGTTAGCACAGGCGAGAACCCACGTTGGCCTCACATCAGCTGGAATAAATTACCAAATTTACACCAGGCAAGATGGAACTCACGTGCAATATTTACTGTTATAGCATTATTTCTGATACCAGAGTGGCGCAGTATTCTCGCTTCTGCCTGCAACTTCATCTGCCACGAATGGGCAAATGCTTGGTTCGATTCGCAACACTACAATGAAGCGTCCTTCAATGAACTGTTTACCTCACTCATCAAGATAAAATGCAAGAAGGCAATTAAGTGTTTAAAGACCCATTGGTCATTCAAGAAGTCATTAATTGACATTCCCAGATCTAACCAAATTGCTGAACGTGCTGTGAAACTGATGGCGGAACTTCATGCGAAATCGAGAAAAATTGAAGTTTTGAATCTGAAGTTCATAGGACAAAATATGTTTTGAACATTTCTTGTACATTCTGTACATATTACTAACTGTTCTATATCTTATTTGTTGATAAAAGTTGATTAGTTATTATTAATACTCTTTTGAATTAAGCTAAAAAAAAATATGTCCTTTTTTTGAAAAAAAAATATTTTTTTCACTTTTTTCTTCCGAAAAATGGCGAGGTGGGGGAACTTTTTTCAAAAAAATTTAAAATGCAATTGATATTCTTAAATTACACATAAAAGTTCCTCGATTGCAAGTGGTTTCATAAAAAAAATTTTTTTGTTATCACCCTAATGTACAGTCTGTGTTATGTGAACATCGTCCAGTGTATCTAATGTTACTTTAAGTCTCAGATGTTTGGAACACACATAAGATTATGTACAGAGCTTGATAACGTTTTCCACTTACGAGTAACTCGTTAAATATCAAAGTCTATCATTTTAATTTTAAAGTTTGATATTTATATCAAAAATCAACAGCGGAGAAAAGTAACTGTCTTTTTGTGGGATGGAAAATTAGGATAAGTTACGAGTTGTATCCCTTGGATATCAAAGTTAGTTTGTTTATAAATCAAATAAAAAATACAAAGAAATGTTTAATTTAATGTTTTATATAGGGCACCAGGTTATTATTTCAACATCCGGGGCCCTTCTGATGAAATGTTGAATTTTATTATTACAGTAAATACAGAGGCTTATTATAAACAAAGAGAGAAGTCAACATTGTTTACGATTTTGTATTTTAAAGATTTTTTTTTTAAATAAAAAGTTTATTTAAAATGTAATACAATAAATCAGTAAAATTTTAAAATACTTTAACTGAGAAATTAGAAATCAAGTTTAATATGTTAATGATATGCTAAATATCATTCCAATGCAATATACAACAGTGTGTGTTAGTGAATGGGGATAAACAAACCAATTTACCAGTGAATAATTGTAAATAATTTTGTTAGAAAGAAATTTTAATTATTGATTCGCCATAGATTGATAGACAAATGATCATAAAGGGAGTTAACTTCATTAATTCAAACATATTATCACAATTATGTACCTTTGAAATTTGAGTGTTACGTGTTTATTTATTTATAAATACAAGTGACAATAAATGTACAAGCTTACAAATAGAAAAGTGAAGTAATCATAAATAGCCAGTTTATAAAATAATAATAAATTCTTAAATATGATTACAAATATAGAGACATTACATTGTCAAAAAAAAGAAAAAAAAAGAAAAAAAAAAAACAAAACACAAAGGTGTACAACAGTATTAGGATGTATGTTACAATAAGTAAACCTAGAAGACATTCTCTTGGTGAAACAAATCAAACCAGGTGATGGTTCTGTCTATGTGTCTGTTACACTGAACGCACTCACGTACAGTTTCACGACAGTTGTAACAAGTCGTAACATGTCCACATGGTAGACTCACGCAGGTAATGACGTCATCCTTTAGACATGATGGACATATTGTTGTATCTGATAATTCAAAGAATAAAATTAATGAATTTCAATTTCAAAGATTTCTATTTGATATAGTATTATTTAATAGGTCATAGATAATAATTTAAATCAAATTGTCCTAGAATGAAGTTTCGAACCAGATACAGGTATCCGAGTCACGCGGAAATAAAGCAAACCATAAAGATAATGAAAGATACACATAACGTTTCATAGAAATGATATTTAATATTGAAAAAAAAATACTCATGTATCGAATATAATTACGGAGTATGTTCGAAAGAAATTGTCTTTTTTCCGTATATACTACAATATATTTAGTGAGCTAAATTAAAATACATAGTCTGGCAAATGTACTGAACTTTCTATTTATCATAAAGTTACCTTTATAAACGTGGAATGTCCGGAAATTTTAGTTATTTAGTCAGAAATATAAATGTTTAAGAATTAAACTGTATTGATTTACTCTAATTACCCCTGAAATACTTTCGAAATTACGTAATCTTGCAGTTTGTAAATGACTATAATTGATACTACTATTATATAACATAATATTTTTCAAATATTAATTAAAAATAAACGCTTACCTAATATAGTGTTCAATATTATTGTAAACTTTACATACATGTCCTCAAAAGAACCATTGTTTTTATTTGTAATGAATGCCATTTTTTTATATTTGAACCACTGTGTAAGGACAGTGAAAATAGATATATAGACATAGATAGATAGACAGTCATATTGTTAGATAGATAGACAGATAGATTGAGTGATAGATTGATAGACAGATAATTAAGTAGACAAACGAATTGCACGGACAGTGAAAATAGGTCAGGACTGATGATTAATAGCAGCAGCGTGTATAGTTAGGTGTTACGTAATTAGACAGGTGGGAAGGGACAGCGTTGGTCAGTTGTAGGGACGCGGAGATAGGCAGGTCACGACAGAAAGAGACGGGGGCAGTGTAGGTTTTGTTAAGTTTGAAGAAGGTAGTGAATTAGGAAGGGATGAGTAGGAACAGTAGTATTGTATTGACGGAACGACAATTGATGTAGTAATTTATTGTTTAGAATTGATTTAATATTTGATGTTCACTATTGGATATTAGTGCTTTAGATCATTCAATAAAGTGATTTTAATTAATAGAACGGAGTTTGTGAATTTGCATAAGTTGTGTGTAAAGAAAGAAAAGGAAAGAAATTAATTAAATATAAAGAAGATAAAAGAACACCATCGCCATTCGTGAAACCAACCATTAGCATCCCTGACACACTGCAAATTAGTTTCTAAGTCAGGTAAACGGAGCTATGATGAAGAAACATATATCTACACCCTTAAATAGATTCGACTTGGAAGAGTTCAAATTTTCCAGTAACATGGCATTATCTAATTCACCAGACACCATTGAGGTGTTGGACTGCGAGTGGAGTGCCCCTCTTTCCAACCGGGGCTAGGCTCTTTAAAATATAGGTCAAAGTTTATGTACTTGCCATTAATTTACTTCACATAGTTTTCTGATCAAATGTTGTTTTCATTTTTATATATAAAAAAACAACAACTTTAAAGTAATGGGAATAATACGTTTTGAAATATTATCCTGTATTTCTTTTAAAGTTAACAAAAATTAATTATTATAAGTTTAAAAAAAATAATAGATGATTTTAAGAAAACGAAATTTTAGTTATGTCCCTTTTTGTGTTTAACAAGAAAGTTGAAAAACATTGCAAGTAAATATACAAAAATAGACATGTCTATTGGGTTCTTAAAATTTTCTTCATTTAATTTTCAAACAGTTGTATCTTTAATATTTTTGTAAGTACTGTTTGATGTGCACGTTTCTATTAGAAACATTTACATTGTCATTTTATTTATAAGTCCCGCAGAGTTCAATTAGTATAATGTCTATAAATGTGTTCTAAAATATATAATTACTCCATACATAGACCGCTACTAGATACTCCATACATAGACATAAAACTTTTTCTTTGACTTACTTGACCTAATTCCTTGACCACTTTCATGCGCACTTTTTTTTGGGAGGCCTTCCCTCCCCCCCCCCGTCTATTTCCAACTTTTCATCTTCTGCTCACAATATATACCCCAAGAGGTATTTGGGCGGCAAACTTCACTATGGACAGCAGTTCTACTGCAGAGCCATTTTCGTGATGTATTCTAGAGTCTTCTTCAGTGATTGGTCAATCCATCTCCATTTTCCTTCTGAGCACTTCTACTTCCATGGGATCTTGAATTGCCAGCTTCCAGAGATCTCCGTTCTTGAATTTATCTAGTCGCCTTTACTTTAAGATATTCAGTTATTTTTACTAACAAGCAAAAATTAGCGAAGACATGAAGTAATCTATATATAGTTATCGGAAAAATTCGAAATGACGTTTTTTCGTCGTTGAGAGCTATTGGGGAAATTAAAATATCCCAGGCTACATTAGTTGTAACAGGAGTAGGGCCGTAAAGGTAGTAGCCATGGGCAGACGATTCCAAGAGGAAACCTTGAGATAGAGGCGTCTTGATATGGTATATAGCTGACATATATATTTATAGAGCCCCTCAGTTGATACTCAACCCAGGCTCCACGAATGATCATGTCTCTCGCTCCTGTATGGTGAAGGGGGCGCGTTAGGATCATTTTGATATGATATATGACATACATTAACCTGTCTAGGCAGAGCGTTTGACATTTGCTCTAGAATCCACGTATTTCACAAACACACGTCCTTCCTTTAAATAGTTCTTCTATCGGTTTAGCGACAAGCTGAGACTGTGTCCAGTATAGTCATGAAATGAAACAATTATAGAGAACTAACTTACGTCCTTGTGTCGTGCTAGTAACTGGACTGGTCCACCCTGTGATACGCCAGATCTGAGCACTTAAAATATCACAAAATCCCAGATTCCCTAACTCTCCGTACAATGAAGACAATGACAGTCGACAAAGGGTCTCAACCTACTAATTTACGCACCGAGCGGACAATCCATATGAGATACAAGACATAAAAAATTTTTATTTTCAAATTTATACAGAATATGTTTAACATGAATTAATGATGTTGAATATTAATGCCAAAATTGAAATTTTTTTATAATTAAAATAACTGTACTGCCATCACCACTTATCATATTCATACAGTTGAAAACCATGGCCTATTTTTTTTTTATACAAATAACAAAGGGCAATAAAACGGCACACTAATATAGTGACATCGACCTGTTATACTCTATATAAAGAAATGTTAAGGTTTTAATAAATGCTCGGAGAAAATTCACGTTTATACAAACGATTTTTTAAAAAAGTTCACATTTAATCGCATGCATTTTTATTTTGTGTTTTAAACTTTAACTTGCTGAAAAAGGAATACAATCCCAAACATCGATTTATATGTTGATAGACTCAATTATTTTAAATTTGGGATCGAAATGTCCAGTGGTGACTTAAATTTGATTCAAGAACGGAACAATAAAATGTTAAACATTCTTTTCGGTAAGTTTATGCAATAATTTTTTTTAATGATGTAATGATAGACCTTTCTGTCAATGTATCTTCTATTATTTCGCTTAGACAATATGTCAAGCTTTAGACAACCTCTCTTAGACAACCTGTTTTACATACAAAAACATATCATAGACATTTTGCCTGATATAGAGCAACTGCTATTAGACAACTTGTACATCCAATAACAACCTATCCGAGACAACCTGTCTGGTATAGAACAACCTCACTTATACAACCTGTCTTTTATTGAACAACCTCACTTAGACAATCTGTCTAGTCTACGACAACCGTTCTGATATAGAACAACCTTACTTAGACAACCTGTCTGTTAAAGAACAACCTTACTTAGACAACCTGTCTAGTCTACACAAACCTGTCACCTAATACAAACTGATTTTTTTCATTCCTTACAACCAAACTTTCATCCCTGTATTACAAACTGATTTTCTGTTCCCCGTAAGTTTGTTCCCCCCCCCCCCGACATTCATCTTGTCTGGATATTTTCCATTACTAGATAAAACACAATGTGACAGATGTCACCAGCCAAGAGACAACTACTATATAAATGTGCCATGCCGTCACGTGACCCACTGTTATGAATGCAGTCAACATACCAACATATGTAGTCAATGTCAACAACATATTACAACTACAATGACGTGGTGGGACGTCTTTCATCAGGAGACTGCCACTTAAATTTTGTTGATTCAATAATATTTTTTTTCTGTCATCTTTAAACAATTTTCCCGCCTTAACGTTACCAGCTGTAGATCAAAATAAAGAATATTTTTTCCTGTTTAAATATATGGCTGCACACATGTCACGATACATAAAGTATTAAGTTATCATATTATTTGATATTTAAATACTTCTTTAATTATCTTTTTTTTTAAATTTAATTTACCAAAGTAGACTATGTTACAAAGAAATACATTTAATCTAATTGTAATCTCAGATAGTCTAGCAACATTTAATATAACTGTTAAAACATCACATGTTTTTTTGTTTTTTTTTTTACATTTTCTTTAATTGCTCTAATGTTATGAATTTGTTTCAGTATGGAATCAGACATTTAAAATTTGCTGCTGATCTTTGAACTGTTTCTTTTTTTTCTTTAAACTTTTTTATTTTAATAATTTATTCTTCATATTGTGATAAGAAAACAAATAAAAATGAATACATTTCTCAATTTCATTCATGACATCAAATAAATAATCGCACAGTGCCGAACCTAGGGATATGGGGGACCCGTGAGAGGCGCTTGGCCTCATTTGGGGGCCCATGCATTTAAACAATCAAAACCACCACATGAGATAATGTACTTAATAGTTAATGTAAACAAAATTCTTTTGCCCCCCCCCCCCAAGCTTGGACCCGGGGATGACTTTCGAATCAGGGGCTCCCAATCCCCCACCCTAGGTACGCCTCTGTGTGTCGCATATACTTGCCATATTAGTGAGAGAGTAGAGGAAGAAAAACATTGTTCGGGAAAAGGGGAGATGAGTAGTATGACAGGCCAGGGCCCTAAATGTGTTGTAGAGGCCAGGGCCCTAAATGGGCTGTAGAGCCAAAGGAAGAAGAAGAAGATATCCAGATGAGAGATATCTCACTATGTCAGAGGTCATTTTGTCTGTTACATTGGATACTCACACGTATAGTTGTAACAAGTTGTAAAAAGATGTAACAAGTTGTAACATGTCCACATGTAAGACTGACACAGAAAATGACAACGCTCTGTTTACATGGTGGACACAATGTTCAATCTGATTAAATAAAAATTAAATTACAAAATAAAAAAAAAAGAATAAAAAATAAAGAATAATTGTTGATATTGCATAATTATAATCACTTAGCTAATTGCCCTCTTAGCAGTAACAAAATGTGAAAGTAAATTCAATAAAAAAAATTCGTATATATTAATACACCACTTCAAGTAGATAAAAAATTAAAAACAAATTTCTATCTTCCCTATACAATCTATTTTTATATTAATATACTATACTATACTGACCACTTCGTATTCTATGTGATGAAAATCATGCATAACCTATATTCCTAAGTTAATATATTCTCAGTTATACCTATAAAAATACAAAATTATTGAGGCAGTGGACCACATAGGAGAGCTAATTGGTGAGGGTACTTTGCCTGCTACAGACATTGTCATCTTCACTGACGCGCTCTCTGTTCTCCAAGCTGTAAAAGGGACGGGAGAATGGCCGCTTCTGCTGGAAGCCATGCTGATGGCAATACAGGGTCTTGCGTCCCAACATCATGTGCATGTGACCCTTCAATGGGTTCCCGGGCATGTGGACGTGCCCGGAAATGAAAGGGCAGACTGCATTGCCAAGGCAATCCAACAGTTGACAGATTCCTAAGTGCTCATTTGAGGCAGCACGTGCCAAGATCTGTCTCTTTGGACAATCGAAGTGGTTCTCGAGCTGGGCGCATGGGGTGAACGGAGTTAACGTCCGTAAGTTTCTGGAGCGGCCGTCCAAAGCTGACCCGTGGTGGAAACGAATTCTTGTCTCTAAACAAGATTCAAACCCGGGACATTCATGCCGATAGGGTTGCGCTATTCACCGCACGACAATCCAGCTCCCATTGACGTCATTAGCTGCTCTTCGATAAGCTTTAAGCGCCTCACCCAGACGATGACCCTGGTGATTGTATTTATATGGTACGTGTGTTTACAATTGACGTGGGAAAAGAAACATGGCGTGTTAATGAATGATAGAATACAGGAACAGTTCATTGGCGACTTACTAGTAAATTTTTTTTTTAAATACACATTTCAACTTTTATAATTATTTTTACATCCATTTCTGAATGAGATAATAACAATCATATTAACATAGTACAAATCCCCAAAGAAATACGAACACATCTGATTTGTAAACAAATATAAAATAGCAGTGAGTTTCTCAGCACAGTATGGCGGTCACGTGACTTGCCACGTAGCAGACGTCTGGTCCACTTTCTGCACAACAGACGTAACCGCAAGAGATATAGCGGGGGGATGGGGGGGGGGCTTGAATTTAACTTTGGCATGAAAATCTATTTGTCCTCACCGGAGATCAAACCAGTGACATTCAAAGTCAACAGTCGAGCACCTTACCACACGACCATTCGTCCTACCAAGTAAACATGAGTTGAAATGTAGTCGTACTTTATCGCAAATCCAAGACTAAGGGTTTCTCTTCTGGTCGCCTGATGAAATAAGTCGGTCTTACGATCAACACTTATATGTCTGTTTCAGATGAATGATATTTAATGATGGAGTCATTCACTGAAATAAGCAAGTGCACCACACAAGAGCGCACCGCTTTAGCTAAATATCTCGACCAAAAATAAATGACAGTTGTCTTTTTGTGATGTAAGACTTGCTTTCTCTTTTTCTTATCAGACATTTCTTCCGATATTTAAAAAAAAATGTGCACGATATGCCAGTGAAATAATGCCTATCAATGAATATCAACAACACTACAGTTGTACAACATCGGTACGTGTGACGAATTATATGGCCTACAAAACTAGCGCCTATATTTATCACGTAGCAACATCAGAATTTGATGACGAAATAGTCCATTACAATCCACTATGTAGTGAAGACAAACATAACCTTGAACACTTATCTTGATTTAGGTAACGATCATTAATAAATGCATGCGAAAAAACATCAAGTTAATTGGCAGATAATTCAGATAAGACAAATGAGAACTGAATTGAAAAAAAAGACGAAATTTTTACCTGGAAATTTTATAAGTCAATAAATGCATCGTTACATCACCGTATTACAAATAACTGAAAATTTTATAGTCTCCACACTTTATTACAAATAACTGAACATTTTACATGTCTCCACACTTTATTACAAATAACTGAACATGTTACATGTCTCCACAATTTATTACAAATGACTGAACATTTCACATGTCTCCACACTTTTTTACAAATGACTGAACATTTTACATGTCTCCACACTTTATTACAAATAACTGAACATTTTACATGTCTCCACAATTTATTACAAATAACTGAATATTTCACATGTCTCCACACTTTATTACAAATGACTGAACATTTTACATATCTCTACACTTTACTAGAAATGACTAGACTTTTTCCCCCAGGTAAGTCTCCGATCACATTAATAAATTAAAAAAAAAATCTTTGAACATTTTTTATCATCAAAAAGTTACTGGCTAAAATGTTATTGGTCATGGACCACCAGGCTTGATTTGTCCATTCCATTCTATTTATATCATATATATATATATATATATATATATATATATATATATATATATATATGTATATCTGCCTGGGACTGGAGTCGAACCAGTGAAACAAATAAAATATTAGCAGGAATATATAAATACACGTATTATAAATATATTCAACAAAGTTTTATTTTATATGCTCGTTTCAATAAAACAATCTCCTGATAACACAAGTGTAAAGGCCCTGAAACATAAGTGTAACATAAAAAATACGAAATAAATAACTTTGTGTAGTCTATACATTTTATGTCTGACATCATGTAATTTATTCACTAATCGGAAACATATCAATACTTCCAACATTATGGACATACATTACTCAAGGACTACTGGTATTTGCGTATAAGCATAAACATAAATTTTAAGAATAAAAGAAACAAAATTATTGTTATAAAAAAACAAAAAAAAACATACACAGTTATGGTTTAATCTAAATTAATCGGCAACATATGAATTTTTTATTTAAATATTAGAGAATTATTACAGAAATTAATTTAGAGTGCCTATATTTAAAAAAAAACAAATATCAACAAAACTTATGACTTATCATTGACTTACTAGTAAAGTATCCTATGAAACTTATACATCCATATTAGAGATGAATTATAATGTTTTATTAACTCTCAAAACTAATGTTCGTTAAATGCAATCCAAATTATTCAGAGCAGATCCAATAAATATACAGTTAGAAATTGGAAAACAAAATGCACCAACAAAAACAAACTACAGTGATATAAAATAATATTGAGGTGTGACATTTTGTAGTTATATGTCGGGCTGACACAACAAATGCACACTCATTGAATGGGGACATATTGGCATATAATGTGTAACTCCAGTAAGGTTTTTGAAGTTTTTCCATTCAGAATTTTAAAACGATAAAGTCAAATACAAGCCAACATGTATAATTAATATTAAACAAAATCAACACACGCGCTGAATGGTTTTCTTTTTTTTTTGTATTACATTTTATGGTTTCATTTTTTGTATTATATTCTCTGGTTTTATTTTCTGTATTATATTATAATATCAGGTTTTCATTTCTTAATTAAAAAAAATAGTTATATCAGACACCAGCATCAGATTAAAAGATGAGACAAGTCTTATATAACTATAAACTAAACAATTACTGCGTTAGTAATAATGTAGAATGTAGCATTCACCATGGTGTTATTTCTTAACGTTAGCTACAAATAAAAGTAGGCTAAGTTAAAAACGGGGTACACAGTCCACTCTATAATGTGCATTTGTCTTTATCGTTTTGAAACTCTGAATGGAAGGAAACCACAGTAATCTTAATGGAGTCATACTGTATATGTTCCCATATGTTCCCATTTATAAAAGACAGGTAATTTTATTTTTGAATCACTTTGATATATAGAAACATTAACATAAAGTTATTGCATAACATTAAATATATTTTTTTTAAAGAAGTATACTTTTTCTGAGTTTTTGTGAGACTGCAAACATTTTTTCACTATGTTACAACACACCACTTCGCCGATATAGGTCAGCCCGCGCAGTTTAGCACGAGCAAGCAAAGTCCAAGGTTTCGTCATTTTGAATTTTGTAATGGATGTTACTTCTATGCTTAAATTCTTTTGGTGGAACATTTTATAGATTCTCTGTAGTTAATTATGTGAAATAGATGTCAATAAGCTAAATATTTAAAGTAACGAAAGTTTTATATTTTATTTTGAAGATAATTTTTACATCATGAACATTTGTTCTGATAAATGATTACGTATTGTGAACATATATATATCGGGATATAGGCTAAAAGCCAGCTCATGTTCTCTTAATTCGACCTTCTCCTTACTTAATTCTTCATTACTGCACACAAACAAAGTATCACCTACAAACTGAAATAAAAAACAGTAAATATTTTTTTATATAATCAATCAAACAAAATAACATTCTCACATACAAGGTATGCAAAATTGAACTTTGACCTATCATGTGCAGACTTTATGGTCACTATCTTGTTTTTTTTGTTTTTTTATTTCATTGTTTACAGATTTTTAGTTAATTCTTTGATGCCTTGATTCTCCATGAGCTGCCAGAACATGTATAAATAAAAACAATCAACCAAAACCAACACAAGCGCTGAAATTTCATCTTATTTAGTTATCAGTAAAGTTTAGTTATAAATATTTCGCTTACTCATATTTATTAAAGATTTTAATTATTTAAATTTATTTAACAATGTACCACCAGTTTTTAAACATAGAATTAACATCCATTTCATGATTCAAAATGGCGAGCCGGAAATCCACTTGGCTTACTCGTGCTAAACTGCAGACGACGCTGGCTGGCCTATAGACCTTTCTCATAAAGTAGTCCCCTTACTGAATTGTTTGTTTAGAGGGGCTAGTTACACTTCCGGTACCAATTAATGTACTTGAATTTGCGAATAATAAATTTCTGTTGCCGCTATTCTTTTAATTTTAATCATGAAAATCAAATAATCAAAATATAATATATTTTTCAGTGTGATTATTTATTATTATCTTAAATGTTAAAACTATAACAATGTTTTTCTGATTGTTAATACTATACGATATAATTTTTATAATTAAAGACCGCTGATAACACTAGTGTATGCTCTCGACATTTTAATCTTAATATTTTAATGGGCTGTCTGTAAACAGTTAAACATGTGTTTAATGCAAACAACTTCAACTCAGTAAAAAAGTACAATTGTATACCAATGTATAAAGTTGACATTTTGAATATGACTCATTGTAGTCCGACTTCCTTGACCAAAAGGCTATGTTTTTTGTTAATTTGTCATTTTTCAAACATTTGTATCTGGCTGTACATATATAAATTCCCTTCTCGCACCAAAAAATCAACAGATATTTTCATTTTAAAAAATATTAAATAAGTAACATATTTTATTATAATATCATATGTTTTTCCTATTACCTGTAAATTATGAGGTTCGTGATTTTTTCTCTGGCTTCTATAGCATCTCGCTGATAGTTTGACTACATTTCCTAGTGTAGAGCTAAGGTCTGTAACTGTATATTGTTTATTTAAGAAAAATAGCACATTGACCATCACCTCAGCATAATGAACAGTGGCGCAACCGGCGGGGGGGGGGGGCTTGAGGCCCCTCAGACCAAATCATCAATACATATTTTACTATATAAAGTTACTAAATAGACTGTTAAACTGTCTTTTTTCAATATGTGAGCCCCCCTCCCCCCAGCACTTTTCGCTGGTTACACCACTGAATATGAGGTAGTAGTTTCAAACCTTTTACTACCGAGTTTTAATTACTATCTATCGCACAATATATGCTAACCAAAAATATACTGTTTTAACAATCATGGTTAAATAATATAATGTACATGAGCATGGGCGTATCTATCCCTAAACAGGTAACCAGCCCCGTAGCGTGAAAATTCTACAGCAGGGGCCAGACATTTTACAGCAGGGGGCAAGGCAATAACAGGGGTGGGGGCAGGTAATACATTTTACTAAGTAGAGCAAATAAGCAGGGGGCCCGGCCTCCGTGCCCCCCCCCCCGCACGCTACGGGCCTGCTGGTAACCCTAATCGTCAATTATAAAAACTTTAAATAACAATTTTAGTGTAAAATGTAACTTTTCATGTCATGGACATACTTCTCAGAGAAGTATTTGTAACCCTTCGTAACTTCTCTCTCTGATATCGGGATATTTTGTGACTTTAAAAACTTGTCAACATCACAAAAATTAAATTTTGGTATTAAATTTAAAGTCATTTTATCATATATTAGACAAAAAAAGTAGGAAAAATAATCGAGCTAAGTATTAATCAAGTATAAACAAAGCGACCGGAAGCCCATTATAACCCTTTCACAAAGACAGCTGACGCGCAGGAATACAAGTGAGAAAGGTCTATATCGGCGAGGTGGTGTGTTGTAACATAGTGCAGAAATGTTTGCAGTGAAGACATGTCACAAAACCTATGGATATTATTTACAGAAAAAACAATCCTTATTTAAAAAAATAAACACATTTAATGTTATACAATAATTTTTCTGTTAATGTTTCTTTATATCATTGTGATCCAAAAATAAAATGAGCTGTCTTTTATCCATTTTTTTTTCAAGTGAAGAATTCATTTTGTTAAATACATTTCTTTAAAGTCTACATGCAGCAAGGCGTAATAATGTGGACTGATAAAATATCAAACAAACCAGCTCACCGCACAATAGAACACAACTTAATCTACAAAACATAAATAAAATAAAGATATATATTTATATTCTTCTTTAAAAATTGTATTACATGGCTGACATTTTCTTTCTCATTTCTTTACCTTTATATTGTCAAAACCTTATACACCCATACCTCGCTTTACGGCCTAGATACGTTCCACGAAATTTGGCCGCTAAGCGAAAAGCCGTATAATGAATCAATTATTCTAGTACAAATCCATACAAATTCAACGAGATCGGTTCCAAGTTGTTCAAATATGTAACATGGTTTATGATTCAAAATGCATTTTCTCTTTTTATTTCATTTAAATTAAAGCTACATACATTTGTACATAAAATAATAACAACTCCAACAATCAACACTAGTCTATAAACAAAAAAAAACCATGTCATGTTACATAAAATATGAATCTGTTTATTTTTTTTAAAATGAAGACAATGACGAAATGGAAACTGCAGATCAATGACGTCATCATTTTCCGCTGGTAAGGATGGGCGTGGCTTGCAAAAATTGTCCAACATTGTTTATCTTGCCTTCTTGTTTATTTCGTTCTTCAATGAGTTATAACAGCTAATGGTTGAGTTAATTCCTCGAGAAATTGTGCGCTACGTCTGACTTCATGATCGTTTTCAAGGAGGAGGTTCCCTATCAGCTACAAGTAGAGCAAGCACATCACGTTCGTTCAAACCTTCCAAAATATTTTGCCTAATTTCAGGAATAAAATTAACTTCTGTATTCAGTGCTGAACTTAGGGGTTTTAGGGCCCCTCTTTGGAGGCCCCTGCATTTTGACATTCGACAACATGACATAAGATAATGTAATTTATATTTAATGTAAAAAAAATTGGGGGGGGGGGCTCAGGCTAAGGCCGGGGAGGCTTTTGAATTTGGACCCCCTACCCCCACCCTAGGTACGCTTCTGTCTGCAACAGTACTTTTTACACATTCTGGCCATATTTTTTCCAACCATGGTTCATTGATGTCAATTTTAATTCCTCCCATCATTCACTGATGCTGTCAACAGTTCCCTTGATGTTATAGTTTTTCCAAAATTGAAGATTCACCATCGGTTTCCCTTATGCTGAGTTTACGGAAAGTTCGGTGTAGGTAATGTGCCTTAAAAGTGACTATTGCGCCCTTTTCCATTGGTTGGATCAGTGCTGTTGTATTTTTTGGACATCTTCAGATAGTTCGGATAAATTAGGTAGGATGCCCTGGTGCATTATACAAAATAATCAACATTTTTTCACTTCTGTACAAAAGTGGTTTTTTTTTTTGGCCGTTATAGCGAAACATTTTAGGCCGTATATCGAAAACGTGCCATAAATGATGAATGCCGTTATAGCGAAATGCCGTATAACGAGCGGCCGTATAGCGAGGTATGAGTGTATTTTAACCTTACATTTTAACATAGAAGTAACATGGACGTAATGTATTTTAAATTAAAAATCAATACAACAAATTTAGGCACAATGTGCTCTATGATTTGAAAGAACCACAGAGTTTTTTTTTTACTTACCTCTATTTAAGGACATTTCCAAGAAATAAATCTATAAATTCTTTAGAAAATGTTGCAACAATTTTAATAAAAGTAACATCATTATATGTTTCAAAATGGCGATACCTTGGCAAACAACTTGACTGACTCGTGATTACAGCTGACGACGAGGGCTGGCGTACAATGGCGATTGGGTGTATTGTGAAACACAGACAACTTGATTATCATTTATTATTTTTTGTGTGTAGATATTTCAGTCTGTCACCCCTTTGTTATAACTGAATTGAAGTTGGAGACTAGCCACTATTTACCTTTTACTTAAAGCAAACATTCTTGACAATGAAAAATATTTTTTACAGCCATTAACATTTATTTCAGGAGATTTTTTTTTTTCATTATAAATTTTCCGTGTGATACTTTCTTCTGTAGTCAGGACCTAGAAAATAAGAAATGAGCTACATTTACTAATTGTTTATAAAGCGACAAAAGAAAGAGCAAACAGAACAAAAAAAAGACACATTACGAGATGTTTAGAAATCTCAAAACATTCGTCTCCCAGCGAAAGTGAGAAGTCCTTCCCCTTTTCAACACAACAAAAATAAAAGCGAGAGTGAGAGTTTGACTGAGATGTTGAAAGTAAAAAGCACATTCTTTTTTTGTTGAGTTGGATTTTTTCAGCAAAGCGGGAGGGCGGTGGTTGATCTAGATGTTGAAAATGAACCACGCATCCCATTGTGTCGAGATGAATTTTTTCAACAGCGCGAGAGAGAGGTTAGACCTTAGATGTGAAAATGAAAATAAACATGGCACATTATTTTTCCTAGAAATTCCTCTTCCACCACCTCTTCCTATAGACTAATCCATCACAGTGGCGGTAGAGAAAAGTTGAGTTACAAAAACTACCCCGCCACGTTCGGTTGAAAACAAACAGTTGCTGGTCGGTCGGATTTTATTCTTGTTCAGTCCCAACCTCGCGGTGTGAGAAAGTGAAGAGGGGGGTATATAAGTCATGCACGATCTCGAAGACGGTCATTTGACGAAATTTTTTTTGTCCGACGTGAATAAAAAAGAAATTTCACGAAGGGTTAGAGTTTTCGGTAGTAAAAAAAGTCGAAGCTCTGTTGTTGAAAATTGTTTACGTATGGTTAGGTGTTTAGGTTTCGTGGCGTCTATGGGTCATGTTGAACATTTTTTGAACATATGTAAAAACTTGTCGATGTTCATTCTTCATTGAAAATGTTTCGTGTAAGGTTAGGTTTTAGTTTTATCGCCATCATGTCTCTGTCAGATAGTTGAACCATCAAGTAGTATATAATGCGTGAGTTTTTTCGAAGACGGCAACGATGTTGAAACTTTTTTGTTGGTATAACCCTTGAAGACTATTACTTTATTTTGTTTTATTTAACTGATCATATCCCTATCTCGTAGTGTGTATGTTTGGTTTTAAACTTCGCCATATTAATGTTGAACATTTTTTTTGGGGTTCGGTATGTTTATTTTTGACCGCACATCTTGTTGTTTAAAAAAAAAATGTTTTGTGTGTGTGTGCCCCTAGCAGTTTATATGTTTAGTTTTGACCGCGTATATTATGTATGTATAATTTAAAGAAAATTCACGCCGAGTTGATGTTGATGCAGATTTTTTCGCCCCTCACGCTAACGTGTAACATGTCGTCGTCTCTCGCTCAACTCTTGACTCGTGTAGATTTAGATCCTGCAGTAACAGAAATATTTTTTGTCTTCTCTCTCTCTCTCTCTCTCTCTCTCTCGAACCATTCTGATTGCGATTCTGCAGCGACCTTGACATTTTTTTGTTTTCTCTCGCTCAACTCTTGACTCACGCCGAGTCAATGTCAATTTTTTTGGCCCATGCTAGTTCATATGTAAAATGTTGGTTCTGAATAAAGTTAATAAACATTACCTTTTTATCAGTTAACAGTCGAAGAGTCCGGGGTCAAACTGTCCAGTGGTCGAACCGTCGCGAGGTCGAAACGTCGCGGGGTCGAAGTGTAGCGGGGTCGAAATGGCGGGGTCGAAAAGTCGTGGTACCGCATTCACCATGGCATAGTTACTTAACGTATAGCTACTCTAATAAAGTGGCAGGAGGAGCAGTCCTCTCTAAAACAACTCCTAGACTCACATAGTCGATGTTGAGTCGCAGATTATTTTTGGCCCACGCAGGTTCAAATGTAAAATGTTGGTTTTTCCTTCTCTTAATAAACTCTCTCCTCCTCGAGCTCGTTTTGATTTCTCGATTCTACAGCGATTCTAGTCTATTCTTTTTGCCTAAACAGTAAAGAAAAAAAGTGACTTCGGTAGTATTCCTCTCTCTCTCTCTCTTTCTCACCTGCATCAAGCATCAAGTGCGATTTTTTTCTGCCCTCATGGCATAGCGTGCAACATGTCGTCGTCTCTCGCTCAACTCTCGACTCGTGTTGATCTTGCAGTGACCTAGATTTTTTTGTCTTCTCTCTCCTCACGCCGCGTCTATGTCGATGCAGATTTTCTTTCGCCCATACTAGTTCAAATGTAAAATGTTGGTTTTCCCTTCTCTGGCTCAACTCTCTCACTCGACTCGTTTTGATTTCGATTCTGAAGCGACCTAGACTTTTTTTTTATCTTCTCTCGCTCAACTCTCAACTCACGCTGCGTCGATGTCCATGCAGATTTTTTTTTTGCTCCTCACTCTAGCGTATAGCATGTTGTCAACTCTCGCTCAATTCGTGTTGATTTAGATCCTGCAGTGACCTAGATTTTTCGTCTTCTCTCTCTCATCGAGCCGCGTCGATGTTCATGCAGACTTTGTTTTCGCTCCTAACGCTAGTCGTGTATTATGTTGTCGTCTCTCTGCTCACGACGCGTAGATGTCGATTTTTTTTTGGCCTACGCTAGTTCAAATGTAAAATGTTGGTTTTCCAATTCTCTCGCTCAACTCTCTCTCGTTTTGATTTCGATTCTGCAGTGGCCTGGACAATTTTTGTCCTCTCTCGCTCAACTCTCAACTCACGCCTCGAGGATGTCGAAGCAGATTTTTTTTTCGCCTCTCACGCTTGTCGTTTAACAATGGCGAGTCCGTGACTAACAACTTGACTGACTCGTAATTACAGCAGACGACGAGAGCTATGCATAATATTGACAGAATAAAGACAAATTCAATCCAACATGTATATTTAAAAAAAAACAATCAACCAAACCAACACAAGCGCTGAGAGTTTATCTTATTTAGTTATACGTATATTTTCGATATAAATATTTCGCCAACTAACATTTATTTCAGGACTTTCATTATTTAATCTACAGAATATTTCAAAATGTACCACCAGATATTAAACATAGAAGTAACATCCACAACATGATTCAAAATGGCGAAACCTTGGACTTGGATTTCTCATGATAAACTGCAGACGACGAGGGCTGACCTATATCGGCGAAGTGATGTGTTGTAACATAGTGCAGAAATGTTTGCAGTGAAGACATGTCAAAAAAACATACAGATTCCAGATATTATATACAGAAAATAAATCCATCTTTAAAAAAACAAACAATTTGGTTGTTATACAATATTTTTTTTCTCTCTGTTATCGAATAGTTATGGTGAATGGGCAGAATTAATGGGGTACAAAATTTGAATGCATTTATGGTACAGGACATGGGGTAATGTTATATTCCTGTTTAATCAGTTGTCTTTAATCACGGTCAGACCATAGTTGAAGACAGCTCTCCATATCACCTTCTGGTATACCATCCCAGATTCGTACGAGTCGTTTAGACACCGAGTTGAAAAAAAGCAGTCGCTAGAGATGTTGCATCTACGGTAACGATGGCGTAGTCCCTATCCAGAGGACTTCGATAGCTTCCACTAATTGTTCCGCTGTTAGATAGTTTTTTTTTCAGATATCTAATGTTAGTTAACTGAGCTTCGACAGTAACTTTGAAATGTTGGCGACTCAATGCCGGTTTTCGCCTTGTATAGAGCGTCCGACAAGCCTTTGGTACGCAACAGTTATTGTACAACTTTTTTCGCCATATTCCAAATCATTTACTAATTTCATGACTTTTCATTATTTAATCGTTGCTGATAGAAATAGTATTATCGTGGCGCTTGTTTTAATCAGTACGCGTTAATAACGGTCCGACCGTACATGCCAATTGAAGACTCACGACCAACTCCTGCCTTAACTTCTCGAATCCTACACCGATAGTTACACTGTTAGTGAGGGAGCTCATATAGTAAGTCTGTTAAAGCAATAATGTTTACAGAGAATACAGCTTTGCCTTGTTGGTCTCTCAGTTTAAAAATCCATTGGTACGCCATATCCATATCATTTGCTTACTATACAAAGGAAGAAATTTTCTCGTATTATTCATAATTTTCTAACTTTGCTAGCAGATAGATACGTCAAAGAGAATTGCAAAGATCTTAAGGTAAAATATTTTTTTTTTATTATGGGAAATTTAGCAAAGTTTATATGAGTAATGTACATCGTTGCTGATTGAAATATTATCTCGTGGCGCTTGTTTTAATCAGTACGCGTTCATTACGGCTCGACCATACATACAAGTTTAAGACTCACTACCGACTCTTTGCATAACTTCCCGAATCCTACACCGATAGTTACACTGTTAGTGAGGGAGCTCATGTAGTCAGTCCATTAAACAACAATGTTTACGCAGGATATAGCATAGCCATGATGGCCTGTCAGTTCATATGAAGGGGGCGAAACCACCGTCATATGTCGTAGATTGTGTCCGCTATGGATCGGTTCTTGCAAGTTGCGCGCCTTTGAACCAAACCGTATGAATTTCGAGTTGCGACAACGAATTCAGAAGGCGAGAAGTCAGATGGTACATAGAGCGACATTTTGAGTCCGGTACGAGGTGTATATTTTAAAGGGTTCCACGACTCGTTGTCTCCACGAACGTATTGGAGGTGGCAGTTGTAGTTGAAGACATGATATTTAATATGTTTAGAGGGGATGTATTAAACAATAGTCTCTATCCATACCTAGTCCTGATCTTTTATGATAAAGGGGATGAATTTGTATTGTTCAAGTAATAATTTACAATCCTTGCATGCTGAATACATTATTGACCGCATCGGACTGCAATGGGTTTTAATGGTAATTTAAATTATTATTCGAGATTTATATATCTCAGGCTGGACAAGATAAAAGTTGTTTACATCGCTTGTTTCATATGATAAATAAAGACGAGGCCATGAGCTGTTTACAATTGAAGTAAACCACCCTGTATAATGACCACTGTTCTTTCTGTCGACCTCTTCATCACTACTTTGCGCTTTAATAGACAGCGCTTTCAATATGTAGTTTTACAAGGTGCGCTGGTATGGGGGATTGATTCCCACATTATCAGTGCATTTTCTGATAACACTGTCCCCATCTCAAATCTGTCCGTCCGGACAATTCATTTCTCACAACATTTTGTCCTCATGTAATTAGTGTACTCCTCACTTGTAAGTTCGAAATTTTTCCATTATGGAATGTACTCACCTTTTGAATTTTAGCAAGTGGTTTTTGTGATGACTTAAGCAGCGAACTGTTAACCTTTTTCATACTCTTGGCTGTTTAAAACGAAAATCATGTGTCACTGCTTTTGCCCTATCATAACCGTACCCGTACCACGTGGGGGGTACTCGTACCACCGGTTGAGAACATCTGCTATACAGGATAATCACTAAACACATAGGCGGAGATTCAATAAAGAACATTTTATATAACTGTACTTTCTACCGTCTTCATCTAGTTAGTCTCTGCTGTTGTTACGTCACACAGTCCAATGTAGGGTTTATACGTTGCGATGGTCCCAAATATCACAGCGCACAAATGGTAGAGAGTAAGTTATAATATAACAAATCTATGATGAAAACAGTAAGAACTATGGTAGCAGGCTCGTTGGACGTACATGTCTACTTTTTGTGTTGTTGATATATGAAGAAAGATTGGAATTTCTTAAAGACATTTAGATCTAAAATGTCTATTGACGTATTTCAGTTCAAGATGTCAACTAACACCAGTGATGTTGTGGATATTGACCTAGCGTTTGAGAGGAAGACAAGACAGTTAAATAGTATCCTGGGTAAGTGTCAGCCTCATTACTTATTATAACAAATATTCAGTCTACAAAATAAATAAATATATAATCCTGGGGTTAAAAAAAACATACGGACCAAACGAATTTGTCTCCTTCGCCATTTTGTTTTCTAATAACTGTCAATGTTATTATTTATTTTTCTACTTAATTTTCAAAACTATTTCTATTTCAGATAAACCACAATGTGACAGATGTCACCAACAAAAAGACAACTACTGCCTGAATATGCCGTGCCGTCACGTGACCCACTGTTATGAATGCAGTCAACATACCAACATATGTAGTCAATGTCAACAACGTATTACAACTACAATGACATGGTGGGACATATCACCAGGAGACTGGGAACAACGTTCAATAAGTCGAGAATCGTTCTTCTGAGGCAAACGTACATTACAACATGACAATCTTGGAATCCCCCCTCATTGTCTTTGAAACATTTCATATAAAATTTTCTCTGTTATTCATACTTCATACTTCGACAGTTGTTTTGAAATAAAACTTTCTCCTTAACAAATGGTAATTTTCGCGATAGATTTTTTTTTTAATTGAAAAACCAATTTTGCAATTGATGTGAATAAATATAATGTAAAGTTTATTTAAAATATTTTGTGTGTGTATATCATAGCTGCTGTTTTATTCTAGTCTGCAATTGTTGTACATTTATTAGATACAACATTTTATGTATTAATACAATGTATAAGTTAATTGAATTGTACTGAAAATCATTGAATTGTATTGAACAACCAATTGTATTAAAAATATAAACAAACAATTAGTACGTTCATTCTCTATTCATGAAAAAAATCGCAATTATTTTCTGTTTGTTATTGTTACATTAAGACTTCATTAGGCTATTACATATACGTATATCGTGTTGATACTCTTTGACTCCATTGGTACTACTAACATATATCGTGTTTACTTACTTCATTAGGCACTACATACACATATATCGTGTTGACTTTACTTCATTAGGCTACTACATACACATATATCGTGTTTACTTACTTCATTAGGCTACTACATACACATATATCGTGTTGACTTACTTCATTAGGCTACTACACACACATATATCGTGTTGACTTACTTCATTAGGCTACTACATACACATATATCGTGTTGACTTACTTCATTAGGCTACTACATACACATATATCCGTGTTGACTTACTTCATTAGGCTACTACATACACATATATCGTGTTGACTTACTTCATTAGGCTACTACATACACATATATCGTGTTGACTTAACTTCAATTAAATTACTACATACATATATCTTGTTGACTTACTTCATTAGGCTACTAGCATACACATATATCGTGTTGACTTACTTCATTAGGCTACTACATACACATATATCATTGTTGACTTACTTCATTAGGCTACTACATACACATATATCTGTGTTTATTACTTTATTAGGCTACTACATACACATATATCGTGTTGATTTACTTCATTAGGCTACTACACACATATATCGTGTTTACTTACTTCATGAAGCGCCACATGGTTACATATGGTCGTGTTGACTTTATCATTAGGGGCTACTACATACACATAAATACTACATACACATATGTTGCTTACTATTGCATTGAGCTGACTACATACGCATATATCGTGTTGACTTACTTCATTAGGCTACTACATATACCGTGTTGACTTACTTCATTAGGCTACTACATACACATATATCGTGTTGACTTACTTCATTAGGCTACTACATACACATATATCGTGTTGACTTACTTCATTAGGCTACTACATACACATATATCGTGTTGACTTTACTTCATTAGGCTACTTCATACATATATATCGTGTTGACTTATACAAAATACATTTTCTCGATTTAAATTCTCTATGAAATAAAGAAATAGTAACAAATTTACGAACAAAAAACATTAGGTTTAATTTTATGAAGGAATGTTTAACATATATAGAGTCTGTTACGTCACTGGCAGTGCAATGTGACACACAGTGTGACGTGTTGTGTTTACATTCAAGTTACCTCTCTTCGCTCACAGTTTGTGGGCGTTAACTAACTGCATCAAAACTACGATTGTTTAAGTTTATCGGGTTTAATTAATGTAAAGGTGGAAATTACAGTGCCGATAGTTGGAGTGGATAAATTAAATGTTCTATCCAAGTTGCCTATGTAGATATCCTAAAAAATTGCAGTAGAAACATAAACATTTTATTAAACAAATAATTATTTTTAAAAAAATCTGTAATTAAGAGAAATGTTAAATTAAACATTTTTAATTCGATTTAACAGTAGTAAAAAATCTTAACTTGTTGTAAAAGCCTATATTTTTTCTTTAGCTCAAATCTCAAAAGTTGCATAAGTCTAGTCTACTATTATCAAATGTTGCGTCAAATATGGCATACGTCTAGTCTACTAATATCAAATGTTGCGTCAAATACGGAATAAGTCTAGTCTACAAATATCGAACGGTAACACAAAGGCGGATCTAACGACGAGTGGGCACCGATATGAGATACGTCAAATATAATCGAGCTGTATACACCTTTTTAATGTCTCTCTTTATCTTAGGGAGCCCAATATTTATTCTAATCCAAGAGTCTAAACTGGCCTGACTTAACACTCTTAGCATGGACGGATCTAACGACGAGTGGACACCGATCTGAGATACGCTCAGTAAAATCAAACTGAATTCACTTTTTTATTGTTATTCTTTATGTCAGGGAGGCCAATATTTCTTCTACTCCAAGAGTCTCAACTGACCTGACTTAACTCCCTTAGGGAGGTCATCTATAAGCATGGTCCGTCTCCTAAAGACATTGTTGGACCGAGCTTAGTTTACTAAGCTAGGTAAATCCCCTTTTTGAAACACCTGTATTGAACTTTGTTTACTATACTAGGTACTTCCCCTTATTGAAACGACATGACTTGGCTTTGTTTACTATACTAGGTACTTCCCCTTATTGAAACACTAGGACTAAAGCTTGTTTACTATAAAGTGGCACTAACGTTTGTCTGAGAGAAGTTGTGTAATTATTACCAAGTACGTCACAAAGAATCTATCTATTATGTCACACCTCGCCTATCTATTACATCACATATCTATTACTTCACATAACTTCTATCTATCACGTCATACTACATTTATCTAATACATCACATCACATCTATCTAATACGTCACACCACATCTATCTGTTACGTATACCAAATCTACCTCTTACGTCACATAACATCTATCTGTAAAATCAAAATATATACCCTTTTTAAGTGTTTAACCTGATACTAGGAGTGTTAACATTCTATCCTGCACCAAGGGTCTCAACTGACGTGACTTTCCTCCCTTAGGATTGACCAGTTGTCCATTACTGCCCGCAAATCACACTGTCAGACAGTACCTAGTTTACTATACAAGGTATTACGTCTTTTTCTTTGAAACACCTGGACTAACGTTTGTCTGACAAGAGTTGTGTAATTAATTATGATACACAGATAATTAAATCTTTAATTATACATTTAAATTTCGTCGCTACTTCACTATAGTCAATGTTTACTTTTAACTGGCAATAACTGTTGACAAGATCGTGTATATTTATTCACGACAAATTTAGCTAACTATTTAAAAAAAAAGATCAATATGTTAAATAAAATCTTAATAAATTAAATTATTTGATAATTTTAGTTCAATTGATTTAAAAACGTTTCTCATATACGATTGATTCATCGCTTATAGTATTCTATTTTATTAATACTCGTATTTATATCACCTGAAGCCAGCGAAGGGAAGTAACTATATTTTTGTTACAGGCCTATAAATAGTAGGATTAGAGTCGAGTAGCATCCCTTAGATATCGAGTTTGCTTTCTTCTCTATAACAGTGTGAGCGGCTTAGTTAACAATTTCTCAAAAGTCCTTCAAAATCTGAATATTTATTTTCACTGTTTCTCTTTTTTTTTAGCTACCGTGGCCCAAAGTGACCTTATTTACTTCTGATGAAATATTAAATTTTATTAATAGTATAAATACATAGGCTAGTAACAAAGAGAAAAGTCAACATTGTTATAAGATCTTGAATTTTTATGAATTTTACAAAAGCAATGTTTCATTTTGAAATTAAATTTAATACCATATTTATGTAGGGTAAATAATTATATAATATATGAATAGGAATATTTGTGTGTTTATCAATAAATTTAGAATGAAATATTTGAAATGTGTAAAGTTGTATATGATTTACTTTAGAAAGAAAAAATAGTTATTGATTCGTCAAAACATATTAGACTTCATTTTTTTTTTTAAAATTGCAATTTAGGGTGATAAATTTTATATCAAATCTTTTGCAAAATTATGTATCTTTGAATTTAGAAAAGTATGTTTTTTTTTTTTTAATTTTTAATTACAAGTGACAATAAATGTTCATGCTCAGAAATAGAAGAGAGAATAAAAATAGAAATATTTCATTGCTCAAAGAAAATAAATTAATACAACTACATTTAGAGTGGCTATCACAGTGAATAAACCTAGAAGACATTCTCTTGGTGAAACACATCAAACCAGGTGAGTGTTCTGTCTATGTGTCTGTTACATTGGACGCACTCACGTACAGTTTCACGGCAGTTGTAACAAGTTGTAACATGTCCACATGGTAGACTCACGCAGGTAATGACGTCATTATGTAGACATGACGGACATACTGTTATATCTGATAATTGAAAGAGTAAAATTTATGAATTTCAATTGAAGATTTCTATTCGAAAAAAATGTATTCATTATGACTGTGGAGAACATGTTCTCACATATTGGTTAGAATGTAGGATAATAAATAAAGTAAATCTTTGAGAGGTTCAATCAAGAGTTCAGGGTTAAATCTTTGGGGGTAGAGTCTTTAAATTTTCTAGCGACCCGGGTTAGGGACTTGACATATGATACCTTAGGCTTTGTTCCTAGAGTGGAGAGAGTCAACTGACATTCATGACAAACAGATAAATCACCGGACACAACTGAAGGTGGCAAAAGGGCGCTAACCTTTTAATTGTTTTTTTTTTTAATCAGCCTATCAAACAAGTGGGTGGTGCACTAAGCCTGATGGGAAAGTTTCAAGAAACGGGGCGTGGGAGAGATTAGGACATTAGATTTTCAGATAGAGCCGAGAGTGGTCACAAGTATATTATCAGTTGATATTAATGTTATTGTACGTAGTGAAATTGATGTTGGACCATATTGCATATGATGTACCTTGTGTTTATAAATACTAGCTGTACCCTGCAAAACATTTGCATAGAGTTATATCCCCTTACGCTTGATCGGCAGGCGAGGTTATTTTTTGGTTTCGGGCAGATCCCATTTTTTTTCATGATTGTATTTTAAACTTGAATAATGTTGTATTAATTTTTTTACTTTCGATTTAACGCAGCGCCCAAATCGCTATTATTATATTATATTACCATATACACGGAATCCAAGTGCCTCTGTTATAAATACTACTTACGGAGTTTGAAAGCGTCTGTATTTAGACATATCTATTGTCATGGTATAGTTGTGTGTATTACGCACACAGGTGTGTGTGTGTATGTTTGGAGCTTGGCCAACCAGGTCAACCTGAGGTTACGGGGTCAAGACTCTAATTAATTCGACAGTATAAATATTATGTTTATTGCAAATAGGATTGTCTAAGAAGGTGATAGAGAGAGCGACGTAGAATGTTCGAGTATGATGCAAGCAAATTATATAAAGAGGTTGTTTGTTAGATACGGGGTTCAGTTGAGTTGAGTTCAGAGAGAGAGAGAGAAAGTAGTCAGTTCGTCGGAGTTCAGTTAAAGAGTTCAGTTAGATTATCATCAGTCAATTAGAGTCAGCATATTCAGTGTATCAGAGTATATGAGTTTAGTTATCAGTTGAGTTTATTGGAAAATCGATACGTATTTTTCATTGAGTGAAGGAGATTATCAGTCATTGTGATAATTCAGTTTATATTGAATTTATTCAACTGTTTATATTTTATCGTATTGTTAATAAATTATATGAACCATGGAACATGAATTGAGTTTCTCATTTTAAACCAGTTCATATAAATACATTATTTACATCTATAATAGAACGAGTGGATACAGAGTGAAAGAATCCTAGACAGACAAGATGCTAAATACACAGTAGAAGTGGCACTTTAACTAAAACGAAACAATGACATAGTTAATACTTAGATCGTCTATTACTGAAGGTTTGAACCAGAGACATTCATCACAATCATCGAAATTACTACCTAAGTGCCTCCGAGTCAAACGGAAATAAAGCAAACCAAAAAGATAAAGAAATATACATATAGAATTTCAAAGAAAGAATATTTAATATAAAAAAAAAATACTCATGTATAAAATATATTTACAAGGTATGTTCGAAAGAAATTTTTCGTCTATTCTACAAAAATTTTAGTCAACTAAATTAGAATACATAGTCTGGTTGATGTACTGAACTTAATATTTATCACACAAGTTACCTTGTCAGGGAATTTTAGTTATTTTATTAGTAATGTAAAGTTGTTGTTTTTTTTTTCTCATTAGGGAATTTATAGTTAATATACATATATCCGATAGTACTATAATTTAACATAATATTTTTCAAACATTAATAAAAAAATAATAAACACTTACCTAAGAAAGTGTTCAATATTCTTGTCATCTTTACATAAATGTCCTAAAAAGAAACATTGTTTGTATTTGTTATGAATGCCATTTTTTTTTTATTTGAACATCTGTAAATTACTTAAGAAGTGAGCTGAACGAAGCTATGGAGCAGAAGTATATATTTACATTCTAGGACTTGGAAGGAATCCGAAAATGCATGACCCTATTGCGTGCCCTACTTTAAATTTAGGTCATACTTGTCATTAATTTACTTCACATGGTTTTCTGTTCAAATGATTTTACATTCTAAATATAAAAAAAAAATAATTTAAAGTAATGGAAATAATACATTTAGAAATATTCTTCAGTATTTCTTTAAAGCTAATATTAATTATTTTAAGTTTGAAAAAAAAAAATAATAATAATAATAAACATGTGTTTTTTATGAAAAAGAAATTTTAGTTATGTCCCTTTCTGTGTTTAACATGAAACTGGAAAAAAATTGACATATCTATCGGGTTTTTAAAATTTTAATCATTTAATTTATTTTCGATTTTTCTTTCGTTGTAAGTACTGTGTGATATGAATGTTTCTATCTCCGATGAATTTAGTCAACTTAATGTCTTCACTGTGTCAGTCGTCTGTCCTATCATGGTGGACTTGATCTGTTTGATGATTATCGGATGACAAGATTTGGTGGCGGGGACGCACAATTTTACGACAGTTGTAACAAGTTGTAACATGTCCACATGGTAGACTCAGGCAGGTATTGACGCCACCCTTAAGACATGACGGACAAACTGTTGTGTCTGAAAAATTAAATGAGTAAAATTTAGGAATTTCAATTTCAAAGATTACTATTCGAAATTGTAAATTAAAAAGGTTATAGTTAAGAATTAAAATAAAATGTCAATTAATAGGGTTTCGAACCAGAGACTTGCATCGCACCTATCAGAATTATTACCAACGTGCACCTGAGTCACATAGATATGAAACAAAACAAAAAGATATATATATATATATATATATAATTATATATATATATATATAATAGAAAGACTATTTAACATTAAATAGTAATTATCTTCTCTTCGATAAATGTGAATATATATATATATATATATATATATATATATATATATATATATATATATATATATATTTACAAAGAATGACGTCTTACGGATACCATCATACATGAAAATACACGTCTGATGTTCAAGTAAGTGGTACTGCTGATCACGTGACTCAATGGGGGACGTCGGTAGCTCAATGCAAGACACATTCAGTACCAATGTCACGTGATGGAGCCAATTTGCATTGTTTAAAGCCATGTAATGCAGGGATATCATATTGTGTCATATTATATGTTTCTATAATTGCATTTCTTCCATATTAAACAATAGAATGTAAGAATGTAATCACATAATATGTACACATGCGATTCCACACATTTCACAATTCGAAACATAAGACATTTCAGTGTATCGTCTGTAAATAGATGACGTCGGGAATCGAATTGGAATCGAATATAAGGTTTACAGTCCTTCAATTCGATTATAACTTTAGCTAAAAATACTGAGTTTTTTAAACTCTTGATCGGATAAATCGTCTAATCACTAAATGAACTAACACAGTTTAGTGAGCCGAAACAGAGCCACCACACCAACTGACACAAATTCATGGTATTGAAAAAAAAATATTTTCGCTAAAGTCACCTTGCAGGTTTTATAATTGCAGACATATGTTTATATTTACGATAATGTGTTTGTTCGTTTCTTCACTAATTATCAACAAAATATTTGACTAGATTAGTTTATATAGGTCATGGACCACCAGGCGAGTTTATGTCCATTCCATTGTATAACCGAAACTGTATTAATTGTCTGGGGCTGGAGTCGAACCAGCAAAACCAATATATCACAATGAATTGTATGAGTCTTTATTTAACGTTTTTATTTCACTGGAACATAACATTATTTATAATTAAGATTTATAATTCATATAACAATAAGTTTTCCAGTTAAAAACACAATTTAATACTTGTACAAATTAAAAGAAAGAATCTATTAGTTCCAAAATGCTTAATGCTTGCTATATGTAGCGCCCTTGCAGTCAGAATATCATTTGAGTCTTTTATGGAATACTATGTCTGAGAAAAAAGACCCTATCTTGATGAGATGAAATCTCTTAGATCCTTAAACCCCTACTTTGACTGTTTTTATAGTGCACTGCTTTCATCCCCACACGGTGCATTGGACATGGAGGACCACAGGAGACAAAGCGGGGGACTTTAACCACGGCCTGAAATACGCATTGGTCATCACCTGACATCGAGCCGTGGATTCGTAGATCGACAGTCGATTTCTTTGAGGCTTTAAAAGGAAGGGGAGATGGAATGAGTTAAAGACAAAGACATTTAAAGGGGTGAGTATTAGAACAGTACGTCAGGGGACTCTCTCCTAACATTTGTCCAGTGCTCACGAGATTAGAGGGGCCCCTGTGGATTTCGAAATTTATTCTGTGGAATAAGGGGGCCCAGACTATACAGTTCGTCAGGGACCCATGAGTCTGCAACGCAAAGTAAGACTTCTTGTAATATGGAGATAAATCAATAATAAATGTATGCAATCAATTAATACACAATCAAAACATAATGGACTTTACTACACACAGAGACACACACAGTATACATGACCGTCTTAATATAACTAGTATCCCCCTAGGCCTCGCATCCGGGGCAGAAATATTTTTTAAATGATTCAGTTAGTCAGAGTGGGGGCCCTATTCACATCTTCCCATGACGACGGTCATTGTATATATATATATATATATATATATATATATATACACAGACAATATTTTGCAGAGACAAACTTCGCGACCACCTTGGGACACCGAATGCAAAACGGTTCCTCACTTTAAGTATATATTCTTTCTAAATCGGATGCTATATAGTCATGATAAGAACATTTTACTAACGCACCATCAAATATCTCTAGGGCTCTGTTCCCAGTGCCAATAGTTACCTGAGAACGGCCCTGTATGTATGCATTTTATTTGTTTTTAATTAACTAAGGCAGACATAAGATGAGTTGAATATTTTAAACTGTACATTCTGATCATCTGTTTAAAATGGGACAAAAAAAAACAACATCTTAGCCTAAGTTTTTATGGTAAAGGTACGTTACAAAATATCACAGTAATTAAATAAAATATCAGATTATCATAGTTGTTAATATAACTAAGAACAAAAAGTAAATAATCGTACAAAAAAATTACAAACATACATGAATGGAATAGTTTTATTTAAGACTTTTCTTTGACACTTGACCTAATTCATTGAACCACTATACTAGTGATTTTCTAAATGTTGTAATGATAGACCTTTTTGTTCTTCTTTCTTCTATTTTTTCGCTTAGACAACCTGTATGGTATAGACCAACCTCTCTTAGACACATCTGTATGATATAGACCAACCTCTCTTAGACAACATGTATGGTATAGACAAACCTCTCTTAGACACATCTGTATGATATAGACCAACCTCTCTTAGACAACGTGTCCATTCAACGACTTCTCTAAGAAAATCTGTTCAGCATACAACACACCTCTCAGTCAAACTGTCAATCATACGACAAACTCTATATGGAAACCCATTTTTTCTATTATTTCGCTTAGACAACTTATCTGGTATAGAACAACCTCACTTAGACAACCTGTCACCTAATACAAAACTTAATATCTTAATAACTAACAACCAAACTGTCACTCATGTTTTAAGAACTACTATTATATTCTCTGATAGTCCTCCCCCCCTCCAACCATTCATCTTGTCTGGATATTTTTCATTATTAGATAAAATCCAATCTGACAGATGTCACCATCCAAGACACAACTACCACATACATGTGCCATGCCGTCACGTGACAAACTGTTATGAATGCAGTCAACATACCAACATCTGTAGTCAATGTCAACAACATATTACAACTACAATGACATGGTGGGATATCTACCACCCGGAGAGAGTGACTATTGTTTTCAACACAGGCTTGCCTTGCAGTCATTTTGGTTTAAATAACTTGCATAAATTATCACCGTTTTTAAATACCCAGTTAACGTATGAACCAAACAATTTCAAAACAAGAAACAAATTAAACACAAAATATTTGTTTAATTTTCCTCAACCAGCTTCTAGTGGTACACAGTTCTGTAAATTAACACACCCTAATGACATCATAAAAGTGTTTTTCTATGTGAGCCTATTGATATATAATCAATCCATTAATGAGTATAAACGTAAATTTACTTCTAAATGTGCTAAAACGTCACAAGAATACATGAATGAAATAATTTATCGTAATGTATTTTTGTTCGTTACAAGCTAAACATGGCGAAGAATTGCGGAAGCAAAACAATCTATTTATAGGCAATCGGGTCAATTTCAAATGACAGAGCTCTCTCTCTCTCTGAACTCTCTCAGTTTTATCTGCGGGCTGAGACTTAGTCTCTTAGAGCCCGTGAGATCAGACCTGCTGTGTCTCTCAACATCTGGAGACTGCCATAGAGCCCGATGGCCAGCAGGCTTCCGGACTGGTCCACCCTGTGGTCCAGACCCGCTTTATTCCTTTTCTTATCCTTTTCCATTTGCTTTTCGAGTGCCCCAGGGAGGGGCGGGTTGGGTGGTCTGACAAGTAAGCAGAGCAGCTCAGTTGCCTCTCCTGCCTCGACCCAGGCTAAACCAGTGCCGGGGCGTGCCTACCGCCGGACATGTCTGATCTCTCGGAATGAGAGTGGGTTGGCGTACCTTTTTCCTCGAAACCCCGATCTGCCGTCGAGGGGCTGGCTCCGTGCAATACCAGCGTTCGGTCACAGTATCGAGTACATCAGGGTTCACTTCCCGCGCTCATCCTGCAGCGGGGGAGCGTTTAGCAGTTCCCTTGCGGGCATCCCACCACCATTCACCTAAGAGCGTTCAGGTGCCCTCCAGAGCGGCGTGGGCTGGTGGCGTAGGTAGCGGCATTACCTAAGAGACACTTTTAGATTTCACACTGTTCCCAGAGCTGGGAGCTTCCCAGAGCAAGGAAGCCCAATGTTACTTTCTATTTGGATCACCAGTTATCGATCAAGTTTGACAGTCTTTATTGTCTTCTGCCAGACATGAGGCCGGCCAGCACCTAGGGGTGACCTCAGCCCCCATAGTACCGGCCGGGTGTGGGTCTCAGGAATCCTCCAGACGAACAGCGACACGCTAGCGCCACGCGTACTGTAAAGGTCCGATGCGATTGACCCACGTCAGAGACGAGGCCGCCAAATTTCGTTTTGCAAGCCCTTACCCGTTCCTAGGGTTTGGGTTTTTCGAGACTAGTAGTCGAGGGTTCCGCGCCGTACGGTCCTCGTATTTACGTATCCATCACTAATAGTGCCATGTTATGGTCCGAAACGGCTCAGTGCCCTCCAAGAGCAGAGGGTCACGAAGCTGCATCTCAAGAGTCCTCGCGTTCCTGTACTGGGAGGCCGGGGGTGCCGGCCACTCACAGTCGTGGTACGCATTTCGCAGTTGTGCACTTTCGTGCTCCCAGATTAGCCGTTAGCCCAGAGCAAGGCTACCGTTGTCCGCCCGGACCGCTAGGAGGTTCTGGGGTTTAAGGGCCACCTGGGGAAAGTTGTCGAGGTCAACACATCCCAGCCAAGACACACTGGGCTTTGCGTCTCCAGCCCTCATGCACTAAGACCGATGGCAAGTAAAGGTCACCATTGGCGTTGCGCACGGGGAGGTCTGACACTAAGGTTCCACCTGGGGAAAGTTGCCGGAAGCAACACATCCCAGCCAAGACATTAAGGCACTGGCATCCCCAGCCCGCATGCACTAAGACCATTGGCAAGTAAAGGTCACCATTGGCGTTGCGCACGGGGAGGTTGTCCGACGCTCTAGCGCCATCCATTTTCAGGGCTGGTTGATTCGGCAGGTGAGTTGTTACACACTCCTTAGCGGATTCCGACTTCCATGGCCACCGTCCTGCTGTCTAAATCAACCAACACCTTTTATGGTGTCTGATGAGCGTCTGCGTTTGGCACCTCAAACATTAAAGTTTACATAAGTTATATATACAGAAGTTGCCTAGCAATACATGTTTTTTAATCATTGTGGCCATGCACTAAATTGGAATTTGCTTTAGGTAGCGGAATATGGAAACAATGGTTTTCATACGATACACATCATACCATTACTTTTTAGCCCTGCATTTGACATTGGCCCTAGAGTTTAACCGTTAGCTAGAGATACAGTTTTGATAAGACATAAAGCCCTCAGAAATATATAGTAATCTCCTTTGGCCCCCGTGGATTGAGACGTAATGCTAAAGTCGCTCCTGATCTTAGACAAGCCATTTTGATAGAACCAGGTTATAAATAGTGATGCATTGGTAAAATAAGAAGTAAGGGAACGCTTAGTGTGGGAGCAAAACAAATTGCGAGTTTTCGGGACATGAAAAAGTACTGGAACGCGTTCCGGTTCTGAAAAAATGTAAGGGAACGTCGTTCCATCGCTATCTCGGTCAAATTCACGAACCTAATGTGGCCCGCGATTAAAAAAGTTTACCCACCCTTGGACTATAACATGGTAAGTAATACATTTCAATGTTCATTATTATTGTTTAAAAAATATATTCCCCTTTATAATTTGACAAACAAATCTCGGTCTCTCTGCGGGCCTCAAACTCGTAACTTTCATGTATAAAGTGATGCGCTATTCACCGCACGTCTACCATTCAAGCCATTAGATGCAATGTGATTAGTTTAGTCAAAGGGTCAAGGCCACACAAGCACGCGTCAGGGGAGGCGAGTAATTTATTTCCATTTATTTAGATTCAAACAAACTGGTCTGTCTGAGTAAAGAAAACTAAAGTAAGGGGAAACAGATGTAAAAGTTATGCCCTAGATTGTGTGGGGGAAACAGATGCTAGAGTTAGGTCTTAGAATATGTGGGGAAAGAGATGGTATAGTTAGGCCATAGATTCTATGGGGAAAAATTATGTATGAGTTAGGCCATAGATTCAGTGGGGAAACAGAAGTTAGAGTTAGGTCTTTATTCTATGGGGAAACAGATGTTACAGTTAGGCCCTAGAGTCTATACGCACGGCCCTGTCTGTAAAGCAACTTTCACCTGGAAGATTTTTTTTTTTAATTCACTGACATGATTTTGTAAGATTTGTGTTTATGTAATTCAAAAATATTTTTTGTTCATGTAACTATTGAATCACCCGTGTGACCAACCAGCATAAAATTTATTATTGTATTAAGCTAGAAGAACTTGACAAATTCCAAGTAGTTCAGTACAACAGATGACTTGTCCACATTAAGGTGATTAACTCAATAAACTTTTATTTAAGAATTGTGGTTATATTTGGGTTAAAATAATTATACAATGAATAAATAAAAATAAGGCAAAAAAAAAAAAATAGCATTACGGCTGTAACATTATTATAATACATACCATGGCCTAGTTACTTTAGTTCTTTTTTATAAATTAGGATAAGCGAAATTAAACAAACTGTCCTGTCTGCGGTGAAGCATAGACTTCGAGGATGATAAACACAGTCCATATAAATATTATAATCCACGCTTGGCTGAATAAGTATGATCCACCAATTTAATAGAAAAAACATCCCAGTATATATAGTGGGATTTCTGCTGTATTGAAAACTCTCAACTCCTCCACTTGTTTGAGTTTGACAGATATACCTGGAGGTCAATTTTATTTTATATTAAATAGATAAGTTAACCAAAGTGTGATTGTATTTTCTGGTTTTAGTAACTATTTTAATTCTAGTTTAGTGAATTCAGAAAAAAAAAGTGTAACTCAAATTTCGTTTTAAATATTAATTGTGACATTTATTATTTTAAATGTCATATTTCAGTTGAAAATGTCAAGTGTTAACATAAATTTGATTCAAGAATGGAAAAAAATATTGTTAAATCATGTTCTGGGTAAGTTAGTCCTGATTTTTTTCTCATTTTGATAATAATAAATCGTGCTTAAATATCTTTTATTATGTTTTTTAACGTACTGTTTACAGCAATGAACATCGTCATTTCTATTTTTTAAGCCAAACTTTTAAACATTGTACAATTGTAATTTTTATACATTACAGTCAAACAATACATATAAACATGGCATTTAAAACACTGTATGCAAGTTACATTGTAATGAGGACATTTTCGTACCAACTGACATACACAAATTATTTATATAAATCAAACTTGCATAGGTCAATCTCTTTTAGACAATTAGATTAGTCTTGAACAAACACTTTAGACAGTTGCAGTAGTCTAGAACAAATATTTTAGACAAATAGACGAGACAAAAAGAACCTCCAGTAGCCAAACTAACACCTAATAAAAACCTTCTTATCATCATACTTAAAACAAACATTCTACATCGTTTAAAAATCCCTAAAGCCCTGAAGAATAAAAAACTAAAATATCTTCTTTTCATTAACTAAATTTATACATTTTTTTCTCAATTTATTTTTATGATTAGATAAACTCCAATGTGACGGATGCCATCAACGAAAAGACAACTACTGTTATAAATGTACCATGCCGTCACGTGACACACTGTTATGAATGCAGTCAACATACCAACATATGTAGTCAATGTCGACAACATACTACAACTACAATGACCTGGTGGGACGTCTTTCACCAGGAGACTGTGACTTAAATTTTGTTGATGCGATCTATTTTCTTTTAGTATATTTGAAAAATTATCATTAACTAAAATATATTCAGATTTAGCAAACCTGGGTACCACAATAACGAAGAATAAAACGGAAAGATTACTTTGTTTGTATTTTGTTTATGTGAAAGTCACAGAATACATTTTTATCGACATTGAAATATTTCAATACACTTAATTACCAATAAACATCATATTTGGTTGAGATGAATTGTTGAATGTTTATTTTTCGAAATATGATAATTGTTTCGTACATTTGGTACAAATATTATGGCTCAATTCTATTTTTTATTTCTTTTTAATTTAACACTAAAAATTGGAAGTAAAACATTAAGTTCAACTCTATTGGGACTCACCTCTCGTACTTATCTTATGACGGGGGGTGGGGCTAAATGTTTCAGTTGGAACTCTCCAGCTTCAGCCACTGGTCCCCAATGAGTGCCCCCCTCCACTGAGATGTATGTGGTGGATGAGTGTTTCAGTGTTGAATTAAGAGAGAGGTACTGTGTAGAAAAAAGGTACATATGTAATGAATTTACAAAGGGAGGTAACTTCGTAGGAGTATTCATTTTGACTCAGTTATCTCCCCTAGTTACCGATCTCTCCCCCACCTCCCCCCCCTCCCCTCTACTTCAAATATTGCAAGCATTGACTTTGTGACGTAAGAGTTGTGATGATGAAGCTGTGGCCGTTGATTATAAATAAATGATAACTTGGTTTACTTCAACCATTTAAAGTATTCTATGTATCTGTTTTGGCTGGGAATATCGGCATAAAAAAAAGTACAAAACGAAAATGGAAATCCCATTCCTTTGATGATCATGTGACATTCAGCAGTCATGTGACATTCAATAATCATATGAATGAAAACACAAACTTTCTATGTACACCAAACATCCAAAATGTACAAATAATAACATATACTTTCTTTACCTGTAAACAATTTCTTCGCCATTAACGACATTTTTTTATTTCATGCATGTAAAACCGGCGGAAAAAAAATCACTCCCAATACATCAACCCACCCCCTTTCCCATAAATCGCCCATCCCATCGTTTGGACCTTTTTTTTTAACCCCACCCAACCCAAAGTCCCCTTCCGTTACTACCATTGCTTCTGCTCATTGACTTGTTGTTGTTGCTACTAGTGGGCCAAGGCTATAAAGGTCTTTATAAAGTCACTATTTCATTATTTCAAGTGCACAACAGTTGACAAGAAAGAGAGCACGGATGTACACCGCTTGAATGCCAGGTTTTTTGTCTATACAGCCAAACACAATCATTTAACACTGGATCAGGTGGGAAACGTTTGTTGTTCAATTAAATACAACCAAATATTGTTGTTTTTTTTAAATCAATATTATTCAGAAAGTAATATATTTCAAATGATGGTTTCAATTGGAATGATTTGACAATAGGTAAGAGATGTTAAGCTGATGGTATCGGTGGTAGTTGTGTTGATTGGTCCTGGATAATTTACGTGTTGTGTACTGTAAATAAGACGAACACAGTCCTCTCTCTTTCTCTTTAAAACTAAATAGGGGCTCTGCTTAGTAGACAGCAAAATAATTAAGAGACTTTTGTAATTCTACAAGGAATCTCAAACTAATAATAAACACATGATAATCGATTGTTGTGCTTTATGAAATTGTGTATACAGAATATTTTAAATGTATATTAACTTCAAAAATTGAGCCACATAACTTTAGTAAACTAGACAGCTTTTTCCATTATTTTAAATAAAAAAGCGAAATGATAAAAAAAAAGAAAACTGTTGGATAAAAATGTCATCTTTCTATTGTAGATAAACAATTTTACAAACAAGATTTAATATATTTGTCTAAGTCTATTGCTGTGAAGCATTACATTTTTTTTTTCTGTTTGTTGGTTTCCTGTGGACGTATTTTCTGACAGACAGGAATTGAAACTTACATTTTACATTCACGGATGTACGCTCGAAAATGAGATTGAAAATGCTTTCTAAGGCGAGACTCACTAGTGGTTAAATGTAGAGACTGGCCAACGACCAGGGGCGGATATGAATCTATTGGGGCTCTGGGCACAGAATAATTTTAGAAACCCTGAAAAAAACGACACACAACGGAAGTAATAATGCTAACTATCAGTGAATACTTTGCGGGAGCCTTTCGACGTCTTGGTAGCTATGAGTCTATATTACTATGAGTCTATATTACTATGAGTCTATATTACTATGAGTCTATACTACGAAGCAATCACTTTGTTAGAGCCGGCACTCGATTTTTTGGCGGTGATTTCCCCTTGTATTTTAAAGGTATTTTGATTTATCTATTTTATTGTATTACTCTAACACAGTGATTCTCAAAGTGTCGCTCGCGGATAAAATTTAGGTTGGTCGCGACACATTGTTTTCTGTTCACTGATGTTGTGAGGTTCTGTGTGATCTATCTTCATGCTTCTAATCTAACAGTTTCTCTATCTGCATGGAACAATGAAAATATGTATATATATGACATTTTTAATAAATGTTACTGATATTATTATTTTTGTCAATTTTTTGTACAGTAAGTTGCTACAACACAAAATATATTTTAATAACGGGTTTGGAAGAATAAGAGACATATTGCACCTTCTTTGAGTTTAATGGGATCTAATTTAATGGGGGTTCTAATTCAAAAGAGGGGTCTAATTCTATGGAGATCTAATTCAATGTGGATCTAATTCAATGGGGGATCTAATTCGAAAGGGGGGGGGGGTCTAATTCCATGGAGATTTAATTCAATGTGGATGTGATTCAATGTGGATCTAATTCAATGGGGGATCTAATTCAAAAGGGAAATCTAATTCCATGGAGATCTAATTCAATGTGGATCTAATTCAGTGGAGGATCTAATTCAATGTGAATCCAATTAGAACCGTGTTTTTTCCTTTTAATCCATTACTTGTTTCACTGCATCTTAATTAATCTTATATTACTGGCCACCGTACAGCTCTTTGTAGTACTTTTTAATTGTACTAAAAATTGGAATACTTCTCTTACATTTCAGAAGCTACACTTACTATTGTTTCATTGAGAAAGATGTTTTATTACCAGTCATATTTTGCCTCTACATTTAAGGAATGCTTGTAAACTTAACACAGAAATATCTCTGTGAATGAACATTAGTGCAGTACGGATGCTGCGAAATGTTCAGATCAACTTGTCATTCATACTTCATAGAACATAGACAACGCAACGGTGTCGCAAAACTGTAATGCACCAGCATGTCTTCGATGAGTCATAAAAATAAAACATAGAGGCTGTAGCAAACATAGGCCAATAGTTCAAATGTGACATGTTGGTTTACCATTTTCTCGCTGAACTCTCTCTCTCTCTCTCGACTCGTTTTGATTTCGATTCTGCAGTGACCTGAACATTTTTTTTTTCTTCTCTCACTTAACTCCCTCCTCACGCCGCGTCGACGTCGATTCAGATTTTTTTTCGCCCCTCAAGCTTGTCGTGTAACAATGGCGAGTCCTTGGCTAACAGATTGACAGACTCGTAATTACAGCAGACGACAAGAGCTGTGCATAATATTTACAGAATCAGGGGAACAAAACTGAATTTATTATAATAGTTGACTTTTAAGTATTGTGTTGATGATAATTTCTACTGTCTATTGAACGATTAAAAAACTCATATTTTGTATCTTATATTATTTTTTGTATGTCAACATTTTTGTTTAATATCTGAATGAAAAGTGGAGACTTGGTCATTAATTAAACAAACATATACCGTATTTTCACTTGTATAAGCCCCCCCCCCACCCCCAATTTTTGAACTGTGAAGTTTTGAAAAAAAAAATATTTTATTCGAGAAACAAGTTATAAAGAAAATTTACAAAAAACAAAATTCAAGATTCAGAAATAATCACTCATACACTTAGCCCCACCCCAGTCACTATTTAGGCTTGAAAAATAAAAAAAAGGGTGGCTTATATATGGGGAAATACGGTAAAATTTTATTCTGAATCCTCTGCAAACATTAAAATGAATATCTCGGTGTTGGCTTCTTCAACGACCGCCACAAAACACAAGCCCGAGTGGGGAATTAGAGAAAGATACCGCTGGGTAACGAATTATTTCATATGGATTAAACTGTAGCTCAGTTAAAACAGTTTTAATAAATAATAGAATAATCCGTTACTATATATAAATGTTTAACAACAACAAAGGAACAGACTTATACAATTTTATATTTATAGTACATACTTTATTCACAATCTATTATATAACATTGTCTTCATTAATATTAAAAGCTTAGATACAAATTTGACTACTTCCTCCCCTCCCCCCCCCAAAAAAAAAATTAATAGATTATACAACAATAATGAGAATAACTGTTACATCAACTGAAATGTAAACATAAATTTTTGGGATAGACAAAAGGAACATTATTTTGTTCATAGTAGAAATACTTTTATTTTTGTGATAATGTGTTTTGGTCGCTTTCATCACTAATAATGAACAAAATATTGGACTAGAATTCTTTAAATAGGTCATGGACCACCAGGCGAGTTTATGTCCATTCCATTGTAAAACCGAAACAGCCTGGGGCTGGAGTCGAACCAGCGAAACCAATATAGTACAATGATTTATATGAGTCTTTATATAACGTTTTTATTTCACTAGAACGTAGAATAACTTTCAATTAATATAAAGTTCCTTTTCCTAATATAGCTCAAAAAATTACACTCATCCATTGGAGATTAGGTTTATCAGTTAAATTTTTAAAAATACAAATTATAATTACATGTGGTTCCAAAATGTGTGCACACAAACTCGCCATCGCGAGCAAACTCAAAGGAAAACATTCGCGCGCAGCTGGCATAGGGACATATACAGTATGACGCGCGCACCTAACATAGGGACATATACAGTATGACGCGCGCACCTAACATAGGGCCATATACAGTATGACGCGCGCACCTAACATAGGGACATATACAGTATCACGCGCGCAGCTGACATAGGGACATATACAGTATGACGCGTGCACCTAACATAGGGACATATACAGTATGACGCGCGCACCTGACATAGGGACATATACAGTATGACGCGCGCAGCTGACATAGGGACATATACAGTATGACGCGCGCAGCTGACATAGGGACATATACAGTATGACGCGCGCACCTAACATAGGGACATATACAGTATGACGCGCGAAGCTGACATAGGGACATATACAGTATGACGCGTGCACCTAACATAGGGACATATACAGTATGACGCTCGCAGCTGACATAGGGACATATACAGTATGACGCGCGCAGCTGACATAGGGACATTTTCAGTATGACGCGCGCACCTGACATAGGGACATATACAGTATGACGCGCGCAGCTGACATAGGGACATATACAGTATGACGCGCGCAGCTGACATAGGGACATATACAGTATGACGCGCGCACCTAACATAGGGACATATACAGTATGACTCCATTGAGATTACTGTGGTTTTCTTCCATTCAGAGTTTTCAAAACGATAAAGACAAATTCAATCCAACATGTATAAATAAAAACAATCAACCAAACCAACACTAGTCTTGAAAGGTTATCTTATTTATCAGTAAATATTCGTTATAAATATTTCGCTAACTTACATTTATTTCAGGACTTTTCATTATTTAATCCAAAGAATCTTTTAAAATGTACCTCCAGTTTTTAAACATAGAAGTAACATCCATTACTTGATTCAAAATGGCTAAACCTTGGACTTGGCGTTATCATGCTAAACTGCAGACGACGCGGACTGGCCTATACACCTTTCTCAAAAAGTAGTCCCCTTACTGAATTGTTTGTTTAAATGGACAAGATACACTTCCGGTACCAATTCATGTACGCGAATTTGCGAATAATAATAATACACTGTTTTACATATGACCCTACATAAGTCCCTACATATGACCCTACATAAGTCCCTACATTAATCCCTAAATAAGTACCTACATAAGTCTCTACATATGACCCTACATAAGTCCCTACATATGACCCTACATAAGTCTCTACATAAGTCCCTACATAAGTCCCTATATAAGTCACTACATAAGTCCCTATATAGTCTCCATATACGTCACTACATAAGTTCCTACATACGTCTCTACATATGACCCTACATAAGTCTCTACATATGAACCTACATAAGTCCCTACATAGGTACCTACATAAGTATCTATATAAGTACCTACATAAGTCTCTACATATGACCCTACATAAGTCTCTACATATGACCCTACATAAGTCTCTACATATGACCCTACATAAGTCTCTACATATGACCCTACATAAGTACCTACATAAGTCTCTACATAATCTGATATCGGGACATTTTGTGACTTTAAAAACTTGTCAACGTCAGAAAAATTAAATTTTGGTAATAAATTTAAACTCATTGTAACTTAGATTACACGAAAATGTAGAAAAAATAATCGAGAATTAATAGAATTTATCGAGCTAAGTATTAATCAAGTATATAAATATCAATAACACAAAGCGACCGGAAGCCCATTGTGATCTTTTCACAAAGACAACTGACGCGCAGGAATACATGTGAGAAAGGTCTATATCGGCGCAGTAATGTGTTGTAACATAGTGCAGAAATGTTTGCAGTGAAGACATACCACAAAACCTCCAGATATATACAGAAAATAAATCCTTCTTTTAAAAAAATAAACAATTTGGTTTTTATACAATATTTTTCTCTCTCTGTTTCTTTAATTCATTGTGATCCAAAAATAAAATTATGTGTCTAATATTTTTTTTTTTAAGTGAAGAATTTATTTTGTTAAATACATTTCTTCCAAGTATACATGAAACAAGGCATGATAATGGGGACATAGCCGATAAAATATCAAACAAACCAGCTCACCGCACAATAGCACACAGCTTAATCTACAAAACATAGATAAAATAAAGATATTTAGCCTATTTAGATTCTTCTTCAAAAATATATTACATGGCTGACATTTTCTTTCTCTTTTCTTTTACATTTTATTGTTAAAAATATAATAACACAACTCGAAAATTTAACCTAATTTTGAACATAGAAGTAACATAGACATACGCAATATGCGTTATGAGTTGAAATAACCATCGAGTATTTTACTTACATCTATTTCAGGACATTTCCCATAAATAAATCCATAGAATCTTTAGAAAATCTTCCAACAATTGTAATGGAAGTGAAATCATTATATTTTTCAAAATGGCGAGACCTTGGCAAACAACTTGGCTGACTAGTGATTACAGCAGACGACGAGGGCTGTACATAACATTGACAGAATCCTGGGAACGAAACTGAATTTATTTATAACAGTTGACTTTTACGTAAAGTGTTGATGATAATTTCCACTGTCTATTGAACGATTAAAAAAAAATCTAATTTTGTATCTTGTGTTATTTTGTGTGTGTGGATGATTTAGTGTGTCAACATTTTTTTAAAATAAATGAATTAAATATGGAGACTGGACCACTTTTTCAACATATAAACTTTGTAAACATTAAAATGTATCTTGAAATTACCTACTTACATCTATTTCAGGACATTTACATAATAAAATCCATAGAATACTTCAAAAAAAAATTTCCACTAATGTTAATAAAAATTAACATCATTACATGATTCAAAATGGCGAGACCTTGGAAAACAGCTTGGGTGACTCGTGAATACAGCAGACAACGAGGGCCGGCGTATAATGGCGTATAATGGCGATTGAGTGTTTTGTGTAACGACCTAGAAAATAAGAAATGAGCCGGCGATTCATCACAGACGAGGAAAACTGCATTAGCCCGCCTCTTCCCGTTAACCAACATGCTGCACGTCGTGAGTCTACGTTTTAACATAGAAGTACATGGACAAAATTGAAGACACACAATCCGTTTTAGTATACTATAAGACCTGGGCATGCTGTACATTATTTTCTATGTTGTGACGTCACGTGGTGAAATAATCTTTCGTCTGGAAGGGGATAGTTATGGGGAATGGGCAGAATAAATAGGGTACAAAATTTGAATACATTTATGGGGATAAGACATGGGGTAATGTTAAATGACTGTTTAAACAGTAGGCTTTAACAAGGTCAGACCGTAGTTGAAGATCGCACTCAATGTCACCTCCTGGTATACCATCCCCACATTCGAACGAGTCTTTTAGACACCGAGTTGAAAAAAAAAGCAGTCATCTAGAGACGTTGCCACTGACGATGGAGTAGTCCCTATCTAAAGGACTTCTCTAGCCTCCACTAAAATGTTCCGCTGTTAGATAGTTTGTTCAGACATCTGGTAAGCTAACTGAGCTTCGACAGTAACTTTGAAAAGTTGGCGACACAAACCATTGGTACGCAAGAGTTGTTGTAGAATATAAATAAGTTCGCCATATTCCAAATCGTTTACTTATTAGAAATGTAGAAATCATCGTGGCTGATAGAAATATTATTCTCGTAGCGCTTGTTTTAATCAGTACGCTTTAATAACGGTCCGACCGTACATGCCAAGTTGAAGACTCACTACCGACTCCTTGCATAATTTTCCGAATCCTTCATTATTAGATTCACTGTTAGTGAGGGAGCTCATATAGTCAGTCTATTAAAGAAACAATATTAACAGAGGATACAGCTTAGCCATGTTGGTCTCTCAGTTTAAAAATCTATTGGTACGCAAGTGTCCCTTGTTGTAGAATACAAAATCGTTTGCTTACTATATATAAAGGAGGAAATTTTCTCGTAGAACTTATAATTTTCTATCTTTGCTAGCTGATAGTTTAAAGAGGATTGCAAAGATTATAAGGTAAAATATATATTTTTTTTTAATTCTGGGAAATTTAGTAAAGGTTAAATGATTACTGTAACACAGGGCGAGAATTTAGAAGCCATATAGAGCGACTTTTATAGTCCGATCCGAGTTGAAGGCTTCAAATAGACCCTCGACCCTCCTTGTCGCCGCGAACGTGGAGGAGATGGCGACAGTAGAAGACAAGATAATGTTAATATCACATGTTTTCGAGGGGATAAGTAGTGCTCAAAATTATCGAAATTCCTTACAATCTGACAAAGCCATGAGCTGTTTACTATTCTGCTGCTATTACGACACACATTTATCGCTTTCTATTTTATATGGTGCGCTTGGTATAGGGACTGATTTCTCAAAACATTGTCCTCATGAAAGCAGCGTTCCGTACAGAATATCATGTTAACCATTCCCATATTATCAGCACACTTTCTTATAACACTGTCCACATCTCAAATCTGTCCGTCCGGACAATTAATTTCTGCCGTCTTCATCTGGTTAGTCTCTGCTTTTGTTACGTCACACAGTCCATTTTTAGGGTTTATACGGTGCGATGGTCCCAAATATCAGCGCAACGAGTTTAGAGAGTGAGTTATAGCAATACTATGATGGGAACAGTATAAACTATATTAACGGGCTCGTTGACCATACATATATACTTTTTGGGTTGTTGATATTTAAGAAGAAAGATGAATTTTCTTAAAGCCATTCAGACACTAAAATGTCAATGTCCGTGTTTCAGTTCAAGATGTCAGCTAACACCAGTGATGTTGAGGATATTAACCTAGCGAGTGAAAGGAAGACAAGACAGGTAAATAGTATCCTGGGTAAGTGTCAGCCTCGTTACTTATTATAACAAGTATTTAGTCTACAAAATAAATAAATATATAAAAATAATCATTTAGTAATGGATACAACAGCCATGGGTTATATACGTCTCGCGGGCTTAATCCCGCCGACCGGATTGTTAATATAGCCCCTCCACTAGTGTAAGGTTGCAATAACTTTATGACGTTTTAAAATTATTTTTTAGTTTTATCCATCCATCTGCTTTTTGTTTGACCCATCTGTCGAATTACTCACAGTGATGTAGTGCGTGACTCAGGAAGTTTGCCTAACCCTGGGGTTAAAAAACATACGGACCAAACGTTTTTCTCTCCTTCGCCATTTTTTTTTCAAATAACTGTCAATGGTATTATTTATTTTATATTTCATTTTTAAAACTATTTTATCTCAGATAAACCACAATGTGACAGATGTCACCAGCAAAAAGACAACTACTGCCTAAATATGCCGTGCCGTCACGTGACCCACTGTTATGAATGCAGTCAACATACCAACATATGTAGTCAGTGTCAACAACATATTACAACTACAATGACATGGTGGGACGTCTTTCACCAGGAGACTGTAAACATTCAATAAGTAGAGAGGAATCGTTCTTCTTAGGCAATTGTACATTTCAACATGGAATCTTGAAATCCCCACCCCCCCTTCCCCAAAAAAAATAATTGAGTCATGATGCACCTAATCCAACACATAATATGTCCCATTGTCTGACTTTGGTGCTTGGAAAAAGTCTCCACAAGATTGGGGTCCCTAAAAAGTACTTTGCCTGTCGTGAGGAACGGCTCTGAAAGCCTGTTTCTTTGTAATGTTAGGCTATTATAATTATGTTCTTTTGTAAAGAAAAGTACTTTGTTATTCATATTTTGACGAAGAAAATCCGAGTTTGCAATTGTTGTAAATAAATAATATATAGTTGTTTTTTTTTTCAATTTCGTTTTTGGTGTATATTATAGCTGCTATTTTATTTTAGTCCTGCTATTGTTGTAAATTTATTAGATGCACTATTTTGTTTTATTTCTTAATACACTGTATAAGTTAATTAATTGATACTGAAAATAATTAAAATGTATTGATCAACCAATTGTATTAAAAAAATGTAAACAAACAATAAATAAGTTTTTATTACATTAATACTTCATTAGGCTACTACATACACGTATATCGTGTTGACTTACTTCATTAGTCTACTACATACATATATATTGTGTTGACTTATACAAAATACATTTTCTGGATTAAAATTCTCTATGAAATAAAGAAATTGTGAAAAAATTGACGAACACAAAAAATGAGGTTTAATTTTATGAAGATATGTTTAACATATACAGGGTCTGTGACGTCACTGGCAGTGCAATGTGACACAAACATTGTGACTTGTTTTGTTTACATTCTAGTTCCCTCTCTTCGCTTGAAGTTTGTGTGCGTTAACTAACTGCATCATAAAGTACGATTGTTTTAAGTTGACCGGGTTTAATATAAAGGTGGGGGCCTAAGGGTTTGGCTACTTCACTGACCAACACGGCAAAACCCCCGATAGAGTGGAGTAATCAATGAAAGAGATCACACAGGATCGAAATATTTTATTTGGCTCGCACGGGAACGAAATATTTTACATGGCGTAAACGGTAGCGCAATATAGTGTTACTATTTAATGAAAAAATAATTATAATAAAAATAAAATAGATTTGCACACCAATATTTGGAATCACTGTTACAGAGAGTAAACTAAAAAGCCATTCTCTTGATGAAACAAATCAAATCAGGTCAGCCCCGTAGAGTGAAAATTCTACATCAGGGGCCATGCATTCTACAGCAGGGGCCAGGCAATAGCAGGGAGCAGGTAATACATTTTACTAAATAGAACAAGTTAGGAGGGGGCCCCCCAGAACGCTACGGGCCAGTAGCCAAGTTAGGTGATCGCATAGGGTTACAACTGCCATGGTAGAGCTGTTAGCATTATTTGCCGTATTGCCGATTACTTTTTTGAAAACAAGTATTGATTTGTGTATCGCCGATATATTTTAAACGGAAAATGTTTGAAACTTGATACGAATACTTTTATATTGACACTATTATCTTTTTTATGCAGAAAAACAATAATACATTGTTTTAAGAGTAATCTACATACATTCAATCACTACAAGTAATCATAGCTTAAAGATAAGTTGGCTTCAATTAATACTGTCTGTACCACTGCCGATTGCTGGATGTCCAGACGAAGAAGTTTTATTGGTGTTACTGTGTATTGGTTAGAACCTGAGTCACTATAGCGACAAGGCTGTTGCTTGGCTGTGCGTCAGCCCCGTAGCGTGAAAATTCTACAATAGGGGCCAATCATTCTACAGCAGGGGCCAGGCAATAGCGGGGATAGGTAATACATATTACTAAGTAGAGTAAATAAGCAGAGGGGGGCAGACAAATCGCAGGGACCCCCGCACGCTACAGGCCTGAATCAGGTCAGTGTGTTATGTGTCTGTTACATTGAATTCACACACAGTTTCGCGATAGCAAAGAATACTATTTTTTTTTCAAAAGAATTAATACTATAGATTTATTTAAGATTTAAAACATGCTATATCCCTCTTTGTGGCTGACAAGAAACTTGAGAAACACTTCAAGTTTTTTTATTTTATTTTATTTTCAAGAAGTTCTGTTTTTATTATATTTTCAAGCAGTTCTATTATTAATATGTTTTTCAATACTGTGTGATATGTATAATTTTATTAGTAACATTTTTTTTATATTTGTAGTTGTATTTACAAGACCCGCAGAGTTCAATGAATGTAATGTCTATAAAATGTAGGCATTTTTCATGAACTAAAAAAAAAGTCCATTCATTGGCTGTTAGTTTCTTAACGCACTTGATGATTGTGGTGTAGTAAACTGGTTTGAGTCCCGATGACTTAACTATGTCTGTGTATTGTGGCCTTTACAGTCTGGGTAGTTGAAGTGGATACATAATGTTCTGTCCCATTTGCCTATGTAGATATACATAAAAATTACAGTAGATACATACAAATTACAGTAGATACATACAAATTACAGTAGATACATACAAATTAAAGTAGATACATACAAATTACAGTAGATACATACAAATTAAAGTAGATACATACAACTTACAGTAGATACATACAACTAACAGTAGATACATACAAATTACAGTAAATACATACAAATTACAGTAGATACATACACATTACACAATAATTATTAAAAAAATCTTTAATTGATAAAAAATATTAATTATGACATTTTAATTCAATTTATTAGCAGTAAAAAAACTTAACCTGTAAAAAGCCATGTAAGTCTAAGATTTCCCGATTTCTATAAATAGTTTAGCTGACATGAAGAACTAGAACTGAATTCCCGTTATGATGTATTGTACTAATATACTAAAAAAATCAATATATTCCTTGCAATACCATTTGCTATGTTGCTGTTAGACAATGCCCATCTAAATGTTTTTGCAGGTAAATATTTGACAATTTATGAATTAGTTTTTTTAGAATGATTTAATTGAGTAACAGATGATCCAAATTGTATCGCAAAAACACAACTCGCAGTTAGCCTATATAAAACCATATTTCCTCTTTCCGTGCAGCCTTCGTAACATTACAATGTGACCCGTGCATCCCTCGTAACTTTACAATGTGACCTGTGCAGCCCTCGGGACTTTACATTGTGTACCGTGCAGCCCTCGGAACATTACACTGTGACCCGTGCATCACTGGGCATGACACAAATTGAGACATGCGGACCTCAGAAAACAGGTAAACCATAGAAACGTATGTCTTATAAAGCAATAGAATCATTGTAAAATAATTAGCCCGGGGAAAGACTAAATGTTTAACTTTTGCGTCTTTTTTCAGAGCAGCATGAGGTTAACTGCAAGGAATAGATTCATTTTAACAGGTAATGAAATTATTGTATTTAATAACTTAATTATTTTAAATGCTGAAGTATTTCTCCCACATAATCTGTAGACACTTTAAGTCGTCCGATTTCTCCAAACAGAAAGCTGGTCTAGTTTTTCTTAAGCTCAAATCTCAAAAGTCACGTCAAATATGACATACGTCTAGTGTACAAATATCAAATGTTGAGTCAAATATGTCACAAGTCTAGTCTACTAATATCGAAAGGTAACACAGAGGCGGATCTAACGACGATTGGGCACCGATATGAAATACGCCAAATATAATCAGACTGTATACACTTTTTATGCCTCTATTTTAGGCAGCCAAATATTTCTTCTGTTCCAAGAGTCTCAACTGACCTGACTTAACTCCCTTAGCGATGACGGATGGTCACCCATAAGCATGGTCCGTCTCCTAAAGACATTGTTGGACCGAGCTTTGTTTACTAAGCTAGGTAAATCCCCTTTTTGAAATACCTGTATTGAGTTTTGTTTACTATACTAGGTACTTCCCCTTAGTGAAACTACTGGACTGGCTTTGTTTACTATAGTAGGTAGTTCCCCTTATTGAAACTACTGGACTTGGCTTTGTTTACTATACTAGGTACTTCCCCTTTTTAAACTGCTGGAGTAAGGTTTGTTTACTATATACTAGAACAGGGGTGGGCAATCTTTTTCTACGGACGGCAACTTTAAAAACATTTTTTTATCGGCGGACCGCATATATATATATATTTATATATATATATATATATATATATATATATATATATATATATATATATATGTATATATATATTGTCTACTTAATCACAATTCAAAACGTAGAAAAATATGAAGTAAAGATAATTTGTCATTTTATTTCACATTCTTACTCTATTATAAATGCAAATTACATTTTAAAATACACAGTTAATCAGCTTCTAATTTTGATATAAGATTTTACTATTCATAATTATTTCAAAAAAGGAACTGACCTGATCTTCAAGGTGATAATCTGCTTGTAGATCAAGCAGCTCTAACTAATATTCTGGAGCAATAAAACTGATTTAGTATCACTAGTATCAAATCAAATAGTCGGAATAAAATTTAAAAACTATAGCAAAAACTCCAAACAAAGAGAAATAACATCGACATAGGATCGTAACTTGTACACATGGGCCATAGTTTGCTCATCCCTGTACTAGGTAGTTCACCTAAATGAAACACCTGGACTAAAGTTTGTTTACTGTACTGTGGAACTAACGTTTGTCTGAGAAGAGATGGGTTATTATTTATACACAGATAATTACACCTTTAATTATCAATTTTAAATTTGTCGCTACCCAACAAAATTTTATTTCAGCCAATGGGCGCTCATTCTGACGTTAGTCGCTTTTGATGAAATATTCATTTTATTATTAGAATTATCGCCCTTACAGATGCGTGTAATAATCAAAGGGAAAAGTCAAAATTGTTTAAGATTTTTGTATTTTAATACATTATTCAAAAGTAAAATTTTATTTTTAATATAATACAATAAATTAATCAAAATTAAAATAACTTAAGTGTTAAATATGTAAGTAAAAATTCCATAATCAAGCTAATGTTGTGCTAATAGATCCAATACAATTAATTATACTGAATGTATGTGTTATGGGTCATAACAAACAAATTTACCAGGGGTTAACTGCTGTTCGTCTTATTTAAATTATCTATTTCTAATATCTATGAAAACATTTGAAATTGTGTGTATTTGTCCACAATATTTTTTTACAAATACAAATTAGTTATTCATTCTCATTAGAGAGGTAGATTAATACTACTGCTTTTTGTTTACAAGGTAACGGTAACTAAGGGAGTTAACTTTGTTATATCAAACTCATTGCAAACAAGTTTAAGTAACACTGATTTTTAACTTGTGAGTCAATATGTGACCCAGAACCACTCAGCGGGCCCATCTAAAACAACTCAGTGGGCCCTTCTAAAAATACTCAGCGGGCCCTTCTAAAACCAATCATTGGGGCCCTTCTAATCCACATTTAATTTTTTTTTGGAAAAGGTGTTATAGGACGGGTACCTACGCCCCTCATCCTAATTAACATTTCTCACCTGACCCTGACGCAGAATAACACGAACAAGTATAACATGATTGCGCCAAACATTAAATTTACTGTGTGTTATTAATAACAATTCTTGTATGGCTCTGTTATATTCAAACTATAAGAGGAGGTAACTGTCTAAAATGTAAGAAAAAGGAAAAAAAATCTAAACACAGTTGCATCCCTTATAAGAAAACTATTTGCTGATTTTTTTTTTCAGTTAAATAAGTGGACACGTTTACACTGAAGAAGTAAATATTGCTGATTGACCCCTGTGGCTTTCGAAATGTATTCTGTAGAGGAAATATGGTAAGAAGGGCGCCCAAATTACACAGTTTGTCAGGGGTCATTGAGTCTGCAACGCTAAGTTCTGGAAGAGTAAACATTTATACAAAAAGTGAGTTTGCTTGTAATATGTAGATACATCAATAAAAAATTTCTGCGTTCATCTAATACACAAAACATATTGGACTATACTACACACAGAAATGCACACAATTATCCTGACTGTCTTAATATAACTCTTATTTCCCCCGGGCCCCAAATCATTTTTAAATGATTCGGTTAGACAGAATAGGGGCCCTATTCACATCCTCCCATGAAGATGGTCATTATATATATATATATATATATATATATATATATATATATATATATATATATGTATCAATGCACAGCCAATATTTTTCACAGGTAAACTTCACGACCACCTTGTGCCACCCCATTGTAAAAGGACTCCACACTTTAAGTATACATTCTTTCTAAATCGTATGATAGAAGGTCATGATAAGAACATTTTCCTAACGCTCCTTCAAATACATCTAGGGCTCTGCTCCCAGGCCACCTAATTATCTCAGGGCGGCCCTGTATGTATGCATTTATATTTGTTTTTAATTAACTCAGGCAGACACAAGATGAGATGAATTTTTAAAGCTCCACATCCAGACGATCTGTTTAGAATGGGGGGGGGTGAGGGAAACAACATCTTAGCTTTATTTTGTTTTAATGACAAGCGCTAGTCTTAGATTTTATGTTAAAGATACGGTACGAAATATCTCAATAATTACAGAAGTACATTGAAGCATACATAATGCACTTTAGTCTTATAAAAGTACGAATTACTAAGACATGTTTTCTGTTAATACCTTATAAAAGCTGACACAAAACATACACACAGTTAAATATTGATAAACAACAACAACTATTTTAAACAGTGTCGTCTCCAATGACATGGTGAAACGTCATACACCAGAAGACAGTCAACAGCTATTCACCTGTAAACTGACAAATTCAATTGACAGTACAGTATCCAACACCGCTGTAGTTAAGACCAGAATCTAATGTTCCGCTGTGGACATGACAGATGCAGCCCACACAGAAAACCTTGGCACCGCTGCTGCCCGGGCACGTGCTGGTTGTGTAGGTCAACCTGGATAGCTCGTACTTGTCGCCATGCTGACCTACTTTATATTTGGTCTGCAAATAACCAACACTGACCTGTTTGGGACACCCGTGAGGATGTGACACTATAAAAGTTAGTTTACCATCCACTATTTTCTTCTTCTTGTATTTTTCTGTTACTTTCTCCCAGACCTCAACGAAGTGTTTACATTTCTGTAACAATTCATTTCCCAGTATATCACATGTCTCGAATTTCATATGACATCTATCATTCTCAATGCTGGCTTCTTTCAATGTCAACTTGTCTAGAATAATAGCTGAGCTGTCTAGAGAATCAAAGAAGAGCTTACATGACGTTTGACTGACCTCATCGTAATCAAAAACAACATGGGTGGGCTGTAATAACGGCTATTTCCCACCAGACATGGCTGGGTTTGTCTGAATTGAGACATCGATCGCATGGACATGTTTTGTATTCTTTTTTCAAAGCACCACAAATATTATCCTTCCAAATTCCGGTTACATCATTTCCGTTTTCGAACTTGGCCACACGGATATTCCCGCTGCCTGTTCTCATTGTTTCGCTTCCTCTCATGTCGTAGAATGGATATTTTACCTGAGTGTTGGGCCAACACTCTGGTCTATGATTACTGACCTTCTTGACATCTACCCTCACTGTGAGGTCAGCTGCTGCTTTGACCAATGTGTAGATATCATTGTCTTGATACATCTCAGGGAGGTGTTCTATGTGGAATGATGTTATCGGAATAAACTTCTCGTGATCCGGGTTCTTTTTACATCCTGTTAAATGTTTATGCAGATCAGCTTCACTTCCTGTTACCAAGTTAGTTTCATGAAGACCTGTGTAAATACAGTTTTTTTAAGTCGATAAATGTTGATTTTTTTATGTTAGTCAGCAACACAAATAAAATTGAAACAGACAGACGGAAGAACGGACAAACGGACGAAGGAAGGATAGATAGATAGAATAGATGATAGTTAGATATATATATATATATATATATATATATATATATATATATATATATAGATAGATAGATAGATAGATAGATAGATAGATAGATAGATGGATAGATGAATAGACTAGACGATATATATATATATATATATATATATATAGATAGATAGATAGACAGATAGATAGATAGATAGATAGATAGATAGATAGATAGATAGATAGATAAATAGATAGATAGATAGATAGATAGATAGATAGATAGATAGATAGATAGATAGATAGATAGATAGATAGATAGATAGATAGATAGATAGATAGATAGATAGATAGATAGATAGATAGATAGATAGATAGATAGATAGATAGATAGATAGATAGATAGATAGATAGATAGATTAGAAAGATCAAAAGTCAAAATGAAATTCTTACCTATTAAAAATTGTTCTTTATTTGACTTTACCTGGAAATATACAAAACATTTTGCTGGTTACTTTATAAAAGATACTTTACTATTGACATATGAAAATATACAAAACATTTAGTTGGTTACTTTATAAAAAATACTGTCAGGACAGTTAAAGTAGGTCAGGGCATAGGTGAACTTACGTTCAAGCGTTGGGACAGTTTAATTTAATTCGATAGGAGACGGTTGGACAGAAAGGGGGACAGAACCCATTAACTTTAACGAGGTAGGGGGATTTTAGACAAAGAATAATGTCAAGGTAGAATTCTGGAAGATACGTAGACGTGTGGAGGTTCATGAGTTCAGTGTTAGGGTTGTGCTACAACTAAATCAAGTCAAGAAACAATGTGCCAGTGTGGGGGGAATTCAATTAACATGAGACTTGCGATGCCACGTTTACTCTGCCAAGTTCACCATCATCGTAATTAATTATGCATTGAATGGGAGACTTGAGAATGATAGGATCTTTGTCCAGCTAGCCTATATTAGAGAATGTTAGTTTAGTTTGGGAGGAATTGTTGAGCGTAGATTGAGCGTGTTAGGTAGATTTTTAGAGTTGACGAACTTTGTGACTGGAGATAGGTTGTGTGAAGAAGTTGATAGAAATATTACTTATTATTCAGGATTAAATTCATTGAGCATGTTGTAAAGTTTTTGTGACTTGTATTAGATTAAATAAAGCAAATGATCATTTTGAATCAGACTGACTTCTAGCTTTTATTGAGAGTGGTTATGTAATTCAATCATTGTGCGTTGTGTGAGAAGGCAATTGTGAAAAAGTAATAAGAAGCCCACGAGCCATCCCTGACAGATACTTCACTATTGACATATGGAAATACACAAAACATTTAGTTGAATACCTTATAAAAGACACTTCACTATTGACATTCAATACAAAAGTTAGATCAATTATAAATGAGTGAAGACAAAAGTTGAGACAATCTAACAAAGAGAGTTTGATCAGTTGAAATTTTCATTAAACACCAATGATATTTATAATTCTAAATTTAGATTTACTGACCTTGTTTACTCTACGTTCTTTCAACTTACAAGACCATGTCGATCCCATATTTCCGAATGAATTTGTGTCCACTGAACATGATGATGAAAGCAACTTAAAACAAGCGACACGTCATTTCGTAAATTTCATTCTGGGAATTCCCAGAAATTAATAAATAGATCAACGCATGGCAATAGTTTTGTGGCCTAAAATGATTGCTATATGCCTAAATATATATATATATATGCTATTTTTTAATGTTATATGGGGGAAGGGGGGAAGTTGTGCATAGATTTACAAAAAGTGTACCTAATAAAGTGCGAGAATATTAAAGCAACGTTAACAATTACAAAATTTGAAGCTTTATCCACTGTCGCCAGAAAATATCACACACTGATTGATCAATTCGTATTCCAGGCCTGTCGGCTACACCTGTTGGTGGCTTTGTTTTGACAGCCACTATTTCAAAAACAGGCCTTTATGGGCCAAGAGCGTTGCGACCAAAGTAGGCCTTGCGACTAAAAGACACCTTGCGACCCATGTAGGCTTTGCAACTAAAGGACACCTTGCGACCCATGTAGGCTTTGCGACTAAAGGACGCCTTGCGACCAAAGTACGCCTTGCGACTAAAGGACACCTTACGACCAAAGTACGCCTTGCGACTAAAGGACACCTTACGATCGAAGTACGCCTTGCGACTAAAAGACACCTCACGACCAAAGTACGCCTTGCGACTAAAGGACACCTTACGACCAAAGTACGCCTTGCCACTAAAGGACACCTTACGACCAAAGTACGCCTTGCGACTAAAGGACACCTTGCGACCAAGGTATGCCTTGCGACTAAAGGACACCTTGCGACCAAGGTACGCCTTGCGACTAAAGGACACCTTATGACCAAAGTAGGCTTTGCGACTAAAGACACCTTGAGACCCATGTAGGCTTTGCGACTAAAGGACACCTTACGACCAAAGTACGCCTTGCGACTAAAGGAAGCTTTACGACCAAAGTAGGCCTTGCAAAAAAAGTAGGCTTTGCGACTAAATGAAGCCTTTCGACTAAATGAGGCCTTGCGACTAAATGTGGTTTTGCGTCCAAAGTGAGGCCTTGCAACCAAAGTAGGTTTTGAGACTAAAGGAGGCCTTGCGACCAAAGTAGGCTTTGCGACTAAATGAGGCCTTGAGACTAAATGAGGCATTGTGACCAAAGTTGGCCTTGCGACCCAAGGAGGCCTTGCGACTAAAGGAGGCTTTGTGTTAGGGTGCATTTTTTGAGTACGATATACTGACCAAAGATAAGGTCATTTGACTCGCATTTGGCACGTGCACTAGAACCCAGTGGCGTAACCAAAGGTGGGCAAAAAGGGGCATCAAGCCCTGGGCACAACTCAAAAAGGGGCGCCAAATGATATATTTTGCATATAGTATTTTATGGTTTTCGAATGGGGGTGGGGGAGCGCTAAAAAAGGTTTTGTGCCCCGGGCGCGAGTTAAGCTCGTTAAGTCACTGCTAGAGCCCCAAGTATGCAACAGCAACCGTCCTGACTAGTGCTTGGTCATAGTTAGCATCTAGAGGACTTTGATTGTCGCTCATAATACATATTATTTGAGCAGGGCCGTTTCTACCTTTTTTTACGCCCAAGCAAGTAAAAATGCACATAGATTTAACCTAACCCAATAGACACAATCCATAACATTGTTCACCGTTGAAACATAACTTACTTCTGGGAAACTATTGAGTTCATGTGCAATTTTTTTTTATATAAAATGAAGAAAAACGAATGAAAATCAAAACCAAAGACAACAGTCTCTTCAAGAATTGTAAATTAACAAAGTAATCATCTTTGTCTACTGTTACAAGATGTGTCTGAGTGTGTTAACCCCCCTATAAGGATGAGATGAGATCTTTTAGATTCTACAAACCACAAATGGGACGGTTTTTTAGGGTGTCCTTCTTTAATCCCCACCATAGCCGGTATTGCAATGAAGACAGTCCGAGACACCATGGGAGATATAATAAGAGCTTTCTCTATTACATGACAAGTTCGTACCTGAGTACAAACCCGGTACTTTCAGGTAGACAGTCGAGAGCTTGAACATCCGTCCCCATTGTTACAATCGCTGCATGTTTTTCATGCAACATCAAAAGGCTTCATTTATTTATAAACAGTTGTTGTAAGGAAGGTTATCACTCTTGTTTTGTGATCAGCATTATTCCCCTTTTGTCTGTATGCATCGAATGTGTCGTGCATTGAATGGGCTGTCGCATGACCTTTACATGTCAAAGCATGAAACAGTAACTGAATTATCTAGATTGTAATTGGAATTATCGAGAATGTAACTGGACTATATAGAATGTTTCCGTGTGTTATTTAAGTAGTCAGTCTGACCACAGGGGAGTCAATAGCTGACCACTGGAAAGTGTAGTTACAACTAGGAGACTAATATGTGGACAGAATGTCTTGTGATCATCGTGTATCATTGTTGTATTCGAGAAACTGGAACAAACTAGGATCTAATTAGAATATATTGTGATATGTAACATTCACATGTGGAGTATGATTCTTTTTTAAATTTATATGTATGTGTCGTGAATTAAGACTGTGTTTTGCTCGGACTTGCTGACCTAGTGTGGTGATACAAACAAAAGTCAAATAGTCACGTCAGAGTGAATTGTGTGGGGCAACGTGCTTGTGTGACTGTGAACCACTAAATTGTAATATGTAGTGACAGTTTACAGGTGTACATTTCACAGGTGTGCATTTTACAGGTGTGCCTTTCACAGGTATGCATTCCACAGGTATACATTTCACAGGTGTGCATTTCACAGATGTGCATTTCACAGGTGTGCATTCCAAATGTGTACATTCCTCGGGTGTAGATTCCACAGGTGTACATTTCATAGGTATACATTTTACGGATGCACATTTAACTGGTGTAATTTTACGGATGCACATTTAACTGGTGCAATTTCACGGGTGCACATTCCACGTGTGTACATTCCTCGGGTGTACATTTAACAAGTGTACATTTCACAGGTGTACATTATACAGCTGCACGTTCCACGGGTGTACTTTTCACTTGTGTATATTCCATGAATTTACATTTCACAGGTGTACATTTCACGCGTGTAATTTCTACAGGAGTACATTTCACAGGTGTACATTTCACGCGTGTAATTTCTACAGGAGTACATTTCACAGGTGTACATTTCACGCGTGTAATTTTTACAGGAGTACATTTCACAGGTGTACATTTCACGCGTGTAATTTCTACAGGAGTACATTTCACAGGTGTACATTTCACGCGTGTAATTTCTACAGGAGTACATTTCACAGGTGTACATTTATTTCGCACAGGCGTACATTTAAAAAAACAACTCATGCCGTCTTGTTGTCGAACATATTTTCAAGATGACTTTTTCTCCTGCGCCTCATTACCTCGGTGTTAATGTAAAAAAAAAGTTCCCTTCTTAGCCCTAACGGGCTCATCGGGGCAGATGAAGTGTAGAATTCATCTGTTTCTATAACCTCGGCATATGAAGGGATTGTGTGGTTAGCACAACGCCCAGCCGCCTTTACTTCCCCAACTTAGGTCAGGTAATCATTTAAAGCTGGGTGAACTTGTGGGACGACTTTGCACCAAATTTCACCTGGAAAAATTCCATGGGCCTCACCGAGGATCAAATCAAGGACTCTCAGGTTGACAGTCGAGTATCTACACCACTCGGCCATCCGTCCCACCCGGTGTTAATGTGATGGAACAAATTATTCTGTTTCTGAACACCAAATTGGAGCAAATCACATAGTCTATGTACATCATCAGCAGCATCTCGTCAAACAGCAGCAGAAAAAAGTAACAAAATATTCGTTTATTTTTAGTTCAAAGTAAGGCGCTTGAAAATAAAAACACAGCTCTTCGAGTATTTGAAAAAAATGAAACTCTCCACATGGACTGAGAAATTGAAATAGCCGTTGATAGTGGTCACAATGATATGTGTGTGTGTATGTGTATTTGTGCTACGAATTCAATTTTTTAATTACCAGGGGAAGTAATGTCCACATTAACAAAGTTGATTTCAAACGTCATTTCTTTGGGCCAACTCGTCATCGGGGAATATTTTTGACTTTACTAGGGATTTGACCCTGTACCCTTTGCACATACGTCGAGTTCACTATCGACTTAGCTATATGGGAAAATTATTATACAGGAAGTGTACTGCAGACGGCCAAGCTAGGAAGGGGGGAGGACATAATGAGCTATGTTAATTGTTTGAGCACGTATCATATTGACAGGGGGGGCGTTAATAAAATAAGTAACTTGCACAAGGCGCCACAGTAGCTAGCTACGGCTCTACAGATTCACTCACATCGAAATGTATTTATCAGTAGGGAGTACCAATCTACATGTAATGTCAACCAACAAGGGCCCCGCCTACAAATTAGGCCCCTTCTAGTAATAATCCGTATTACTATCGATGCGACGTTGGCCCCGACACCTACTTTTGCTCAAGGCTAAGAATATTTCTAGAAGTTTCTGCCCATCGCCACAAATCTACGGTCCTGTATCAGGGTATTTTGTTTTTAAAATTACCTTATTTCTTAAAATAAATTGTTCCTGCTTATCTAATTTTCACTTGAAGGTTCACATCCAGTTTTTTTAGCGTATTTGTCTAGAATATAACAGAAATGTCAAAAGAATTAAGTAATGAATACATAGTATTTACCTTCTTTAGTTTTTCAGCACAGGCTTACATTGCAGTCATTTCGGTTTAAATAACGTGCATACATTATCCCCTTTTTTAAAAGATCCAGTTAACGTTTGAATCAAACAATTTCAATACAAGAAACAAATTAAACACACAATCTTTATTTAAATTTTTTAACGAATTACTAATGCTACAATAATTCTGTACATTGACACACACACTAATGAAATCATAAAAAAAACATTTTTTCTTATGAGAGGCTTTTGATAATTAATCAATCAGTTAAATGAGCATTAACGTAAAATTACTTATAAATGTACTGAAACGTCACAAGAATACATGAATGAAATAATTTATTTATGCAGTGTATTTTTGTTCGTAACAAGCTAAACATGGCGAAGAATTACGGAAGCAAAACAATCTATTTTTAGGCAATCGGGAACATTTCAAATGACAAGAGTTTTTGGTCAAACATCAAAGTTCACATTTAGTTATATATGCTGAAGTTGCCTAGTTGATCATTGTGATCAGACAGTTTTGGAACAAAATCTTTAAAAAAGAAAGGCGCACAATGTAGCACATATTATTTTTGGCTACATTTCATTCACTAATTAGGAATTTGCTTTAGGTAGCATATTATGGCAACAATGGTTTTGATACGACACAGTCTACCGTTACTCTTTAGCCCTGAGTTTGACAGTGGCCAATAGAGTTTAACCGTTAGCTTAAGGCCCACACTCATACAGATATAGATGTGATAAGACGTAAAGCCCACAGAAAGATACATACATACACACATTTGGCACTCTCACTTGGCCCCTTGGATTGAGACGGAACGCTATAGTCGCTCCTGATCTTAGACAAGCCATTTTGATAGAACCAGTTTATAAACAGTGACGTATTGGTAAAATAAGAAGTAAGGGAACGCGTAATGGGTGCAAAATAAAAGTGGGAGTTGTCGGGACATGAAAAAGTACTGGATCTCGTAGTTAACTTTTTTTTTAAAATTTAATCAATATGTTAAATAAAATCTATATTAATTAAATTATTTGATTTAAAAACGTTTTTCATATACTATTGGCTCGTTGTATATTGTATTCTACTTTTAAATTACTCGTTATTATGTCACCTGAAGCCAGCGTAGGGAAGTAACTGAATTCTTCTGTCTCATGGGGCTCAATTGACCTGAGAGTCGCTATTTTAATAGTCACTATTATGAACCCAAGCCATCCCCAATAGATACTGTTGGACAAAGTTCTGTTTTCTAATTAAAAAAAAAATTCGCCTTTCTTTTTAAAATGTGGACTGACCCTTGTTTACTATATTAGTAAATAAAAACAATTTCGATCATTTATATATTTTCCTTTTTTTTATTTTGGTTTTATTGCAATTCTCAATGTCATGAGTAAAAGATTAAACATTTAGTAAAATAATTCAAATAACTAAATTGTTACTGATCGAGCTCGTCGGTGCCAGTTTGGCGAAATGTTTCTTTAACGGGAACCACCGAAACTCATAAACAGCCCACCTACCCACCAGTTCTGTCCCCTCCCTCAAGCCAATATCTAAAATGAATATTACACGGATAGAGACCTGCTCCCTGCTCTTAAAGCCGCGTCTAGTTCTTTATAGCGGGAATAAAAAAAAAGGATAAACAGTCTCCCAACCGAATTGTAGTCGACCTTTCAAACCAGTGCGTGCTGCCATGCGTGCAATATATTTTTTTTTGTTTATTTGGGGAAACCAACATATAATGTGTAATAAAAATTCAAACACAACATTAAGAGTTTAATTTAAAAAAAAAATTAAAATATGCAGAGTATTTTACGTCACTGGCAGTGAAATGTGACACACACACAGTGTGACGTGTTTTGTTTACATTCTAGTTACCTCTCTTCGATCGCAGTTTGTGGGCGTTGACTAGCTGCATCAAAAACCCAGATCTAGGTTTTATTGTAACTCGCTATGTAGGTAATGTATAAAATGAAATCAGCTACGAAAGTAGTAAGTTATCCAGGTTTAATTTAAAAAAAAATTACAAACGTATACAATTAAATATGTATAATACATTATTTCCTTATTTTTTATTGTATAACATTGTCTTTAATTCAATAATATTGAAAGTGTGATACATACTGATCAACGCCATTTCACACCAAAATGGCTAATTCGTGTAGTTAGAATTTTAGAATATTGAAGCAATGAATTTATTTCATTCAAGGAAAATGTGAAACATAAAAAAAATGAAATATTTCTAGGTCTTGGGTGTTAGTGTTAGTTAGTGTTTGGTTCATACAAATCCATACAATAAAGTCTTACTTCTGTTAGTGCCTCAAGTAACGAAAACATATACTCATTTTTTTTAACATTAGGCCTATAGGCGGGTTTAAGGGTGCATGTTAAAGGCTAAGGAACCACTGTAATAATAAAACAAAGATTTTTTTTTAATAGTTATAGATAAATATCATTTGATAGTAATTTTGTTTATATCATGTCACTGATAAATCTTTTAAATACTATTTAAAATTCTGCAAACTTAGATGGTTAACGTAAAAAAACATTGAAGTGATAAGAGAATGTGATCCTTGAAACAAAACAGATTGCAGGTGAAATTCTTCCAATTATTCATTCGTTGGTCTGTTAAAATTTATCACAATATAAAGTTAAATGTCCGCTTGGCACTTTCAGACAATATTCACTTGTCATAACAAATGTATCACAATGTGCTGGATCTGAGGATAAACACAATGTTTAATAGATAAAAGTATTTCCTTAAATATAAATGATTTCTTTAAAAAAATAATTAAAATGAAGAAAAACGGTAGTTTTTTTTTTTCTTTAATTTTTATACCAAAAGGAAATTTTTTTTTACTGTGATATTGTTATTTCGCTTTTTTACAGTACCTGCCGTATGCCGTCAAGCTGATTTACAGTACCTGCCGTATGCCGTCAAGCTTATTTACGGTACCTGCCGTATGTCCATCAAGCTGATTTTCTTAATCTAAATTTTGATCTTCAGATGCCGACTGAGACGACGGTTGAATCTATGATATATATATAATATGTAAAATATTTTTAATGTTGATAATACAAGTTGTTCACTATTATTGACATTGGACGTGAAAGAGAAATGTGGCAGAAAAACTAACACATATATGTATATATACATATATGTAGCGGCCAGGTATAGTAAGCAACTATTGTAGGTAACATATTAATACTAAATAATTTAATCCTACTTGATTCAGTAAATATTAAGAAATATGAACACCAACATCTGTTTTTTAAAACATTAAGAAGGAGACATTTAATAACTTCTAGCACGTGAAGCTAGAATATGTTTAAAATAAATTTTAACTTCGAACAAGCACGTCCTTACGTAACGCTGTCTTCAATTTTTTTTAAGATGTCTACAAGTCTACTACTCCAACTAATCTCTAAACCAAAACCTTTTTTGCCAAATAAAATGTCACAGTCGTATACGTCACATGGTACATAACTCCCTTTCTGCAAGCAGCAGCGAACTGCTACGTCGCGTGCTAAAATGACGTTTCAAAGAAGCTAAATAGCTCGCTTCTGCATGTGACATTTAAGTGTGTGTGTGTGTGTGTATTTCTATGTGAAAAAGTGTAATCTTATGACTTCCAGACTTCAAATTTTAAAATGAAATCATCATAATTGAAGTTTTAAACTAAAAACTCACATCATTCATTATAAGCTTCTTATACTCATTTGATCTTGTCAATGTGTTGAAGTCGTATATAGATGCAAACAGTAGAATACTTAAATAAATTCTTCTAAAAATGTGATTATTTTTTAAAATAGTCGAAGTCTGAAAAAAAAATAATGAATTAATAAAAGAGAAAGGGTGAGTGAGAATGTGTATGTGTGTGAGACAGAGGGAGAGAGAGAGAGAGAGTGGAAGAGAGAGATACAAAGAGAAAATTAGAGAGACAGAGAGCTAAGACTAGAAAGAGAGAAAGAGAGAGAGAGGGAGAGAGAGAGAGAGAGAGAGAGAGAGAGAGAGAGAGAGAGAGAGAGAAAGAGAGAGAGAAATAGAGAGAGAGATATATAGAGACAGAAAGAGATGGAGACAGAGAGAAAGTGAATGAGTGAGATAGAAAGAGAAAGAGAGACAGAAAGTGAGAGAGAGACAAAGAAGGGAGTGAGTGACAGAAAAAAGAGAGATAGAGACCATATATATATATATATATATATATATATATATAATTATACATATAATTAGTCTTAAATATCTGGTCAAGTACTAATAAACTTTTCCCATCCTTGTGCTATTAAAAAATAACAGATTTTTGCATCTATTTATCTATTGCAAAATATAAATAAAAAAATGTATGTCAGTATATTTAGTGATTGAGAAACAGTAAAAAATCAAGGTAAGTGTAAATCATCATAAGGAGGTGCTAGCAGTCGAGTGGAGTAGGGCTCTCGTCTGTCAACTTAAGGGCCCCCAAGTGATGACCAAAAGGGAGATGTATCTAGACTTCAGATAAAAAACAACTCTCAAAGTAACCTAGCTGCACAGGCGTACCAGACATAAGCTGGGGAAAGTAAAGGACGTCTGGACGTTGTACTAACCTTACAAACCATTTGCATGCCATCGTTATAGAAAAAGATCACTTCAGGCTCAAGGAACAGATTCAAGTCCAGGATTGCTGATTCAAAATATATCTATTTCCCGAAAATTACACTAAAAGTATACATATTTTAGCTGTAGGCCTACCCAGAAAAGCCTTTGACGGAAGATAGACTTGTAAAGCCATTGTCGAACCTAGGATTTGGGGGCTCTGCATTTTGAGATTCGATACCATAACATGAGATTATGTACTTAAATATTAAATGTAAAAAATAATTTTGGGGGCTCCCCTCAAGCAGGGGCCCGGCGGGACTTTCGATTTTTGGACCCCCACCCCACCCTAGGTTCGCCTCTGTTTTCAGATTTGATAAATACTTTTAATTTTTTTATTTTTTTAAGTTATAAAATAGTTAAAAACCTAATTATTTGTAGTTTCTTTTTCTTAGAACATCCTATCGGAAACATTATTTCAATAAAATAAAATGTCAAAGAGATCTAATTAGTTACCTTTCATTAAACAACTAAAAGGATACATTCTAAAGAAAATGTCAAAATGTAACCCAAGAAAGGTATAATACATGGATAGTCAGCATAAAAAGAATAAGCCTAAGTTGCTTAGCTATTCAGCCGCCACGTCACACAGCCATGTTGTACCCTGCAGAGCCTTTGCGCAGAGATCGACTACTGTAAAGCAAGTGCTAAACCTAGGGATTTGAGGGCCCGGGGCTCGGCCTCTTTTGGACCTCTGCATTTTGACGCTCGACACCATGACATGAGATAATGTACTTAATATTTAATGTAAAAAATAATGTTGGGGGCTCTAATCAAGCTACGGGGCCCGGCAGGACTTTCGATTTGGACCCCCCACCCAGAATTCCCTCTTTTTTTATTTAATATTGTATCGAATTTAAAAAAAAAAAAAACTTTATTACGAAATTAGATACGAAAACGCGGTCAATAGTCTTATCGTCGCCGACGTCCCGGATATTTTCGATCATTACTATTGTTTACGTCTGACGATGTTAAAATGTTCTGTTGTAAATAAAAAGTACAATATTTTGAATGATATTATATGCTAATTATTAATTTACATATTGGGGACTTTTTCATTTCATAATTAAAAGCACATAAACTATTGAAAGCCTTGTAGATTTTTTAAGAAAAAATATCGAATCGAGACACGGGGATGACCGCCATTTTGAATTCCTGTTTACCGCTTTCGATTTAACGCACACTCAAAATGAATAATATATATGTATAAATACTTAATCACTCATTTTCTATGAGGATTGTGCTTCCTATTCTAAACAATATCCCAATATACTTCGGATTACAAAATCTTCATATGTATAACTCAGCTCCATGAATGTGCATCACAAACGTCTACAGGCTACGAGAATAATTTACTTTCTGAAGCTTTTTTCCTGGAAAACATAAAAAACCCGGCTCTCTTGTTAGTTAAATAAAAAAAACTGTGATCCGGAAAAATCTACAAAATAATAAAATAATACCTGTACAATTACATATTGAATAGTAAAATCTGAATGTCTTTGTTTCAAACTAGGTACTTAATAGCCAACATAGTATAGTTTTGTTTTTTAATGCAACCATTTAAAAAAAAAGATGAAGCCAAAAAAAAAAAAAGAAAAGAAAAAGTTATTTTTTATACATACTCATAGCTAACATACCTGTCTACTCAACCTTATCATATCTACACCACGTAGCAGAAATGTTCACAGTTGTTATAAATTACATTGTAACCGACATTTCCAACACTGCCATTCGCTCTTTTTATTATTTCATCAGTTGGCAAAATGCTGTATGTGAAAGAGACAAACTTTAAACAGATTGCTTGCAAAGAAAAAATGGTATATTATACAACTATTGTTCAAAATATTAAATTTTTGTAAATGACATTATTTTTAGCAAATCTCTAGCATAGTGTTATTAAGGGAATTCGTTTCTTTTGTTTGTATGTTAATAAATCATAGGTATGCTTTATTTATGGCAATTTTGTTTTTAATTGATTGATGACATTCCGTTTGCTTGTAGTCTACCTTGATTTCAATGTATGTAGTTAGTCAAAATTAAGTTCCAACGGACATTTCGAAACTTAGCATGTATTAATAAACACGTTATTGCACCAATCAATAAAAAATATACTTTGTTGACGTAGAAATATATCTCTGCCTAATTTCGTTAATTAAAATCGCATCTGGAATAATTCAACATTTTATTTATTTACTGCCTTTTAGTTGAGACACTACATTATTGTTTTAATACATTGAAATAAATGTTTAATGTTTATTTTAGACTATCATTTGGGACAACGTATAACAAATCTATTATTAGTTGTACAGTGGAAGAAGGAATTTTATCAATTTACAAAGTCATTTAAAATTTGTGAGAAAGTACGAAAAAGTAAGAAAACGGTCAAAAATAATATGCAGTTTATTTCATTTACACATTCCTACAGAGTCAATCAGACGTTATGTGGGTCCCCTAGGCCAAGTTAAATTTAGGGCCCTATGCTTGTATATGGTACCGGACACAGGTAAATTTAAAGCCTCATTCTTGTATATATTAGGAAGCACTGGGCACAGGGATATATACATCATGGGTCTAGGATTTATAGTTGTTGAGATATAGCGCTCCTTTATTAATATAGCTTATATAGTAAAAAACGGTACTAAGGCCCCTTTACGGCCCTGAGAGGTCAGATCGCGAAATGGAAAAAGTCATTTTTTGGCAGGCCAAGACCTACAAAATGATATATACATCATGGGTCTAGGATTTATAGTTATGAGATATAGCGCTCCTTTATTAATATAGCTTATATAGTAAAAAACGGTACTAAGGCCCCTTTTACGGCCCTGAGAGGTCAGATCGCGAAATGGAAAAAGTCATTTCTTGGCAGGTCAAGACCTACAAAATGATATATACATCATGGGTCTAGGACTTATGGTTGTTGAGATCTAGGGTGATGACGGACGGACAGACGGACAGACAGACAGACAAAACGGGGACAATAGAGCATTTTTTTTTTCGAAAATGCTCTAAAATATACTGTCAAAATAATAGTTTACAAACTAAAGTAACAATTAAGCCTGTTCCATTCTGGACACAGGTCGTGTTAGCATTTTGTGTTATGCATCAGTACGTATTTTAGCTTTCAGTAAATATTTGTAAATTTTGGAAATGTTTATGAATTCAATTGTGTAATTGTAAAGGATGTTTTTCGAAAAATAAAATTATTGTGGCTGAAGAATAAATACTCTACTGCGAAGAACACATGTGACGTCAATCTTGGTGAAACTACGTGCTGCAGTATTTCGCACCAAATGAATGGGTTATTGAACGTATAAGGTGTAGAATGGGGCCATGAAATGACATAATTATTAATATAGCTAATATAGTAAAAAAACGGTAAAAAAATTGATGTCCAGCCCTCAGAGGTCAGAACTTTTTGCTGCACACATGGCAGGCCAAGACCTACAAAATGATATATATACATCATGGGTCTAGGACTTATGGTTGTTGAGATCTAGGGTGATGACAGACAGACAGACAAAACGGGGACAATAGAGCATTTTTTTATCAAAAATGCTCTAAAATGAAATATTTTACGATACCGTTTTGTTAACTGAAAAGAAATATGATGAAATATGAGTTTTTACTCGGCCGATTGATTTATTTACCATATATTAGTTAGCACCTGTGACCTCCCGTGTTATTTTTCAAAAAAGTAAATAAATTATATTACCAAACATATCGTTTAAATATTATTTTTGAATATTATTGATATGATGTTCATACCAAATATATTTATATGGTGGGCCAAAACAAGTGAGAACGTCATATAACATACGAATTATTTAAAAATATAATTTAATGAATTGCATTGTTTCATGTAATTTTGTTTGCAAAGTATTTAGCCAATCAGAAATCCTGTTCAATGTCTCCTTGCTTATCAACAACTTTTTCTAAGCGTAGACGCCAATTCTTTTTACCTTAATCAATACATCGCTGTCCCAGATTTCTCCACTCTTCAATTATTGCCAACTACAGCTGCTCAACTGTGGAAAATTTTCGTCTAAGGTAGACATTTTCTTGCAAAGCATCCCACACGGCATAATCTACTGGATTAAATCAGGACTGTTAGTGGCCATGTCTGGCTCAATGACGTTAATATTCTCCTGACGAAGAAAGTTGATCGTATGTGAGACCACATATCGCTTGAATTACAGGCAACAAACTTTCTCTCAGAACATGTTCACAATAGTATTCAATTGTTTACTTTGGCACTTGTTCAACGAACACAATGTCAGTTTTCCCATTAGAGAAACACCAACTAATGCCAGATACTGCGGCTGAAATGGTCACGTTCTCGTATAAGCCGATTTTCCCGATTTTGCGCTTTCTTTTGTTTTAGCGAATAAATACGATCATTTTGAGAATTAACTGGAGTGGCAACGGTGAATGTCTTTTCATCTGTAAACCAGATGTTTCGTACACTTATCTCATTAGGAAACCGCTCAAATAGCTGCCGACTGCGTTGCAAGCGTTTCAATTGACATTTTGATTCAGCTTCAGACTGATCACACGCTTGTACGTTTTGAGTCTTAAATCATGTCGCTACCACGTCGAATAGACGAACGTGATATACTCAGTTTATTTTTCTATTTCCCGTGGACTTTTGTTACTGTAAGGATAACCATTTTAACTTCAGATCAGCTCACTCACCCGCTCAATATTCTGTTGTTTTCTGGCCGATTTAGGTCCACCACTTACGGGTTTACGTTCTGTTGAACTATTGTTGTTAATTTTATGTGCTAACTCGACTGACACTAGCTATACTCCAGGCTTTGTTGGCAAACTCATTGACTTTTCTCCTAGCCCCCCACTGTTTTTCAATTCGCAAATTTTTAATCAGAAATACGGTCGTCCGCGGTAATTTTTGTCATTCTTGGGAAAAACTTAAATTTTCTTTTGTAAACAATTGTTATATTAAAACTTAAATGGCGCCTGGAAATTGTCAAACTAATGACGTCATATATCTAAACGGGCAAGTAAGTAAATGAGTAAGCAATTTAAGATATTATGCATACAGCTAAACAAACTTTGATATAATTATATTATGTTCTACGCAATGTTCTCATTTTTTTTGGCCCACTCTGTATATCAACACACCGAGTAATTTTCTGCAATTGTGTGTGTACATTTTAAGGCAATTGGTGAAGAACTTAAGATTTATGAATACCGGCGAATCCTATTTCCATTTTTATTTATATAATTTTTTTTTTTTATAGTTTATCATTTTGCTTTCTTTTAAATGAAAAGTAACAACAACTAATTAGATCTCTTTCAAGGACTCTTTGAACATTTTTTCATTGAAATAATTTATCCTTTAAGATGTTGTAATGTAAAAAACAACTAATTAAAAATATAATTTCATTCATAGCTTTAAAAAAATAATAATATTTTGTAAAGAATTCAGAAAACACGCGGAGTTGTCGAACGTTGTTGAATGTTGAATGCGTCTTGCTTGCTTTAACGTATTCGATAATTCAGCAAACGCGACTAATCTATCTGTATAGACTTGCGTCTTTCACGTGGTGCCTCCGCATGGTTGGGCGACTAATATAATTAAAATAATGAAATTTTAATGGAGTGTGGGGGTGTCATCAATCTGTTATAACTAAACTTGTAAATTTTATTAGAATAGTGTGATGAGTTCTACTCAGTATTAAAACATTTATTAGTGGGGGAGTAAATGTGGGCAGGTGAGAATGCTGACCAGGGATAAAAGGTAGAGAAGATGCCAAGCAGTGAGGTTGACCGTTGACACAGTATGATGTTTTTGAAAAAGTAGTAAGAATTATGTGGATTTATTTTGTTACTATTTGTTATGTTGGTGTTTGATTGGTAATAAATCATAAAACAGAACTGTGTCATTAGCTTCATTAACGTAGATATGTGCCAATATGGGAGTGTCAATCTACATAATTACCTAATTAACCAAATTAATCTGTATTTAAAAATTCAGTTGTCAAATTGATTAGGAAGGGGTTTTACATTACACTTAGATTTCTGGGCAACGCCGTATTTAATATCTAGTATATGTATATATATATATATATATATATATATATATATATATATATATATATATATATATATATATATATATATTAGGGTGGTCCGAAATAAAGAGTGAAATTTTTTTAAATTTTACTTTGATTTAAACCCCACATTTGATTACCACAAAAAAATACTATAAACATAAAATTTCTATACTTTTCAGATGAAATTCGAGGTTGCACAAGCTCTCTGAAAATTTAGGTATGTTCTCCATTTACCAGCTCTTTATCCCGAATATTGCTGAACCTGCATAAAGTCAGTTCTGTCCAAAGAAGTTTCTGCAGCATTAGATAGATCATAAGTTAGTGATCGAGCAGCAGTCCATTTTACTAGCTGCTACAGCTCATTCTCTTGGTCACGATGTTAGTGACATGACATTAAGTCGAAGTACTGTACGGCGTGTGATAGCTGAGATAGGAAAAAAAAACAACACATTCAGTTAAAGAATTGTTTGATCCACAAGTAGCATTAACTGTACATTGGAATGGAAAATTGCTTCCAGATCTCACAGCCGGGGAGAATGTTGAGAGATTGCCAGTGATTGTAACATGATTGCAAATAGAATGCTTGCTAGGTGTACCAAAAATGGCTTCAGGAACAGGTGACAGTCAAGCTCAAGCTGTAGTTGAATTCTGAAGGACAGGGAAATTTGTGAAAAAGTAGTAGCATTAAGTTTTGACACAACAGCAAGTAGCACTGGGGATTCCAAAAGGGGAATGTGTTTTAATTGAAAAGCTGCTTGAAAAAAAAAGTCTTATTCATCTTGCTTGCCGCCACCAAATGATGGAAATTCGTTCTGAAAAAAGTGTTCACCGCATTGAAGATAAGTGGGCCCTCAACTTGACCTGATATTTCACTTTTCAATGACTTTAAAGAGCAGTGGCATTTTATGGAGAAGGGATCCTATGATACTGCAGATGCGATGACTAAAGTAGACCTTTTCAAAGATAGCACATTGCAGTTTGCAAATGATTATCTTCAAATTTGTCACCCACGAGATGATTACAGAGAATTTTAGGAACTTGCTGTCATATTTCTTGGAGGAACACCACCACGTGGGATTCATTTCCATGCTGCTCCAGAGCTGTACACAGAGCACGTTTGATGGCAAGAATAATTTATTGCTAAAAGATGTGAGTGTTTAAGAAGCACTTTAAGCTGAAGCCTTCTGAAAAATAAGGACAGTTTCAGTTCCTCTGTTTTGTTTCCAGTACATATGAAACTGTGGTTTCAAGCCCCACAGCCAGCAAGGGCGCCATCAAATGACCTACAATTTATAAAGGATTTAGAAAAATATAACTCAGTTAATTCAGTTATTGGAAAAGCAGCAAAAAAAGCTTTCGGTCGACATTTATGGTATCTAAGTAAAATTACTGTGGGCCTCGCTTTTTTTATGAAAATATTGATCCCAAGCAAAAGGTTCAGATGCTTAAAAATATGCAAGAAAACTCGTATCTAAAAATCGAGCTCAGCGTCTTGATTCCAATGGATTCTATGCGGACCAGGCCCATTAGCTTCTTTGTTACAAACAATACAAAGGTATATTTTCCTCCATACTTGGTTTGCCACATTCATTCTTGGAGATGTCCCTGAAACATGGAGCAGCAACAATGAATACAAACATGCATAAAAGGTTGTAAGCAATTTGAAAGTTGTTAATGACACAGCCGAAAGAGGAATGAAACTGATTCAGGATCTCAATGAAGTTTTATGCAGAAAAGAAGACCAGAAGCAATTCTTACTTCAGGTGGTGAAAGCACCACCGACGATTAAATCCGATGTAAAGAAGACTCACAGTGGTTACTGGACTAGCAAAAGCAGTCAGTGAATAGTATACATTTTGCTTTGTTGCATTCTATTATTTTATTTGTTTTAGAGGTCGTTATTTCATGTTTAACACTCATCAATTAACAAAAACCATTAAATTACTATTTAGTACCAAATCAATGTTTTCATTGCCTTTGTGAAACCCCTAAATATTTCGCGATTGTATTCATTTTTTTCAGAAAACCTTTTTTTTCTGGCAGAACACAATGCAGGCCTTTAAATTTAGAAAATAGAAAAAAATTGTTGGACTCTCCCTAATATATATATATATATATATATATATATATATATATATATATATATATATATATATATATATATATACTTATAAGACGCATTTTTTGTCTGTCTGTCTGTCTGTCTGTTTGTCTGTCTGTTCCCTTATAACTCAAGATCCAGAAAAAACAGATAACGTGAAATTCGTTACACATACACATAATTACATGTGGAACGTTATAGGACAGGTTTCGTTTCATCTCGATGGGTAGTTTAATTGTAATTATTTTTTTTTTATTTAGTATTTTACTATATTAAAGTAATCTCGACGGCGCCATAAATAAAATTCCTCTGTGACGTCATTTCCTTATGATCGAATAGAACTTGCGCGCTGGTGCTGTATTGTGCCTTTGTGATGTAAAGAATTGTTGATGTTTTTTCATGCTCTCTGATTTGTTCAGTTTGAGGAAGGTAAAGGAATGAGGAAGGATTTAGAAGAAGGCAGCTTTATAATAATAAGTATTTATATATATGTATATATATATATATATATATAGAGAGAGAGAGAGAGAGAGAGGGGGAAGCGAGGAGGGAGAGATAAAGAGAGAGAGGCAGGGGGGAGAGAGAGGAAAGGGAGGTAGGAGGGAGGGAGGGAGGGAGAGAGGGAGGGAGGGGGGTGACTGGGGGGAGAGAAGGAGGGGAGAGAGGGAGGATGGGAGAGAGAGCAGGGGGAGAGGGAGAGAGAAAAGAAGGGAGGGAGAGAGGTGGTAGGGAGGGAGATAGAGGGGAGGGAGGGAAAGAGAGAAAGAGTGAGGGGGCAGGGAGGGAGAGAAGGGAATGAGGGAGGGATGAATGGGGAGAGAGAGATGGGAGAGAGGGATGGAGAGGGAGGGAGGGAGAGGGAGGGAGGGAAAGGAAGAGAGGGGGAGGGAGGGAGAGAGAGATTAAGGGGAAAGAGGGAGACGGGAGAGGGAGGGAGACGGGAGAGGGAGGGAGGGAGAGAGGATGGGAAATGGGAGGGAGGGAGAGATAAAGAGAGAGGGGTAAGGAGGGAGAGAGGGGGAGGAGGAAGGGAGGGAAGGTGAGGAGGAGAGGGGGGACGGGGGTGAGAGAAGAAGGGAGGGAGAGGGAGATGGGGGAGTTAGAGAGGAAGGAGAGGGAGGAGGGAGAAAGGGAGGGAGGGAGAAAACAAAAGGTAAACAGAAAACTCCATTTTTAAACCCGGGCAAAGCCGGGTACTTGCAACTAGTATATATATATATATATATATATATATATATATATATATATATATATATATACTTATAAGAGGCATTTGTTGTCTGTCTGTCTGTCTGTCTGTCTGTTCCCTTATAACTCAAGATTCAGATTACCAAATAATGTGAAATTTGTTACACATACACATAATTACATAAAGGTTATAGGACAGGTTTCGGTTTCATATCGATTGGTAGTTTAATTGTAATTATTTTTTTTTTATTTTAGTATTTTACTATATCAAAGTAATCTGACGGCGCCATAGACAAAAATTCCTCTGTGACGTCATTTCCCTATCATACATTTTTAAAAGAGGGGTAACTCCCTGAAACTCCAATTGTAAACATGATGAAATCAATAGTCATATCTATTTACCTATCGTTTTATGTATTCGGAAGATTAAAATTAAAGGTGCACTTTAATAAACCGGAAATACGTTAATTAAAATGTTTCTGTGACATTATTAACATTATTAATACAATCTCAATAAATAAAAATCGCGCACCAAGATAATGTGTAATTGAACGGACGGTGAAAGAAAAAAAGTTAGGGACGGGAAAAAAAATATTGTTGTTTTTTTTTCATGCTGCAAGTACCCGACTTTGCACGGGGATTGGGCAAAATAAGGTTTTCTGTTTATTTAAGAAGCGTAATTTGACGTTTAATTGTACAGAGAGAGGGAGGGGGAGAGAGATAAAGAGAGAGGGGGCAGGGAGGGAGAGGGAAGGAGGGGCAGAGAGGGGGAGAGAAGGAGGGAGGGAGGGAGAGAGGTGGTAGGGGAAGGAGATTAAGGGGAGGAGGGAGAGAGGGTGGGAGAAATGGGAGGGAGGAAAGATAAGAGAGAGAGAGAGGGGGCAGGGAGGAGAGGGGGGAGGAGGAAGGAGGAAGGTGGAGAGAGGGGGACGGGAGGGTGTGCCAAAAGCTAAACAAAGAACAGGATAACTTGTTTCAGAGGCGGTTGCAAATATTTTAAAGGATTAGCGATTAACACAACTGCGGCAAACACAGGGCACATTCTTGAAAAAGAAATTGAGTAAGAAACTGCTTTTGGTTATGCAGACATCATATACTTGAATTGATATGTGCAAAAGTCTTCAAAATACATTTGGGGGTATTACAACTGGACCGGATGCTGCTATTCAAGAGCTTAAGACGTTTTGGCCTAAAAATAAGACAGAGAGAATTTAGTATATGACAAGATTTCGACTGGAGCAAAATCTCAAGCCTTTAAAAGAAGAAGTCATCACATTTTGCTCAAATATCCTCCAAATGAACGACAACTCAAGATATTTGCAACGCAGAACTTCTGACTCTGAATCTTATTTTCCTGAGAGAAATCCTCCCCCGCACTTGTTTAATGCTCTCTCTGTTTCCCACAAATTTTCTCATGACTGATCTTCCACCTGGCAACAAAAACTCCATCCTTTTAGAAACAACAGCAGTAGTCTCTTCCTTGAAACGGAAATTGCACTGGTGTCATCATTCAACTCATCTCTCACCAAATCAGGAGGAGAAGCAGTACCTGTTCCAAATTGCTGAACAGCACCGCAAAGAGTTTCCAGATGCAAAAATCAAACTGTGCCAGGAGATCGCAACTTAAAGACCTCAGGATTCAGAAAGCACAGACTAAAAAACTTTAAAGTGTATTTTTGAATGGCGTACTTAGAACTACTCTGCAATACAGTCAGGTTAATGAGTCATGAAACTAGTATTATTTTACTGTTTAATTCCTACTGCGTAATATAATTGTTCTGTGTACTTTAAAAACAGCATTTTAAACGTTGCAAAATTTTCATTTCATAACTGCCAAACCATAAAACACGAGATAACAAGTGCACTGAGGCAGTATTTATAGGAGCCCAAATGGTGTGAAATTTAGTATATACATGTTTTAAATCAAAGTGAACCAAAAAACTCATGATGAAATAAAAAAACTGTATTTTTTTCCAATATAGTGAGCCACCTCAATATATATATATATATATATATATATATATATATATATATATATATATATATATATATATATATATATATATATATATATATTAGGTAAATTAAAAAAATTTTTGGAGTTGGGAATATGAAACATATTCAAAAAATAGCCTATGGTCCTACTGATTGTAAAAATGTAAAATTTGTAAAAATCAGATAATGTCTTCCACTCCTAACTATAATCAAGGGGTACGGGGCGAAAAAAATGTACTATGTCTAAAAAAAGAATTTTTTTTTTTTGCTTTTTAGATACGGCATGTCAATAATAACTATGAATGAATTATATTGCAGAAAAAAATTTCAGAATGTTACTCATTCAGAAACTTCAATAATTTAAAAACTTAAAAGTAATTTTTCTCTGAAAAAATATTTTTGACATTTGCTTCACTATGGCAAGAAAATCTCAAAACCACCTGTCAGATTTTGATAAAACTTCTAATTTTTATGTAGAAGGCTTTTCAAGAAATTTTAAGTCCTTTTTTTAATTTTTAAAATTAGCATTTTTTGCTTATTTTCACCATACACAATTTAAAAAATTCATAACAGATTTATTTATTACATTATCAAAAAAGTACTTTGACATTCCCTGAAGTAAGCTTTTCTGATTATAAAATTGTACATTTTATATGAAACAGTCTATAAATATTTCAGAAATATTTGCCACAAAAAGGTCATAAATTTCAAGATGGCGGCATACCACACCCACAAATATCAATATGTTAATAATATTTTTTTTGAACAAAATTATTTTTAAATCTACTATATCATTACTCAGATATTAAAATGTCTTAAACTTAAATAATAAAAAAAGATTTTGCTTTGACCCGTTACCCCCCCCAATGTATGACATTTTACAACTATTAGAATGTTTGGTATAAGTAATATGAAATTTTACAAATCTATAAATCGTTCATGCAAAATATACAATGTACATATGAATAATACTGTTTATGGGTTGTCACAGGAAACTTGCTTGTTTTCAACTTTCGGAAGAACATCCCTTGATTTCTTTGTTTGCAAAACAATCCATGTCGAGAGCTATGTCCGTACAGTTTGAAATGTCCGTACACTTTTAAACTAACAGCAGTAACTTCATTAATTGCTCTCTCAACAGCTTGAGAGTGACTGGGAATTTGATCCAGTATGATTGGGTTGTTGCGTTTAAGTTCATCATCAAGCAAATATGTTCCAGCAGAGGAGGGGATGTCACTGCACAAAGATCCCAGTTAATCATCTGATCATATGATTTAGCTGCAATATTCAGGATTATGTCATTTTTGTTGAAAATTTTAACTCTGCATGGAACTGGTTTATGTCGTGCTGTTATGATTTTATTTACTGCATACCTTCCAATTTCTTCATCATTGATTTAACTGCAGCCAATAGAATGTTTTCTGGATGTGCAAAGTAGCAAAGTATTTTCCAATACAGGCAACATAATAGATTGATCAGCAGTATCAAGGTTCCGAAGCAGTTGTATCATATAGAAAGTTTCTAGTCTCACTTTGACAAGATGGATCGCAAAAATCCTGTTCGCTTTTGTTAACCATCTTTGCTCTCATCAGTATGTTCCTTGGCTGCCCTATCTATGTCGATGCATCTTTGCTGGATCCAGAGCTGTAGATGGTGTTAACATGTTTAAGTCCTTCAACACAGCTTTAACGATAAGACATGTATCCCTATTGCTTAGTTTAGCATCGATCCACTGCTTCATATTGATATCTGTTTTGTTATTTGGAACATTCCTCATCGCTGGAGAAGCCTGCATCAAGTAGTTCATCATCTTTAGCATCCTGATCTGGAATATCATTATCTTTCTCATCATTGACGTTATCATTTGTGGTTCCTATCTGATCGCCACCCTGCATCAATGAATGTTTTCTTTTCTGTCGATTTTTTTATATTTTTGTTGTTTGCTTGTCAACATTGTCTATGTACATATCTCTTGCCATCTTTACACCCAAAATGCCCACTCAAGCACAGAAATTACTAATTGTGGACATTTACAGTCTCCTCTATCCCTAACACCTGCATCTTACCTCGAACAATTATACTGGTAATGTCATTTGTAGGGATACTAGCCTGGTCATATAATTGTTTAACTTCATTCGCTAATGTGTGCGCTCGTGGATGAAGGCTATGATTGTATTGTTCCATTTTAAGCATCCACATATAGCCTTGAAAACATCTTCACTGGTCGGAAGTTGTCTTTTAGGCTATTCAGCTGCTGACCCAAACACATAATGTGTAGTTGCACTTCTTGTAGAAAAAAACTCATATTCATAGAAGAACTTAATAAAATAATTGAAAAATTAATAAAAAATGAAATAAAACAACCATGCGTGATCCATAATGAAAACACGGTACACCAGTTATATTGAGAGAAAAAATAGATGCAATGCTATCCTAGTTGTCTGAACTAATTAGTTATTCAAGTAAAAAAGGTTATAAAGATAAAACACAAATTTTATATGCATATCATTTCTTTTTTGAATAACCTAGGTCACAAATTTAACATGTTCAGTCACAAAACTCACAGTAAATATGGTTAAAATTTCGAAAAAAAAGTTGGTAGTAGTAAAACTATGTAGTTTTCAAATATTTGTACATACTCCATGTACTACCATGATGTAACAACTTTTTAATAATGTTTCAATAAAAAATATTTTGACCCACCCTAATATATATATATATATATATATATATACATATATATATATACAGTGCTTTTTTGCTGGTACGTCGGTACAGTGTACCGGCACCTTTTTCAATGTGAGGAAAATTATTACTTTTCTTGTATTTTAACGTTTATTATTAATTTATTTAGTATTAATTTGTTTAAATTGAATTATTTAAAATAGTATATTTGCAGTTGTGATTTAGCTTGCATCGAAGTGAACTGGTAGTCAAAAGTTAAGCTATTCCTACTGAGTACCGGCACCTACTTTTTACAAAAAAAGCACAATATATATATATATATATATATATATATATATATATATATATATATATATATATATATATATATATATATATATATATACATTAGAGTGTACATTAGAGTGTTTCAATTCTTTTTTTCAATTTTAACCACATAGGGCATTAATGAATGAGGATTGATGTCATAGGTAACCATTAAAAATCTCAGTAAAAAATATTGACATTAACAGACTGCTCAAAGGGTCTCCTTCTTTGGCATATCGTGCTTCTCTATATGATGCAATTTTTTGAGTGGATTTTTAAAATTGTCTTTGTTGTGTACTATTATTGAAATTTAAATCGTTAATTCCGCATTACTCATTCTTGCAATGCATACTGCTGTGCGTTCTTTCTTTCATATCAGATTTAAAGTTAAATTGTAATAATTAATATGGCACATGTACCTCAAAAGACTTTCAAAACTATATCTGAAACCGTTGTCTGGTTAATTGGTCAACAGTTAGCATCTTTGAATTAGTCAATGGTTCTAACAGCCTACCAACTATGGGGCTCACTCTGCGTCGTTTATTTTATTACTTGGAAGAGCCGGAAGCTTACTCTCTGAAAGCTGCTCAAACGTGATCGATGAAGCTTGCTATATGGCTTATAGCGCACATCCCAACGACAGTAAAACAAAATGATGTTGCCAAGCTGAATGCATTGTACGAGAGATATGTTGCTTGGCAAGAACAAAGGCCGCCGAAGTGATAGGCAGATGGAGTTGGGTTAAATTTTCCAAGCTGATGAATCAACTATTTGATGTTGCACATGCCAGGTGTAATGAAATCCCGAGTTTGATCAAAATACAAAAAGACATTGCTTTCTTGAAGATCAGAGAGGGGGTAGAGCAGTGGTAATTGGTCATAAAGTTTAGAAATTTAAAGAACAACAGGCAAAGAAGCAGCCGGGAGGCTGAAGAATTCCGGAGAAAAGAAAAGGCATTTGGCAACAAAATGGAGGTCATTTTCTGCCCGTGACCGACGAACGAATGAATCTGACAAGCCTGATGAGACGCTGGGTATCATAACTTCAACCAGGTATCGGTATGATCTTGATGCGGAAATCTCAATGAGCAAGTATCATCTATGCAGCATTGAAAAATATTACACTACCGCATCATCATCATCTCAATCGCAAAAACACATCAATAAACGCCGTATTGGTGATGATCCGTTCTTTGTTGCCAGTCTTGACAGGACTAAACACCTCTTAAAGTGATGCGAATAATTTGCTCCTGCCCTTACTGCTGCTGGTGTCAACATTGACACAGTATCACTGTCAACAAGTACAATATATAGAGCTAGGAAAAAATTTCGCCAATCAGTCACAGTAAACCAGAAACAGATGTTTGTGCCACACCATTAGTTGCTCATTTTGATGAAAATTACTACCAGATGTTGGTGACCAATCAGACGAGTCAGTTGATCGAATGCCACCTGTTGTGTCTGGAGTGGAAGGTTGAATAGCTTCTGGCAATTCCACAACTTCCAAGAGCGTGCTTCCACAACTTCCAAGATCAACTGGTGCATTGATGTAGTGTGGTTCAGCTGTGTTTCAGATACTACATTAGTGGAAAGGTGTCGCAGAATGGCTGGCTGGTCTTTGTTTTTGATGGCACAAATTCTAACACAGGGAGTTCATACTGGCGCCATTACAGTTTATTCAGCGGATGTTTGACAAACGCCTTTGAAGTTGTAGCATGTCGTCATCACATCTAATGAAATAATATCAGCAGCAGTGTTTGACAAGTTATTAAATCATCTGGACCACAAATTTCACTGTTCAAATGTTTTAAGGAAACGTGTCCGATCCTTGATACATCACGATTTGCTGCTATTGATGTCTCTACATCCAGCTCAGAGTTGAGAAACATGAGAAAGCTTGGCTTAAGTGATAGAAAAGCAGACATTATCAACTACCTTCTCACATGTCAGAGAACTCAACCGAGATAGGACTATCTTGAGTTTCTTAACTTGACAATACTCATGCTGGGCGGCAGTAACGATGATGCTGACGTTGGTGAATCATCAGGTCATTTCAGTCCGCCGGGTGCCTATCATCGTTCCCGCTGGAATGCAACCCTGAAAATCTATCTGTTTCGTGAGCAACTCAACCTCACAGCAGAAGAGCTGCAGGATCTCCTGCGTATATCCTTGTTCACCGTTACTATTTATGTGAAAGCCTGGTTGAGTGCCACCATCAGCTGTGATGCATCGTTGAATGATCTGTGCCTACTGCAGAGTTTGGGGTCATATGTTGGGGTTGACAAACTAATAGCAGACATTGCGCTGAAGAAATGAGAGGGAACTGTGGTATTTTTCTGAAGACTTGATCGGCCAGTCTTTCTTTTCTGACAGTGTTTCAGATAGCGAAAAGGAGGCCATGGTTATAGCAGCATTACAGAAGCCGAAGCTTCAACATGATGCGAGGAGTGTTGATCCCAAATCAGTTGTGCCATTTCAGAGGAAGAGTTTATCAGATTTTGTAACTGAAAATTCAAACAACTTGTTCACAGCCTTAAGAATTGATCCTTCTTGTCTTCAAGATAGTCAATCTACTCGGTGCCAATGTCCGGCCTATGCGAGTGCCAGAGAGAAGATCGAAGGGCTATAAGAGTTGTTAATGATTGTGTTGAGCGTGCTGTCAAGCTACAACATACTTCAACAGTGTTCTTACATACGATGAAATGCAACGTCAACTGGTGTTTCAGATAGTTGGATATCACCGCAAACTTGTGACACAATCCGTGAAGAAGAGCTACAAGACTGAGTGTTAAATGATATTTGACTGCTTTATGACTAGATATGACTAGGTATGACTAAATATGATTAGATGTGACATAAAGTTATGTATCTGAACCAAACAATCAACTAAACAAAAAGAACATTCGCAGTTCAAAGACTATTTTTGCCGAAAATGTCGTTTTTGCAAAAAAAACCTTAAAAGTTTGATGCTAATGAGCAGTCACTTAGACTCAATATTTTTTCCTATAATTTGGCTTACGTATTACTTACCCTAAACCTCACATTTCTGGGGGCATGCGAAAGTGAATTAAATTTTTTTTCATATTATCTTTCGAAACACTCTAGTGAACATGTGCCGGCTAGAGTACACTGTATCCTGACCTCTTCATACATTGAAACTAACACAGGGGTGGGCAAACTTTTTCTACGGGTGGCCACATTGAAAACTTGATTGTTATCGGCGTGCCGCATTTATATATATATATATATATATATATATATATATATATATATATATATATATATATATATACAATTTACAACGTATTTAAATATGAATTAATGATAATACTATGTATTTGTCATTTATTTCGCATTCACACTTACAATATGTACATTCATACGGGCCGCATAATATACGTTAAAGGGCGTATGCGGCCCGCGGGCCGTAGTTTTCCCACCCCTGAACTAACATATTCAAGTGTAACTCTATTTCTAATCGACAGTTTGCTTAATGACTCAGTTATCGAAATAAAAGTCTGTTATTAATCTTAAGTTTTTTTTGTTGTTTTTTTTTGCATATATATATATATATATATATATATATATATATATATATATATAACCTTTACTAACACTTTTATTGGAGCATGCCTCGCCAAAAACGCATACGTATATTATTATATCAGTTTATTATTAAATAATAAAATTCTAATGAAAATTAGAAAAAAACAAGCAATTAAGCCTGTTCCATTCGACACAGGACGTGTTAGCGCATTTTCGTGTTATGTATCAGTACGTTTGTTAGCTTTCAGTAAATATTTGTAATTTGGAAATGTTTATAACTTCAATTGTGTAATGCATATATTTGTAAAAAGAATTATAAGATGTTTCTTTATATTTGAAAAAAAAAATATTGTCTCTTAAATCTAACTACAAGTGGTTTGTGGTTACTGAAATAGGACCCATAATTGAAAACATTCTAAATTATAGTCATTTAATCGTCCGAAAACTCCGTCAATTGTTGCATAGCTCTGATACTTTCAATTAAACTCAGAACACAAGCTTACTATTTCATTTGATGAGTTTCTAAATAAATCTTGGTGAAACTACGTGCTGCAGTATTTCGCACCAAATGAACGGGTTATTGAACGTACAGGGGGAGGTAGAATGGGGCCATATAATATATAAGCCCCTTAGAGTTTCTGAAGCCCGGCCCTCAGAGGTCCTATCGCAAAATGAACTTTTGATGTACACATGGCAGGCCAAGACCTACAAAATGATATATACATCATGGGTCTAGGATTTATAAGGTTGCTGAGATATAGCGCTCCTTTATTAATATAGCTTATATAGTAAAAAACGGTACTAAGGCCCCTTTTACGGCCCTGAGAGGTCAGATCGCGAAATGGAAAAAAGTCATTTCTTGGCAGGTCAAGACCTACAAAATGATATATACATCATGGGTCTAGGACTTATGGTTGTTGAGATCTAGGGTGATGACGGACGGACGGACGGACAGACAAAACGGGACAATAGAGCATTTTTTTTCGAAAAATGCTCTAAAAAGAAATAAGATAATTGCTCCTTCTACCAATTAGTAAATTTTATTATAAGTTGTCATATAAATTTATCAACCAGCGATGCAGCCATGTTGATTGCTCTGAAAACATACATAGAACTAAATTTCGATTAAGGTTGAACTTTTTATTTTAAAGAATTCTTAAAAGCCATTGTTTACTGATTCATGATTCTTAAGCTGAAGTAAATGACGTAGCTAATAGGAAAGTATTAATAAACAAATATGTAGACGTATAATCAACTAGTGAGGATCTTGAAAATGCTTCGATTGATTGGACAGACGGAGCAAAGTGGTTTGTGACTTCTTTTATCTCCTGTATGTTGTTGTGTTTAGACACTGGCTGTGAAAAATAGAACCTCTTGTGAACTGTTGTAGCGTAGGTCACTGTTTAATACATTACTGGCTGTCGTACCTCTCATTAACTGTTTGGTGAGAGCAGTTTTACTATTAAACAAGAAAACAATATTCTCAATCATATATCAGAGGTTTAAATCTATAAAGAAGTTATCACTGGATAATTAATACCATTGCATTTTGTTTACTTCATAATTCGACTTGATAACGTAATGCACAACGTTTGTTATCATCAAAATATATAAATTTAATATTTAGAAATATTTAATCATTTTTGAAATTTATTAAGACTTGGTGTTCCTCTTATTCTTAAAAGTTAAAATGTTTAATAAACAATAATTAATATGTTTTTAAAAAGATTAATACCAAATATTTTTGTAAAGTCAACTGGTGTAATAATACGGCAAACGTATGTGAATACATTGCAATACTATTTTAAATAGGTTTACATTTAAATAATATACCTCTTGTTCTATGCATTATTGTAGACTTTGTTGATTGTGTGAAAACATTATTTATCACTTTGATATAAAGCAAAACATTTTCAAAACAATTTGGTGAAGATTTAACTTGAGCCTGCTCAGAACAAAACAAAATGTATAGATATAGGCATATTCATCAGTACCATAAGAACTAATAAAGCTCTTTTTTCATAAATAGTTTAAACCGATAGGATGGGCAACTATGTACAAAATGTTATTTATAAAAACAACTATAACACATCATTACATGGATATTTACAACGAAAAATAATACATAAAGAGATTCACATGGACAACTATTAAACAACGATATTTACATGGGCAATTATTTACACATTGATATTTGGGGAGCCCATGAAGTCGATTTACTTCTACTCGCTTGCTGGGAGTATTTATCAGCTTTCTATATTATAATATTATGAATTAACAGATTATTTGGAAAATGTGAGGAGAGTTAAAAAAAACAACAACAATATAGTTGCAATGGGAAAACGGGTATAGTCCAATGTTTATTTTTTATTATTATTTTATATTTTCGATGTAATCCTAGATACAGCTATTCTTGTTCTATTAAAGACATTCTACTCAAAATTGATAGCCATGTCCAAATGTATAGAAGCAGTGTGGCCGTTGGCATAAATATATGGGGGAAGGGGCACCCCCTGTCATCAGGACGAAGAGTAAGTGTTGCCGGTCTAACAATTAGAGAAAAATTTGTTGATGTTTCTAAAGCACAAACGAACATAGATTTATATATTTGTATACATTATTAGACTAACAACATATACGATTTATATATAACTGATGTTATATATATATTTAAACTTATAGTCATTTATTATAAATGATTATGCTAATTATATTCAATAAACGCAGGACCATTTATAGCCGTAAAATGGTATTTTCTTTTTATCCGCGTATGCTTTATCCATCTCTATTGAAGCTTGGCCGGTTCGTTCTAAAAGGCTGGCATTGGTCAGGCCATCGTATTTGAAGAAATTTCCGAGGCAGCTGTTGATAAATGTTCGACTTCTTAGTGGTGGTCTTCGTAATCCCTCCAGGTCTCAGCTCCATATAATGCATTGGTATTGAATAGGCGAACTTTGGTGTTCAGAGACAACTCTTGGAATTCCAGATGTTCTTGAGCTAGATAAAGGCGGTTCTTCCTTTTCCGATCCTTGTTTTGACATCTGCATCTGTTCCACCCTGCTGATCTATGATGCGACCCAGATAGATAAAGGACTCTACTTCCTCCAGCTTACTTTCGTTTAGGGTGACTGCATTCGTGTTGGTGGAGTTAATTTTCAAGCATAATTATCATAATATAAGTATAAGATTGAACGTTACGTGAAATAAAAAGTTCAAGAAATAAATCGTCGTTTCTTCGATTCCTGTGTGCGAGCAGCTGCTGGTAGTGTCTCTCTTCATCGACCAGCAGTAGTCCGCCAGCATGATTGCGTCCCAACTCCCTGGTACCTTTCCTCCATTTGGCTCACGTCCTGATGGAAACTTTCTCCTGCTCATCGCCCCAAGATTTTCAGGAAACTTCTCCATGTGTGAGAACAGGAAGTGCATCTTTTATACTCATCAAACACACGAGTTTTTGGAAGTCCTCTATCATGCTGCTAATAAGTCTGGCGTGGTTTGCCGCCTTCGTGTTCCCCAGGAAGTTGTTTACCACAAACGATTTCAGGCGGCAAACTCAAGCGTGTTCATGGAGTTTTTGAACTATGTGTCCTTTGTGAGCTACCATATCTGTGGGCCGTCGAGGCTGCCGGCCTTCAGCTTCTCAATGGTCAGTTGAGGAAATGCTCGGCACATGTGGTTGAAGCACCTCCATTCCTTGTTTCATTAACCCAAGCTTCATGTGTAGCGGTGGGATCAATATCTTCTCCCGGTCAATAAGAGGTTTGTTTATGATTTTTCTCGCCCCAGTTACTAACTGCCTCGCGCAGGCCACTCTTTCATAGTGCTTGGTTTTGTCACGACTGTCCCACATACATAAAGCATGTGTACTTCGTTAACCCGGACTGCTATCCAAGTAGAAAGTTCACCATCTTCAAGTCGACGCAGATGATCCGTTGGTGCTCATATTGGATTTTGTCGAGCACATACTTCACAGCTTCATATTTCTCTTAAAGAGTTGTGGAGTGCGCAAGAGGGATTGAGACGAACTGGTTCCCTGTTAGAGGAGCACACACTTCAAAGAGTGCATGCAGCTTCAATGAAGAGTCGCCAATCTCTCGGATCGTATTGAGGACCGCCGAGTTTATCAAGAAGACCGGCGACATCTCGGCAGTTCACAATGTTCTCCTCCATGAAGCAGCCCATGCAGTCCTCATGCCTTCTTACGGAAAAAGATACGCCTGTTCATTGCCAAGTAGATTTTTCTTAGGAAGAAGTCTTCGACAAGCTGGAGATCCCAAAACCATGTCATTAAGCCCACATTGTGAGAACGGCTGCGGACCATCTTGTGATTCATACTCATTTTCTGTATCTCCTCCTCGTCTGAAGTGGTGGCCTCAACGTCGCTGTTAGGAAGATCTCTGAACGCTGGTACAGATGAATTTCTTCGCAGTGAGCAACTGACTACGGGCAGATGATAGGTTGGGGTACTGGAGACTGCTGATTTTCCTGGTTGATGCCAGTAGTATTTATGACGCAGAAGGGAAAACCGATGCATGGTCAAATGGCTCCTCCAAAACCATAGGAATCCCAAACTTCAGTGAATTTTTCGCGCCCTTCGTCCAACGCCGGATGTATTCCACGCACGTGTTGCACACCGTGTGGGGTGCCCAGTACTTATCTTGGTCACCCAGCTTGACTATAAAGTAAGCCTGGTAGGCGTGCTTCACAAATCTTGTGATGTTCTTCCTGTCCGCTGACAGCGCGTATTCTCCGCAGATGTAGCAGAAAAGTCATGATTATTATTCCTGCATAACCGTCGCGCTGAAGCCATATAAATAAATTGAAATTACCAGCATTATGCAACGATTGTAAGCCAGTGAAATTTATAATCAATTTGGATTGGCTTATTAAACCCATTTAATGCATTAAATAATCAAGTGATAATCCAGATTGATGATTTATAAATGAAATATAATTATCTCTGCTTTATAATTGTGGTTATTTTGCTGCTAATTTCTATGCAGCTAATTCAGAGAAATGATTGAACTCAAAACCCCTGGATATTAGAATACGTATAGCTCAGGGACGAGGCGTGACTTTTGCAAGGGTGTTACTGGTCATTATTGATATAAAACTTTCTTTACGTACAATACTTCTACCAATAACCTAATAATTACACGTTAAATTACCTCTACTATGACGACTATTTATAGTTTAGCTCTATTCGTCAGATTCTTTTGTATGAATAACTCTATCACTTTGTCATTGAAAGTATTTTCCCCACTATTTCGAGAAAAATGAATATTTCATTGACATCAATGACATCCAGTTACTCTGTTCTGATATTAGCTATTTTGCTATTACGTATATCTCTTAGATCAGTAAACGACCTTTCGACTGAAGAATTTTCGCAAGAATTGCTAAAATTTTAATTACAAAGTTTGGCAACTTATGTTTTAAATCGGTCATTCTGGATTTATAATTTGTATTAGATATATGGTTGGGGTGCTTTTTTTACTATTCGATTAAAAAGCTTCGATTTAAAGGTAGCAACATATTTGATGTGTTGGCAATATAGGTAGATCTCAATTGTCAAAAGTTTACTACTTTGATCTAATAAGACGCTGAGAACTTTCAGCTGTACTGTCGTTCTCTGAAGTAATTGGGCTAGTAAACAAGCCAAATCTATTACGCGCTGGAAAGTGCAACAGCAAATATCTCTATATATATATTTCATACAACATCAAGAAAAGACGCAAGACGTAGGACTATTTATAGATTGTGGAATTCCCGATCACAGACAACACCAGCGGAAAATGAGGGGGGGGAGGTGTTAAAGTGGGTCAAAGTGGATCACAGCAGGTCGTAATCATGTTTTTATGTGCTCTAAGTACGAAACTATTTCATTTATCCCCGTCGCGGTAAATTCTGCATCCAGAAATGAGGTCGCTGTACTTAAAATAACGTTATAATGTCAACAAAAAAACCACATTTAATAATACAATTATGTGTGTTCTGAATAGTGTAGGTACTGTAGGATGAAGGTTAGACGAAAATAATCTTATTCTGTTTTATGCAAGTCTAAAAAATACAAAAGCAGAGACTGTCATGACTTGAATAAAAAGATTTTTATATCAAATAACACTATAGTGTAATGGGGTAAGCGAAGGGGGTGAATTGAAGCAGACACAAAGCGAACCAAAATAATTAAAACACCCACCACCCGGAAATATGTTTGTTAGAAGCTGGATGAAAAAGATTACAATTATAAAAATCCTTAATCTTACAAAAAAGGCATTAATATATAAAACCAATAAAGAGAATTCAGTCTGGCACATTGAGAATCAAGTCACACAGAGAATTAATTCAAAAATCTGTAAACAACCAAATAAAAAAAGAGTTGCTGGAAGGTACCAGATAGTGACCATAAAGTCTGCACATGATAGGTCAAAGTTCAACTTTGCATACCATGTATGTCAGCCTGTTATTTTGTTTGATTGCTTATTTAAAAAAAAAATAATTACAGTAATTATATTGATTGATAAGGCGGCGTATGTTACGACGCGGGACGGCTAGTGAAAATAAAAATTCACCACGTAAAAGCTACATAAGTTAATTTAACAAAATTACTATAGTGACTTTTCTTAATTTTTTTTTTCAAAAATTAAATGAAAAAGCGGAAAAAACAGAGGATGGGTATTAAACGTGAAGATTTACAATACACAGAAAAAAATATTTGGTAATCTCACAACATCTAGAATATTTTAATGTGAAACGTAGCAATTATATTCAAAAGAAAATTATAAATCCAGTAATTGATTTAAAACATAAATTGCCAAACTTTGTAATTAACTTAGCGATTCTTGTGAAAGTTCTTCAGTCGACATGGCGTTTTCTGACCTAAGATATATACCAATATCAGAATAAATGGATGCCACTGATGTCAATGAAAAATTCACTTTTCTTAAAGATAAAGGGGGAAAATACTTCTAATGACAAAGTGATTGAGTTATAAAAGAATCGACGAGTGGAGCTAAACTATAAGTGGTCATCATAGTAGAGGTAATTTAACATGTAATTTTTAGGTTATCGGTAGAAGTATTGTATGTAAAAGAAAGATTTTATATCAATAATGACCTGACAAAGCAAATTATTAGATTATTTAAGGATAGTTAACATATAAAGAGTTTATAAAAGAAGGGACACTTATTTCATCATTAATAAATGATTAGTTACTTGATTGAATTTTTTTTGTCTAACATAAAGACATTGTAACAGTATACACTTATATTTGGTAATATTGAGTCACATAATAAAATTTATGTTGAATTAAAAAAAAAAAAAGATATTGAATCACAAGTTTGAATTTGTTTTTTTGTGTGTTTGACACATCAAGACATTGCTATAAAATGCATTCATAATTTGTTACTGATAATTAGATTTATTACATCGATGATTCAAAATTGTTTGATCTAAGAAATGTACTTGTATGGTAATGATTAATACTGAAAAAATTTGAGATATTGTATTAAAGAGAATTGTTTTAATAGTTCAAAAATATATCAATGTTTAATTAATGAATATTCATATAATGTAATAGATCATTATACACATGAAGTGAAGTAAAAATAAGTGATATTGGATGATTATATTGAGTATTGTGATGTAATATTACATACACACATTTGTAATTATATTATAACTAGCTGTACCCCTGCAAAGCCTATTGATAAGATGGATTGTATATGTAATGAATATTGACTTTTTGATGGCCATAGTTGTACATTAGGGTATGACTAAAATATAAGCCTATATCCACATATCATATTTGGTGGAGATTTGTATCACAAATAAAGAAAATATGGGTAATTTTTGTTTTGCATACAAAGAGTTCACCCTCCAATCGACACAAACATTTTAGAACATACACATTTTCAAAAATTTTGATAAAGGTTTAACCATTACAAATAAAAATTACATAAGAATAGTATTGATAATTGTTACAATGTACATTTCTATTGTGCATTAGTTAAAAGAAATTTAATGTTCAATTTTTCAATGGAATTGCAAAGTTGAAAGTAAATCATGCATCACTTTAATTGCACGCTCTGCACAGATATTAGAACGCTGCATTGGTATAGAAGTTTAATCTGTGGGACCCAATGCTTTTGTTGCCTTCAAAGTCTTTGTATGCTGCTTACAAGCGTATGATAAATTATCAAAGCTAGTAGTATTGAAGCACTGGGCAGAGAACCAGATGTCAGCCCACGTACCACTGATGAAATCAAGGTTTTAGCTGTTTGAAGATACTCTTCAGAACGAATGATGACAAACAATAAGTTGCCCTTGAATTCCATCTCATAACTGATTTTTGAAAGTGATTGAAAATTGACTTTTGGGAAGATTCCTCTAGTTTTGAAAATCCTGTAGCATTATGCTAAAGCCATGTCATATCGCAAGCACTCTTGTTCTGATTTCTTTAGTGGTGCCCAGAATTATCAAATGATGTGTTTTAAGTTGTTCATAATTTTCACATGAAACAAATGAGTAGCTGATGTTTGGTGAAGTTGTTGATGTATCAAAATGATAATTCATAACTGTGTTTCAATACTGTATCTAGTATGTGGGGTTACCATCCAATGTATACAGCTTTTTTCTAATCCAACATCTTGAAAGTGTTTGTGTAACAGTGTGACTGCACCATTCTTCTTCAAGAAGCTGCTGCAGTTGAGTCAAAAGACAATCATTTTTATTCATTGAGTATAGTTTTAATTCGGGAAAAGTGGAGAATTCCGAGAAAAAGCAGTTTGGCAGGCCATGGCCCTAAATGGGCTGTAGAGTCAAAAAAGAAAGAAAGAAGAAGTTTTTTTTTTCACTGTCTCCCCTTTTGCATTTGTCTGCTGAAGAACAGCGAGTCTGACCTCGTTTGATTTCACTTTATAACGACAACCTCTTATGCTTTATTTTGTAAGGTCAATCCATCAAAGTGTAAGCACCAGTGTACTTTTTTAAAGTTTTCCTTGAAATTACTTTGTAGTTTTTCTCCTTCTTTTTATTAGACCTGTGTAGAAGCTGCTTTGAGTTGGAGTAGATTGCAAACTCCAGTTCCCGACTTTTTGAACCTTCCTTGTACTCAATTTAGCTGCAGCCACTAAACGCACTGAAAAAGAGGTTTTTTTGTCTTTTAGACTTAAATGGTTTCTCATTATCTTTACTAATACTGGAACACTGTTCTTCCTCACAAAATCTTCTTTATTCACATATTCTTCTGTATCCAAATTTGGTAAGATACTTGATTCAAGACTTTCTTCAATAAAGCTTTCTGTGACTGGCACTTTCCTTTAAGTAATTTTTTCCTAGGGTGAATCTTTTGTGAATGTTCTGAGGTACAGTAGCCTACATTTCCATTTGTTGAAATCTGAAGTACATAGAACTCTCTGTCTTCTGGGCACAACCACTTTCTTTCTCATCTCTTACATTAAACATCGCTGCGAAATCATAGTTTCCAGGACTTCGACTATGTCTTTCAAACTTCTTAACAACATTGTATGATCATGTCTTTTCTGCTTTTTACATCAGAAGCAATTGTTTTATATCATCTGATCACGATATGTAGTTCCATTGGATTTTTTCGCATTTGAACAAGACTGTCAACAGTCTTTGGTGATTTAATGCCTTTTCGGAAATGCATTAGATTTGAAGACCAAATTCTCTTGCTCGTCTCGGAAGCTGGAGCATTTTTGACAGAACTGCTCTGAGACAATCCAGAAATGACACAAAAACTAATTATGCATATAATAGTTGCCAACCAAGAACAAAATTAAAGTTAAAATACTAAATGTGGGTATGACATACGATTTACTGGGCGTGTGGAGGGTAACCTTTTTAACAGTTGAGGGTTGTTATTGATTTTTTTGCACAGATATGATAAATATCCACTTGTGGCAATATGGGGAATAAAAAATAATGAAAAAAACTCTTTAGTCATATACCTATTGTGACAGATATGTACTTAAAATATGTTGATTTTTAACATAGTATAAGTAGATTAAATTGTTTTTTTCTTCAATATTTTCACATAATTCAAATTACTTAATGTTAATATATGAACTTTTTAACTAGAAAATGTTGGCACATTTTTTCGAAGGGCAGGTAGGCTTAAAAGGCTGTATTATCTATATTTTCCGGATTCTAAATTTGTATGAAATCTGTACCGTTGATCCGAATTTTTATTTCGTCAATAGTCAGTTATAACTCCATCTTTATGCTTGTCGGTTGTATAATGTTTGTGAATTATGTTATATTTATCAATCGGTCACCATCATCTTTCATATTATATATTCTCATTGACATGAATAGTGCATTGTAAAGAGGTAATTTATATAATAATTTCTTCATAGAAATTTTGTTGTTATTGCGTAAAATTAAAGTATAAATTAACAATTCTGACTAATGAAAAGTGAGAAATATAGAGGGAAGGTCACGACTATGATATACCATTAACCAGACCCCCAACCGGCGCCGCACGCCGGCTACGCCGCCGAATTTTCATCCGCCGTAAATCCGCTGAAAAGTATGCGGAGCACTGCATTAGCCGCCGTATTTTGTCCGCCGTTAGATTAACTATCGCCGGAAGCTTGACAAAAACTATTCAGAATTATCTTCTCCAAACCCAATATAATGGCGACAAATAAGTCTTCTTGTCATCATCCTTCTTTTTCTTACAGTCTTAATTTATTAAATAATAATTAAAATACAAATAAATAAAATAAAGTTTTAGCTAATCTTTGTCGTAATATACGATTTATAGCTCATTTATGGCTCAACGATCTTCTAAAAAAGGTAAGCCTAAAAAAGCTAAATAAATTGTTTCAACTAACACTAAATAGATTCCAGTTTTTAGTCAATAACTGATGAATTTTATGTTAAATAACATTTCTAATGTTAAAAATATATTTGATGATTTTAGTTGAACTCAAATGTCAGCAAATGTCTTCTAAACCGGGAAGAGAGGCAGTACATTAAAAAAATCTGCAAGTAAACCTAAACCGCCTAGCCAACATGGAAATTCCAATGCGCAATGCTGGAGATACTTTGGTGGCCTGTTTTCTGCTGATGGAAGAAATGATGATGAAGATCGATTTTATTGTTGTCAACTGTGTCTCACTGCTCAGCAATTAATGGGTGAGAAGGGTCACATTTCAAAATTAACAAATTTTGCCAGAACAACATCAAGTGGCAATATGAATTTTCACTTAAGTGTCAAGCACAAAGTGTCCGTACAAAGTGAAGAAAGTCAAATAAAATTTTGGGATATTTCCGTAAGTATGAAGAAGGTAGCAGTCAATGTCAAGCGAAATCAAGTCATGAGATAACATGAGATATTATTATCTGGTTCTGCAGAGACTTGCTTGCCTTTGAAAATGTGGCTAAAGATGGTTTTGTTGATTTCTTCAAAATTAATTGCCCATCTCTCAACATATCAGCACCAATAACACTTGCTGGAAAAGCCCTGGACGATGTTTACCAAGCCGTCAGGTCAGCAGTCAAAACTAAAGTGGCTGAAGTAAATTCACTTTGTCTGATGTTTGATGGATGGACCGATCGCTACCGGGCTATCAACTATCTTAGCACCAGGGCCTCCTATTTAGACCATAAAGTTGTCACAATATGCCGTCACGCATGACTTACTCTTTCTGCACATAACCTTGCTGATCATGTATGTTCTGTCTTGAAAGCTTTTCTGTTGATCACAAAATGCTGTTCATATTTAGCTGCCATGATGGTCCTGCAAATATGATAAAGACTTCAAAGCTTTTGAAGGTTGACTCTAATCAGCACTGTACAGCACACGCATTGCACCTTCTGCTTACTACCGACAACATCAATAAAAATGAAGACGTTCTGCAGATATTGCAAAAGTGCCGCAACATTGTTACTGCACTTCATTAGAAGACCGCAATCAGAGAAGACGATGCAGCATTCACAGAGGATAAAGAAGTGATAAAGACCCTAGAAGAAGGCATGTCGACAGTGTGTGAATTGGTTCTTGTAGACGATCAGTTCAGTGCATCAATAGTGGATGCCTATGAGAGCAGTACTAACGCCATCGTTGACAGTCATAGACACAATCATAAGTCAGTGAAGACATCATGTCCAAGCGTTGGAATTCACCACTGCTGTTGATTCAGTCTATACTTGACTTGAAAAGAGAGGTTCAAAATACTCTCAAGCGTATTGTCGAGTTGATATTTATCTTCATGAAGATAAAATTGAATTTTTAAGTGAACTCGTTACCTTTCTGAAACCATTTCAAGACCTAACTGATCTCTTCAACTTTACAATGTCAACTTTATCAACTATTCCACTAGTGATAAGGCACATAAGAAAGATCTGCACTGCATCAAATGCTGATGATGACAAAATACGAACTATCAAGTTGTCAGTTCTCAACCAGCTTGACCATCGATTTCTATAAATGATCACATTAAGCTGCATCAGCTGCTTGATCCAAATTTCAAATCATTGATTCCACAGTCAGAAGCAACCATAATTCTGGAGAATGCAATACAGTCAGCAATGGCCCGTGGATTCATCATGCTATGTCTAAAGCTGATGTATCGCATTCGCAGCTAGTCAGTGAAACATTTTTCTGAAGAAACCCGATGTAAGTGATTGCTAATGGAGCTGATGAATGAGTAACTACAGTCACCAGACTATTGTACTAATAAGGTATTCTTCGTTAATTATGGCATTGAAACAGTTTTCGTTTTATTTTGCTCTCAATAGACCAGTCAGTTTGTAGTGAAATATTTTTAAATACATATACTGTGTACTATAATGAAATGTTTTATAAACTAGCAGCTAGTACTGTTGTGTTTTGATTTTTGAACATTTATTTGTGATGGCAGTGGAAATTGCAAACTATTTTACGGCGCCTGTTGTTCAGTTTCGATGAAACCTTGCTTTCGGCGTAGCAGTGCTGCATCATTCTCGTATCCACAACTTACTCAACTGGCTCGTCTTCACCTATCATCATCAGCATCATCTGTACTTGTGGAGTGCATGTTTTTGGTTACTAGTTTGATAATGAACAGCAAACGATCAAGTCTAACATCTGATAAATTATATCGCGCGTTTGTTTTATTCATGACAGTTATAAATTGATATTTTAAGTGCTTAAGTAGGTATTGAGTGGCAGAACTGAATAGAGGGAATGCATTAATGCACTGTATTAGCAGGACAGCAATATAAAATCACACATTTGGTTGCTAAATAATGCTAAATTTTTCCCCAAGAGCAAAAAGGTTGCTTTTTTGCCGAAGTTTTATCAACTATTATTGTCAGCCGAATTTTAGCCAATTATTTCGTAATCTGAAGAAAATCAGCTTTCGCAATTGAATTTATTGACTCAATTTACGGTAATTCGGCTAATCCGCTAGCCGAAAAATTATGTCATCTAGCCGAAACTTAAAAAATCATTTGCAGGTTCACAACAAATGACCCCCCCCCCCCAAATAACCCCGAAAATGGTGGTAGCCCAGAAAACTCCCCACACTGTATAAAAGATATGTTATTTGTTACTGTATAAATATATGAATTCAGTAAAGAAACTCAACATTTTTATGTCGAACAGACACCTGTTTCCATTCCAAGATTGGGAGGTTTTTTTTTTCTTACATAGGATTTAATCTCCACAGTTCAAATAACAACGTAGTGAAACTTTTAATAAAACCAAATAAAATACTGAAACCAAGTAACAATATAAATAAAAATTATATCTATAGAAAGTTAATTATTTTTAATATCATATCTCTGGAATGAAAGCTTCGCGATACTAAAAACGCCTCGGTGATACTTTTGATTCAGTAGCATAGACCTGGTCAATAGACTCCTTTATTAAGTCTATATGCATGCTATTCGTTACAAAAAAATGAACGTGATATTATATAGAAACAAAAACATATTCAGATTCAACTTAAAAAAATAATTTAGTAAAATGTATTTAAAAACGTACTTCGATCTCCTCTAATATAGAATAATCCTTTTTATTTTACACTTTATGTTATTTTCAAGAAAACAATGAGCAAAGTCCATTTCACTACATGCCGTATTTCGCTACTATGTTTCAAATAGAACTAATGCATTTATCTTTGCTACAAACTACTAAATTACATTTTCTAAAAAAGAAAGAAAACAGAACTCAAAATTCTAATTTCTATGAGTTTCAAATCAAAAATCATTTTTCCAATAGTTTTCAGACTATGCTCGTTCTTCCAGTCATTTATAATAACAAATATATGGCATAAAGATATTTACAATTGACATACTATGACCTGGACGACCATGTAGAATGCCTGGTGACTGTTGAATACATCCAAACCAGTTGTATTAACTATTCCAGTCTCTGGATGTATGCTGAATATTTTATTATAGTTTCTGGATTACCTAGTTCAGAAAATGGTCTTTTTAGAAAAGTTTACTAAAAATTAAAAGCTGTTTATTGTATATGTTTTACTTATAAAGACTTATTATTCAATTGAATATAACGATCTAATGCTTATCTTCAGACCTTATATATCAATTTTGGTAGGACATTTTTTTAAATTTCCAATATAGACACTTGTGAAGTGTCTATGGCGGTGTTAGACTAGATGGATTAGAACACGAAGTCCACAACCTGCTAGTCGCGTTACTTCCAAAGCGCCGCTGAGTCATCCATTAAAAACAAAATGACGTGTATACACAGGACGCGCCGTACTATGGTGCACTGATTGCTAATCACCCAGGGGAAACCTTTGATGGACAGCTACAAATCTTACATTGAAGAAAATATTTCAAACTAAATAAAGGTTATCAATAATAAATGTATGCAATTGTGTAAGCAGTTATACTTTTCTTATGCCATTTGTATACATTACATCGCAATATTAAACAACACAATTGTCTACTGAATGAAGTCTAAACTAAATATTTTAAGTAGGAGAAGGATGTGTATGGAAAGACTAAGTCTTATAGAGTACTAACTAGAACTTTTTCATGTTGAACATGTGTTACTAAAAACTACGAAACCCTATTTGATGTGATAAAACTCTCGGATATTGCATGGAGTGTCATTACTTATTACTAGGCTGTACCCCTGCAAAGCCTTTTGCATGAAGATAGACTATTGTAAAGTTAGTGTCCAACATAGGGATTTGGGAGCCCCTGGGCTTGTCCTCTTTAAAGGCCTATGCATTTTGACGTTCGATACCATGACATGAGATTATGTACTTAATATTTAATTTAAAAAATAATTTTGAGGGTCTCCTCAAGCTGGGGCCCGGCGGGACTTCCGATTTTGACTCTCACCCCACCCTAGATACGCCTCTGTGGCTCTTGCACTATCGGCTTTGGTGGGGATGAAAGAAGAGCAACATAAAACCTTCCCATTAGTGGTTTATAGGATCTTAAGAGATTTCATCTCATCCTACAGGGATTTCACACACTGCTCATGTTAAGAACTAGTGATCGGTTATAAGATTTTTTTTTGGGCTAACAAATTTAGAATTGTTCATTTTGGTGTCACCTCTAAAATAGTGTCATCCGGTGCGGCCCGCACCCTAGTGACGCCATTGGGGAAGTTCAGGGACGATTATTTTCTTCAGGGGGAGGGGTGAGCGACATCAATTTGTTTGCACCCGGTAGGCACATAGGCCAGTCATGTCACGTTATATAAGAGCTTGGTATCTTGCTTATGTATTTTGAGAAATGTTGTTCAGAGAGATTAATATTATTTATTTCTTACCGACTAAAAAAAATAACTCGTTTGTCGCCCTTTAAAATCTTCAGCATATATATTACTGGGTTTTTTAAGTCGGTGATCTCTCCCTGTAAATAGAAATAATTTGAAAATGACCTGGCGATTTACTTACCACTTAATTATTAAGTATATTAATTTAAAAATACTGTTATGTATATATATATATATATATATATATATATATATATATATATATATATATATTCCTATTCCCGACTTTGCTGGACAAAAAGTTCCCCGACTGACCATTTTTCAGACTAGTTAAAAAAGGTGGACACATACGCGTCCCCCGAATGACATTGCTTATTTCTCAACAAATTAAACATTAGAATAAAAAAATAAGTCATGCAAATTATAAAGTATATCCTTCTAATTGTTATTTTAAAAAAAATCAATCGATTTTATCATCAGAAAATGATTTTATGAGTGTTTTAAAAAATACTATATATCTGAAAGGTCCGAAAAATGGTTAGTTGAGGGACATTTGTTCAAAACCTAATCTCTTTTAATTCCTGCCATAGATTTTTTTAAAATTCTTCATACAATTTAAATTGTATTATGTATTAAAATACTACACTTCATTTTTACATTTTTACCCCATTTTTATAGTTTTATTCAAGATATACGTTTTCAGCTAGGATTACAACCCGTTTTTCTGCCGAATTCATTTTTATCCTTTTTTTTTCTATTTATTAAAAAACAAAAAATTATTTCGGCTTTATCATGTAAGTAGCTTTTCTACATCTGTTGATATAATTTTAGGTGGAAAACTTTAAGGGATAATTTTTTTAAATGATTTAACTGATTTTTAGGCATGTATCGCAGTTTACGGGATATATAGCTAGTGTCCCTCAAGTAACGAAAGGTAAAAAAATGTATATGTGCATTTTCAAATACCTGTTAGTAAACGTAAAACATTTATATTTTAAACATTTTCTATGAATATAATTTTCATTATAAAGAAAACAAACAGATTTTTTAAAAATTATACGTAAGTATTTAAATAAAATAATAATAAAACACCATACATGTGCCGTGGCATCTTATTATATATTTTTCAAATGAGTTTCTACAACAAACTTAAGTAAATACGCATGCATCTCTTATTCTTTGTAGTTTGGATATATTATTTTTTGTTATATCACAATCTTAATTGAGTAATTGGTCATTTTTTTGTGATAGAATTAGTTCAACTTTACTTTCCTATACATTCCAACTTAAAACCACCAAAAGTTGACCTTAATTTCACTGGGTTCATGTTTGCGTGACTGATAGATCTTTTTTGCCTACACCTGCCACGCGTAGCCTACGTCGTTCATTGGTCACATATGGCATGGGCGTGGAAAAAGTAAGTTTCTTATTAACGGCTATCTAAACGATGATTTGCTGTTAATACGATTGGTCGAGATAAATTATTGGTGAGTGTTATTCAATTCTTATAGGAAAATTCAGTGAATTTTATAATAGGAACCATTTTCATATCTTTAAAAGCTAACATTTAAGCTTATTCCAGTTAAAGATGAATTATTTTTGACCGAGTATTTTGTATTTTGTTGGCTTTTTGTCAGTTAAATGTAGCAGTACAATGTTTGATAGAAAAGCCGAACACTTAAGACAGTAACTAAACTACAATGTTGCATTAATGTATTCTTTTGTAACTTCCTAGAATCATTTTAGGTAATATATAAATATAACAAAGACATTCCATAATTGCAGTTATGAAATAAAAAAAGTTCATAGTATAGTGCAAACGTTAACTTCCTTCTGCATCACAATAATTAAATTCTCTTCTGAATATGGTAGTATATATATATATATATATATATATATATATATATATATATATATATATATATATATATATAATAAGAAGGATGTGTTGGGTAGATAAAAAGCAGAGGTGTAAAGAGTGGGAGAGGTGAAGAAGGAGGACATTTCCAGATGTTAAAAGTCGGTGCTAAATTTCACACCAAATCTTTCAAGCTGAAGGTCAGCCGGCTTGAATTTTATCTCCACAGCCTTATAGTTAAGGTTAATTTTATTTCAACTAGATAAATAGTACTACTTACGCATTGAATTTTATTGATAATAAATATAAAGAATGCTTTTCATAATTAAAAAAATCTTTATTAAACACACATAACGACACAGCCATAAAAAAAGTACATATACACACATGCAAATGAAAGAATAGAAAGCTAATTGACCAAAGTTGTACAATGTTTGTGTGGACTAGTTCTAATAGTAACATAATTAATTAGTGTATTCTATCTGACGTGACTCAAGATATTTTATTTATAAGCTATGTGATTGACAGTTACAATAGTGCAATTATAGTCCCAGCTTCACTTTGACCAAGTGCATACATCATTAATTCGCAACGTGTTTATCAAAGAAAAGATATAAGGGTTCAAAGCATTAATTTCTTCAACAGCTTAAAGAGGGTAAGGGGGTATGAAAAAGTTTGATAATTGTTGACATGGAGAATCGGAGGGGGGGGGGGGAATAAGGATAATTTTTTGACGTCAATAAATTTCATTTTTTGGGAAATGACATCAATGATTGGTAGATAAAAAAACAATGATTTAGATTACCAGTAGCTATTATATTTTTGAAATTTCATAACAGGTGTATCAGTCTGCCATTTTTGTCAGAAATTTCACGTCGAAATGGCAATCATCTGGTATCCGGACAAAATCCTAACAAAAAAAAAACGAGTGTAAGACTAAAGCCCAAGCCGACATAAACACCAGCGGACAAACCCCAAAATATTAAGATCTGATTTAATTCGATATTATTGATACTTCTATATAAATAATCTTGACCATGGGCTACGGGCAATATTTGTCAACAACACAGTACATCAATAGACATGTTCGTGTTTTTTTTACCTAAATAAAGGATTGGATTTCGACCACAGAGGTTCGTATGCTGTTTGTTTTACCTTACGTATTTTGAAGTGAATTTTTTTTTTTCAGTGTCCCAGTAAGCTGCATTAGCCCTTCCAGCCGCAGTAGTCAAAAGATAATCAATTGTTAGCTTTACATCAGCAGGCAGCTTATCTTACCAGGTAAAACAAACAAAAATTAAAGGTTTTAGCCCAAGGTCAAGACTGACCGTATTCTTATTCTACCTTTTAATTCTCATGTCAAACATACATTTTGTAACAAACGGTAAAACAACAGCTTAACAACCACAGTGACAAAAGCCAATCCCTTTTATTTACGTAAAACAGCATAGAAACATGCCTATTGATAGACTGTGTTAACAGACATGATTCTATCGACAAACATTTCCCTTAGCCCATGGTCAACTTTGCATTTATAGAAGTATTAATAATATTGATTCAAAATCGATTTTCATATTTTGAGGGTTCGTCCGTTGTGGGTTTCGTCAGCTGGGGTTATGTTTCGTAGTGTAATTGTCCAAAAATCAAAAAAATAGTATATGTTAAATATGTGAAACAATCGTTTATTGTGGACTTACAACAGATGATAAAAGCATACTAAAGAATCTCAAGGCAGTGAAGTAAGCAAGCAGACTACTTTCGCTCCCAACGCTGGTGAAGTATTTAGCGTCCAAACGCCATTAAAAACATGACAATCGCCCTCAATCTTTCTTTTTTTTTGGCAGCCCCTGCGGTTGGAATCAACGTCTATTCGCTTTTAGATTACATTTTTTACAAAATCTTTCAAAATGTAAATTGTAAACAAAAAGCCTATTACATTTGAGCGGGAAAAGCAGTTTCGAATAAGGGTGTTAACAATTAATGATTTAATGTCTAGTAATCACTTTTCACATTCTGAATCCATAAAATCGATTTAATATCCCTAGATTCGAATCAAATAGTCGGGATAAAAACTTCAAAAATAAAGCGAAAACTGTAAAAAAAAAGAAAATTAACTTCGACATAGGATCGCAATATGTACAAGCATACGGGCCGTATAATATACTCTGATTTGGCCGCATGTGGCCCACGGGCCGTAGTTTGCCCACCCCTGTGTTAACTGACTTTTTTATGATAGACTCACTATTAAGAAATAACCATCTTTACCAAAGTATTTTCATCTGAAAGAAAATTCCAATGTCGTAATGGTTAGTGGCAATTAAATGCGAGACGTACTTAATAGATAGTAAAGACTTAAATCCTCGTTTGCGGCTTTTCGACCCCCCCCACGACCCTTCTTTCCCCAAATAGCCAGAGGCAATAAATGCTAATGACCCACACGGGTAGCTTGGTACGTTCGCCATTTACTACCCCTCCCCCACGGCTACACACACTCACTTGCTACCTTGACCATCGTGTTTAATTACACCCTACAAAGACTTGGCTTTTGACACATCAGTGTACATTCCTTCCCCCCCACCCACTGAACTCTGCGCTAGCTTCTATTTTTCTATCTGGCTCATTATCTATCTCCTACCCACCCCTACACTGGGCACCGTTTTTTAACATCAAATCAGTGACCAATGACTGGCTTTTTGTTAGATAAAAAAAGGATTATCTAAACAAAGATTTTTTAGTATCAACTCATAAATAATATAAAAAAAGATCGAGTAATAACAGGGATTTAAAGAAAAATGTTACAACTACTTAAATCTTTCTGACCAATAGTTTCACGAGAACTTTTACATTTCTGTTTAAAAAAAGCGTCTAAAAACAACTGTTAATTTCTGTGTACTAAACTTTATAACTGTATGTCGGATTCGCATCCCTCCCACTACCAAAAATCAACTTTTATGTTTCAATAAAACAAACATTCCTCTAATTTTACGTAAACCATCGGTTGCGGGGTACTCACAGACACACTGGCACACAACAACTACTTAGTAGTATTAATATTTGTGCAATGTTTGTAGCAATAAACTGTTGCTTTTTTTTTTGTTGCCCTTGAAAATATAAATAAATCGTGGCCAAGTGGCTGACCAGGTTATAGTATAGACGGGGGCAAACTGTGCGACATTACTAGGCTTGTGCCCGTAGCGTGCGGGGGAAGGGTCCGGCCCCCGCATTTTGTCTGGCCCCCTTTTCGCTTATTTGTTCTACATAGTAAAATGTATTACCTGCCCCCTGCTAATGCCTGGCCCCTGCCAGAATGCCTGGCCCTGCTGTAGAATTTTACGCTACGAGGCTGCTAGGCTTAGACCACATGTTAGGTTTACTGTATCCTAGAATTGCTAGAATCCTCTCCCATCCTATTCAAGTGATTTACGATCAAGGCGAACAGCCGAAACATAAATCGCTTAGGAAGTTTAGGTGACATGAGTTGATTGTGGATCATATTTTCATGATCGGTTAACTTTTTCAAAATTTGTATCACATATGTAGATCAAATTGAGTGACTGAATCAATAAGTGTTATAAGTCAATATGCTATGAGCATTTGAATATTCCAAAATCCACAATAGTGATACAATCTATAAGTTTTATAATTTAAAATTTAACTTGGTATTAGCTTTAACAGACAGTACATTATTCGAATGAATACATTTTGTTTTCGATATGTTTTATTGGTCATCTGATATGTTTTTAATATCTATTGGTGTACTTTTAACTTAGTAATTAAAAGTAGTATGAAAAAACACCATGATATTCGATTATTAATTTAACTCGCTAGAATCATACTGTGTAAGAAGTGAATTTGTTATAAGCTATTAAACAGAACTCACTCGATTATAATAGAATAAATATGTGTCATTAGCTGATCAGTGTCTAGGCTATTTAAGTTGCTCAGGTGGCAATATTGCTATCGCCTTCATGAAAAAAGAAACAAAATATTTATTTGCACTTACTTTTAGTATTAATATTGTTCTATATATAAAGAGAAATATATTTCTACTGATGCAATTGTAAATCGTTTCGACGTGTTATAGAAGATGGACATTTATTTCCTTTAATTGGTGAAATGGTTACTAATTATAAATGTTGTTTGCTGTGACAATTTGGCATTATCGTTTGAGGAAATCTTTATCACAACAACTTTAATGAAAAAACAATCCAGCATCTACAAAAGTATGTTTATTTTTTAATAAATCTATTGTGTATACCTTACGTAGAGTATAGAGAAGAAAGATGGTAGTAATGCATTGTGAGTGACGTACTGTCGGGTTCGTCACTGGTCGGCACGCTCTTTGAGGTTTAGCTCAGTGTTCATCCACGTCCGCCAAGCCCCCCCCCCCCACCTCTTAATAAAGTGGTTACCCTGACCACTACTGGAGCTTCTGACATTTCGATAATACATTCCTGTCTTCCCAGCTCATCGCCCCCCCCCACACACACACAACTGACAACTGGCTTTGACAATTCGATGGTATATTTCTGTCTTCCCGCCCCATCGCACCCCACCTGACCATTTTTTTTTTCAAAGTTCCCCCCCCTTTCTTCGCGCATTCTATTTTAAAAAGTTCTTTCTCAAATTTTATATATGCAATATATATCTGAAGAATAATATTATTGAAAATTAATATAAACAATAGTATTCACTATAATTTTGTGTCTATTAAATCATTGCTAGCCTCTCTTCCATAGATAGTCGCACAATTTCGAAGGAAATACACCACAATATTAATATGGATATTAATTTAACATTTCTTGTTCGGTCCAGTAATTTTTTTTTATAGATTTGTACCGACCACAGCCCAGGTTGGGGACCACTGTATTAAATCGCACAGTGTAACATAAATATGATTTATTTATCCATTACGATACAAACTTTTCAAACTAATTTAGATACAATCTGATTATTAAAACCTCTTTGAAATATAAAAGTAAAGTAACAGTTAAAATGTATCCATATATTTCTATGCATGAATGTAAATCTATTAATTTGATTATGTTAACTCATCAAGAGTGTTAAGGTGATGTTCAATCGAATGCTGAAGAACAAATCTGACCTCTAGTTACTCCCCCTTTTTCACTAACTCCTCCCCGCCCTATCGCCGTTTTTCCTTTTTGCGAACAACAAAGCGGGTAAAGAATTGGATACATAGTGAGAATTTCACGGTTTCACTACTGTGCGAAAGAAACGTTCTTGCGTTATACTGTTTGATCTTATTACGACATAAAAGAAACAGTTGCCAGTTGGCCGGTTAAGGAAATTCCGTTGACTATAAAATAGTATAAAAATATAATTTTAAAGCGAACATTTTGAAACTACCTTACTAAGTGATTCAATGTTTCGGAGAGTATCACAAAATAATTTGCATGATATTTTGTGATCTCTCCTTCCTGGTCTGAGACATACCATGATCCACGGGGGGATGGATCATAGGGGTTCTCTAGTCAGGAAAAAAAAAAAACATTGCTTGCGAGGGTGTGGTACTGTGGTCAATGAGGACTATCCGAGACCGCAGTATTCACAGCTACAGCTGGCGGTGGTGACGGATGTGGTCGGCACACAACACCCTTCCACTCCGTCCCACTCAAGCACACCTGCGCAGCTTGCCATTTCCGGCTGAGGGCATGTGCTGCGCCACACCCTCCCCTTCATCCGAGTGGCAGGAAAACCCCTTTCTGCCATTCTGGCCGACCGGCAGTACACACACCCTGCTGGTCTGGCCGGTTTGGGTAAGGATTAAAACCCATCTTTCTGCCATCCCCGCAGATGAGATAGCGGGCACACTCACTCCGCCGCTCTGTAGGCATGGCAGACGTGCATCAGCGCCGCTAACAATGTTGGTGTGGTAGGCACACTACACCCTACCATGCTGGCAATGGCGGCGTTAAAAAAAAAAAATTTAAAAAAAAAAAGTGATTCAATTTTCCGCCTTTATCGATTAAAAAAGTGTTTCAAGTTTCCAGTAAAGAAAATCTACACTTTAGGTAAGTAGGCATTCATATATCTGTGCATTTTTTATAATGTATTAAAGCTTCTAATGTTTGACATTACTTTTTTACGTCAAAGAAGCTTCTTTAATTATTTATTTTGTCTAATCTCCTATAGACAATTTTTCTCTCACCCCCTCCCCCGTCCTTCTACAATTGTTAACTTCCATATATTAATCTCCAAAGTATTTCTTCTTACCCACTTCTTTAAATTACATGTCTTATTCTTCTACTAGATAACATTATTTGATTACTGTTGCTCTGTTATATCCACTGCTGATGTATATTATCTACTGTTGCCATTGAGTTTGTACTGTTACTTTGTTGTATCTATTATGTTGTATATTATCTACTGTTTCTGTATTTTCATATCTACTGTTGCAAATATGGGTGTCTACTGTTGATGTATTGTATCTACTGTAGTCGTATTATATCCATTGTTGCTGCATTGTTTCTATATTTTGTCTATAATATTTAATTTTGCTGTATGGTATCAACTGTTACGCAATGTATCTACTATTCTGTAATATCTATTACATATATAGCATGGGCGTATTCATTGGGGGTGGGGAGGAGGCATTTGCCCCCTGACATTTTGATAAAATGGGCTCATAAGAGGGGGGTGCCCCCCCCTTACATTAAAAAAACAAGTCATACAGTTGTAATTTGCTCCCCCTGAAAATTTTTGCCCCTGAAAAATTCCTTGCGACGCCTATGCTGTATAGTATTTACTGTTTCTGTATTGTATCTTGTATCTACTGTTGCCATATTATATCTACTTTGCTTTATTGTATGTACCGTCTTTGTCATTAACGTCGCTTTTTGTATCTACTGTCTTTGCTCTAAAAACATCTGCTGTCTATTATTGTATCGTGTATTATTGGTGCAGTATTGTATCTACTTTTGCTTAAAGTATCTAATAATGCCATATTGTAAATACTTGTGTTGTTTTTGTATACACTGTCGCTTTGATGTATTTACTGTTGCTATAGTGCATCTACTGTTGCTATATTGCATCTATATACTGTTGCTGTATTTTCATCTACTGTTGCTTATTTTGTATCTACTGTTTCTTATTTTGTATATATCGTTGCTTTATTGTATCTACTGTTGCTTTGTAGTATCTACTGTTGATCTTCGGTTTCGTTATGTATCTAATGTTGCTGTTTTGTATTTACTTTGCCATATTGTATATACTGCTGCTGTATTGTATTTAATTCTCTGCTGTATTGTATCTACTTTGCTGTATTGTTTCTTATGTTGCTGTATAAAGTACATTTGCTCTAGAGTATCTACTGTTTCTGTATTGTCGTGTATACCTATTGGTGAAGTATTGTATCAACTTAACCTGTAAAGCAACTTATGTTGCCATATTTTATCTATTGTTCCTGTATTTGTATCTACTGTTGCTATACAGTATTGTACCAACTATTGTTGTATTGTATCTTATGTTTCTGTATAATATCTACTGTTTAGATTTTTAGATTTTAAATTTTAAATGCTGATCCATACCAGTGGCGTCACTATGATTTGGTGTCACCCGGTCAAAACATTCAGGGTGTCATTCCCCCCTAAATGGTACATATGTCGAGCGAATTTTCCTGCACTAGACCTTAGAGAATATATTTTAAAATACTTAAGCTTTAAAAACGGTAGTTTAGAAAAATATGTATTACTTTCATTAAACTGTGAAACCATGTGTAGGTATTTCGATAAACCTATTTCCGATAATGTTTCAACAGCCCCGGAACAGTATAACAAAAACATGGTTCCACTGTGCTGTCTGGTTAGTGATTGTGTATTTGTAGCATTTTAAAGAAAAAACTATGTGGAAAACATGCATTAGCATATTTTTAAGCAATAGGATGATTGCTTGTGATTTTCTTTTTTTTATCGATATATGTTGGAAGTACCGGAAGTTTTTTTTTTTAACATGGCAATTAACGGTAAGTTGATATTTTATAACTTTTTATTTATTTTTACGACGAAAATAAAACATATATTTTTGAATTCCCCATCCTTTAATTTGTTTAAGTGAGAAATTTTAATACATTTAGTCATTTCCTTTAAAGTTATAGTAGTTTGAATTACGATGCATATTTTACTAAGATTATATAGCGGCCGCACTGAAATATCATTATTATTGATATAAAACTGAGAGCGACGATCTCTCTCAAACATATTTATTTCTGATTCTAAATTCAAATAACATAAGAATAACTTTTTTAACCAAGTAATTTTATTAATCCACTTATGCTTCAATTTCAGTTTAAAGTTACGATTTTCGGCCTATAAACTGAGTATAAACAAACAAAATGGCGGACGCCGAGAGACAGGAAGAGCCAAATTTAACTTTTTTTATTTGTTATTTCACACACATTTTTTATTAAAATCAACATTAATCTTTAACAATTATTCAAGATCCAACATCCTTGTCATGGTTTTAAACAAATTCTAGTAGTCCTTTGTCTAAATAAATACAAAGATGACTGAATAAAAAGTCATAACATGCTGACTTTGTACTAACTACTGTCACGGGCCATTATTAAAGTCATATAATAAACGTCCATCTATCTTTAATCTAATTGATAAGAAAAATAACTGCAATAGTTTTACACAGTGTATTTATAAAACACAATAGAGTAATCATGTATGCATTTCAAAGTTTCAGCTTCAGTAATAGATGTCAGAACAGTGAGGAAGAATGGCAAGCTAACAGTTCAAGTGACTGGAAGCAAGTTATTGAAATTAATGCAGATACAGATGTCCAGAAATTACTTAGATGACATATGGAATGTTTAAGTGAAACATGAATATGTTTTATAAAAATTGCAGAAAATTCTAATCATGTATTCTTTTCTTAAGCACCAAATATATAAATTGGCAAAAAATGCCAGCTGTCGGCCATCGCAATCAGCCTCATTTTTATAAAGTATTTATTAATTAATAAAATAAAATGTTCAAGATCATACCATGCCTTTAAATTTTAATTATTTCATTGTAATTGTTGAATTATAGAAAATTGAGGTTTATAACTTATTTAGTTCAAAAATAAGAACATTTTAAAAGAAAAATGCACCCGGCTTACAATTTGTAAAAAGTATTATTTTTTTTCTAGGGATAGAAAATTTTTCTTATCTATATAACACAATCACCTGATTACTAAAGTATTCTAAATTTTGAAAGTTCCTCTTTATCTTTCATATCTAAAAATTAAAAAAATTATATGTAAATAAAACTAGTTCGATTATCACAAAAATTTTTCTAAAATGAGAAAGGCTTTAGCAGCAGTACATCACAACAAACCATTTATATGAAAGTAAGTACAATTTAAAATTTAGGCCTGTATTTGTGTAGTTTGTGTTATATAAACACAAAATGTTTATTTCAGACTTTAAATTCTAAATAAAAAAATTTTCTTGAGCCTATTTTTAAAACTCTAGTTATTAATACTTAGACGAATAGAAAGACAACACATCAAAGTATCTATGTTGCAAATTTGAGGTATATACATTCAGTAATTAAAAAACTATGCAATTTTATCTGAAGCACATTGAGTTTTCGGTCACAGGTTTTTTTATATTCCTTATGTAAAAGTGACCCCCTTTTTTAGACCTGAAAAAATCATAACTTCTGTTCTAAAAGACATAGAATAATAAGTGATGTATCACAGCTAGTAGCCAGCTCTATCTAATGAAATATATTAAACTTTTATATTAATATTTTTGAGTTTTCTTTATTGAAGTACCTACCATGTGACTACATGTCCTTTTTTTAGAACATTCGCAAAAATACTTAGGATTGTTCGAAGCAGTTTTCTTATGTATTTATATACCTAAGCTCTAGACAATCTGCATGGTAAATCTCTGTGCTTCTTTACATGATGGTGCCCTTTTACAGCTGTGCATGGTGGCACCTTGTGCTACAGCTGTGCATGGTGGCACCTTGTCTCACAACTGTGCATGGTGGCACCCTGTGCTACAGCTATGCATGTTTGTACCCTGTGCTATTGCTCTGCATGGTGGCACCATGTGTTACTGCTCTGCATGGTGGCACCCTTGTGTTACGCTGTGCATGGTGGCACCATGTGCTACTGCTCTGCATGGTTATAAATTTGATCATACTTCAAGTTTTTTTCTTCTATGAAGTTTAGAACTGTATATTTTGTGTCACCCCCAAAAAAATGGTGTCACCCGGTGCGTCCCGCAACCCCTAGTGAAGCTACTGTGCCATACTAAACATATATTTAAGAAATCCATTTAATCTTTCTGTTATACTAGCCATCTTTACATCAAAATAGGTGCTATAATATGTCTACTAATCAATCATATGGGAAAAGAATGGTTAAAGACCCAAACAGTGAAACATAAAGACCTCTTGTTGCTTGTTTTGTTTATGAAAAATTATAATAAGTCCTAAACCTGTGTGTATTTTTATTACTTTTATATTTTGAAATACACTAATTATCTGATAATAAGTATAATTTTGCATGTTTCCAGGTTTCCGTGAAAATAATTACTCAAAGAAGCTTTCACCAACCCTTTTATCTAAACAAAGACAAGAAACGTTAAGTATTTATGTTCAGAAAACCAAAAGATCTGATATAAGAATCACACAACAAGTAGATGTAACTCTGTTTGGAGATAAATCCATGACAGATAAACAGCCAGAGGAATATATCACAGCCAGAAGACGCTGTGACGCAGCCAGAAGAAGATATTATGCACACAGAGGAAGATATGACATCAAAATGAGAAAAAAGGTTTAAACTTAAACACACTATATTTTTTTCCATCTAAATTATTTTTCAAAATGTAATATATATATATATATATAATATATATATATATATATATATATATATATATATATATATATATATATATATATATAATCAGATCTATATAAAATAGAGAAGACAATTTTTTTTAATTACTTTGATTACAGTTCCAGCTGTACTACTCTAGTAATGAATCAGGATCAACATGAAGTCCTTATAAATAATGATTTGGGTTTAAAAAAGGATAAAGGGAAATAATCATGAAAAGAGGACTCAGAAAAAGGTAAATATATAACATTTTTTATGTTTTTTTAAACAAGCAATTAAGCCTGTTCCATTCTGGACACAGGACGTAAGTATGTGCATTTTCATGTTATGTATCAGTAATGTGTTGCTATCTTTCAGTAAATATTTGTAAATTTTGGAAATGTTTATAAATTCAATTGTGTAATGCATATATCTGTAAAAATAAATTATAAAGACGTTTCTTTATATTTGAAAAAAAATTATTGTCTCTTAAATCTAACTACAAGTGGTTTGTGGTTACTGAAACAGGGACTCATAATTGAAAACATTCGAAATTATAGTCATTTAATCGTCCGAAAACCTGTCAATTGCTGCATAAAGCTTGATACTGTCAATTAAACTCAGAACTCAAGCTTACTATTTCATTTGATGAGTTTCTTAATAATTCTTGAGGAAACTTACGTGCTGCAGTATTTCGCACCAAATGAACGGGCTATTGAACGTACAAGGTGTACATATAATATATAAGCCCCTTTAGGAGCCCTTGAAGCCCGGCCCTCAAAGGTCCTATCGCAAAATGAACTTTTGATGTACACATGGCAGGCCAAGACCTACAAAATGATATATACATCAGGTCTAGGACTTATGGTTGCTGAGATATAGGGCGCTCCATTATTAATAGCTTATATTGCAAAAACGGTACTTTATAAGGCCCCTTACGGCCCTCAGATACCAGATCGCGAAATGGAAAAATACTATTTCTTGGCAGGTCAAGACCTACAAATGATATATACATCATGGGTCTAGGACTTATGGTTGCTGAGATCTAGGGTGTACACGGACAGACGGACGGACAGTATTAAACGAGGACAATAGAGCATTTTTTTTTTCGAAAATGCTCTAAAAATACTAGACTAGTTACAAAAAAAGAAATATATTCACGTAGGTGGATTCTTACATAAGTTGGATACAGGCAGTTTGCTAGTTCCACATGGTAAATTAGACATTTTAACGTATACATTTTAATGTATAGTTTTTGCATTTAATAACATTTTACTTTTATAATGAAAAATTAATTATCTTATATGTTATCAAATAGTGATCGAAATCCAGTTACTCACAGCTAGTACTACTGAAATAGCAAAATGACGAACTGTCAAAAAATACATTAGCGGCTACTGAAATGACAAATAGTGAGCTTGAAACGGCCATTTGATGGTCGATACAAACAAATCTCATACAAGTGAGTTAAAACTATCTTCTAACGGTTTATTGTAAATCTTTTAGACTTATTCTAAATTGCATATCATTTTAATAACTCTTACATGAATTTATTAACAGACAGGTTTGATGCAATCAGTGGCAGTTCTGTTCAAAGTGTTCACAACAAAAAAAGGGAATGGAAAAGAAAAAAAAAAAGGTGTGCTTTTATATACTTGTTGTTGCTGAATTTGAACTACGAGTAATTTAATATTTTTAAAAAATCATAACAGTGATAATGTTTAAATACATTTAAAGCTTCAAATCTATAACGGCTCTACATATTTTATTCGGCAGCAAGATCGAATGTAAACTGCAAAGAAGATGAATCACAAATAGTGATGTCATTTTTTTCAAAGCTACATTAGTAATAATCTACCGGGGTGCAAATTGCTCACTGCCAGGTAAAAAATCATTTAAAATGATTTATTATTAAACTGTACACACACTTGACTATCCTACTATGAAGTCGTGGAATAGTGATCTGTTTAACTTAAAATATGTTAGACTTTCTTATAAGCATGCATTATTAATTCAACTAAACTCCAGCCTAACAAGAACTCTATACTCTCTATAAAAACACACTTTTTTTTCATTTTAGTTAACACTAGTTTTTAACATATGTTTTAAATTGTTAAATTGTATCACAAAGTAAAATATTTATTATAATATTGTTTGCAGTTCGTTTTAAAAAATGTGTTTTATTTTTCAGGAAAGAAGGAAATTCAGTAGTTTCTAAGAACACATGAAATACTTTCAGAGGTACCAGAAATGTAAAAATTCAAACCATTAACCAAAAGTATTCAACGAGCGTCAAAAAATAAGAAGTCTATTGAATAAAAAGAAACAATAATAAAATACATTTTTAGGCTACACTCATTTTATTATTAAAAAACATTAATTCATTTCTATTTTTTTTTTTTGCTAATAAATGACTATACTGCAAAAACCCTCGCCTTTGTGATTTTGTTGATAATTTTGTTTTTGAAAGTTCGTATTTTTAAGTGCAGTAAAAATTTTTAAAATGTGCTGACCCATAAACTCTCCACATCTTGCTGTAGATTTGATACAAAGCAAGAGATTGGACAATCTGGACACTTACCTTTTGGGCCTCCCAGCCACTATACAAAAATTGAGATAAGCTATCTCGACAATTGGGGGAGGAACCAAATATGGTCGGAACATGGGAGGAGCTTCTGGAGGATGTATCCAAATTTACCAGCGTTTCTCGCTCCATTCAATTTATTAGACTTGCAAATTTTCATTTGATAGTTTTCTACAATAAGTTGACATAACATTAGAGCATTTCTTATATAAATTCATTGAATGATTAATCAATGCTAAATACGGATTCCAACTTTCATAGGTCATTTTAGGTCAGTAGTAAACAAATTTCTGATGGTCAAATGGGTATATACATTGAAGGCTGAACGTTTCTATTGGTACAATACAGACAAATATACACGTATAGCTAATGTAAGAGTTCTGTATAATGTGCTGAAGTGAAATTTTTATTAACAATCGTCACTGCAATAACAATAAATGTTTTAGTGTAAGGTCTTAATAATTCGTGTACTATAACATTATAAGATATAGATGTTGCATAATATATGTAGTAACATAAATTGCTTAATATGGTTTTTAAAAAAGTTATTTTTCCTCACTCGTAACATACGTCTAAGAATACCGATATTTTCGCTAAAAAATCGTGTATGTCGCCCAATGGACGATAAGACGTGAGACGTCAGTTAGGGGACATATATGTATCCCCCAAAGTCGCACGTATATCAGATTAACAAAAAGTCTTAAAAAAGTATTTCAAACCTCTTTTTTTGTTTTTTTTATGTTATATAAATAATATCCTTATTAAACGTTCCTGAAAGTAAAACAATTCAATAATAGATTAAAATGTAGACCTATACTTAAAACAAAGTGTACAATAACAATTATTAAAACTAATGTTAAATAAAGTTTTTTTTAATTAAAAACAATATGTAAATAATTGCTTTAATGTCAATGAATGCTTCTAGGGACAAAAATTACAAAATATTTTAAAATAACTGAGCTAAACGACTTTAGCAACGTGTCCCTCGACAGGCTAGTTATCAAGCGTGTCGCCTATGTTTGAAGGCGTGTCCCCCGAGTGACAGTAAAAACGTATATCTTAATATCAACTATTTTTTCAAATTGAAATCTCAAATCTTAAAGTAGACATCAAATAAGTTATAAAAAGTCTTTTTAAAACTTAACATTGATAGGATATTAATATTTTACAGCGAATTCTAAAATGTCCCCGATGGTATCAAATCTGAGCCTGTCCCCCCAAAGTTTTATGGCTATGTTTGGTTTGACATTAAAACAAAACCGTCTTGCAAAGATGGTGACAGGCACTTGTGGAAGACCATCATCCTGTCACGTTATTTGTCTCCTGACGTAAGAAAAAATCGACGATCCTGACTTATTGAAAATTGTTAAATTTTTAATTTATAAACATAATTTAGTTCAGCAGTTCATATTTGCACATTAACATTACGAATATCACTATTGGAGATGTTGATTTCATTCAAAATTGTTATAATGCTTTAAAGTTTGTATCCTTTAAAATTTGAAGCCTTTTGGGCACCGATAAACGTTACACTACATAAAAGATATTTTAGGCCATAACTACTTAGACCATTTGGCAAACCATTTTGAGCTATTAGAATAAACAAGCAATTGCTCGTTCCATTCTGGACACAGGACCTGTTAGCGCATTTTCATGTTATGTATCAGTACTTTTGTTATCTTTCAGTAAATATTTGTAAATTTTGGAAATGTTTATAAATTCAATTGTGTAATGCATATATCTGAAAAAAGATATTAAAAGGACAAGTAAGTCATGTTGAATAACTGTTACAAAAATAAATAATGATTACGCCCCTTTGATTAGCTTATTATTTATATTTAAAAATATAAGCAAAACGGTACATAACAAACTCTTATATTTTTGCTCTGAGAGGTCAAATCGCAAAATGGACTTTTGATGTACACTTGGCAGGCCAAGACCTACACAATGATATATACATCATGGGTCTAGGACTTATGGTTGCTGAGATATAGGGCGGTCCATTATTAATATAGCTTATATAGTAAAAAACGGTACTTTATAAGGCCCCTTTACGGCCCTGAGAGGTCAGATCGCGAAAAGGAAAAAGCTATTTCTTGGGCAGGCCAAGACCTACAAAATGATATATACATCATGGGTCTAGGACTTATGTTGTTGAGATCTAGGGTGATGACAGACAGACAGAAAGACAGACAAAACGGGGGACAATAGAGCATTTTTTTTCGAAAATGCTCTAAAAATTCTAAAAAAAAGTTTTTTCTCACTCAACCCTAATGAACATATGGGAGGACACTTTTCGAGTGAAAGACAGAAATCACAAAAGAAGTACTGTCCTCATTTTTTAATCTACCAATGACATTAAAAATAAAACATTAATCACTTTTATGTAGCAAAATGCAATTGTATTCACAATGTGGAGACTGTTATGTATTTTCTGATTTGTTAAATTTAATTTCAACTTTTTCATTCAGTACTGACCAAATGTATAATGCAATCTGTATATTTCATTCAATATGTTTTGTTTTTTTTTAAATAAAAAGTATGCGTTAAGGCTATAAATAAAAAACAACAACTAACACCACTGACACCACCTCTCCATATAATAGATAAAAACAATATCCACCCCCACCCCCACCATTTCAAGTGTAATATACTTTCAACAGTCTCTAATGAGTTCCTAACAACTAATGTATATATCTGTATAAAATAAACTTTTTTATTACCAGTGAATAAATCAATCATGTTTAACATATAAATTGTTAAAGCCATGCAAATTCAATCTAGTTAGGCATATTATATGTTTAAAAATGTATAAATCAGTATTTTTAACATATGTTTACAACTTGTATATAAATCAGTCTAGTTTAACTAATGAAAGAAGAACCTGAAATGTTGCTTGAATTTCGGTTCTGTAAACATCAATATCACATCGCAGTGAAGAACAGTTGTGTAGTTTGAAAACAGGCTGACGAAGACAAGTATCATTGGCGTCATCGGAGGTATGTTCTCATCAGGCTGAACATGGACAAGAACCGGAAGTATCTCGGTACTAAACGAAAGCTATGAAAACAATAAGTTTAGTCACAATAACTGTGTATCATGTTAACTATAACGCATTAAATTCCTTTCACCTATAAACGTAAGATCAGGACCTGGCCTAGCTTGTTCACCGTCCTAGTTCGAATAGTATCACCCACCTCCCGCGCAAATACTAAAATGAGATATTTTTTTATTTGAGAGTATAACCAGTTATACAGATTGGAAATGAAACATTTATTACATTTTAAATATTAAGCCGGCATTATAAATGAAATAATTGTTTATGAAACTTTTGAATGTAGGCTAATTACCTGGCTTGTCCATGGGACAGATTCTTCTTTCCCATCCTATCCCATCCAATGGTAATTTATGTCTGTCCCGTCCCATGGGATTCCCATGATAATATTAACGTTATGGAATGCCGTTGAAATAAAAATAAGAAATATCTGAAAGTTTAAGTTTTGCGTCTACTGGATTGGACTACATACACAAATTTAATAAATTTGATATCGTTAATATTCAATACTATTTTATAAAAAAACGTTTATCTTAATACGAAATACCGCAATACGACAATTTACTCTGAGTCACACTGGTCATTCAGCACATAATCGATTTCCTGCTAATCGACCGTCTCTACTAATTCAGCTAATCCAGGTAATCCTTGAAGCTTTTCCACAATTAAAAGCTTTAAAATTTAACAAATATGGGGTAGCCCAGGTGCACATCAGTCGCTATGACGCGGCTACTCTTGCCCCATACCGTGTCCCATGGGACATGCACAATACAAATGTGTACTGTACCATCCCATCCCAGGTGAAACGTCCAATGGGGTTCCCGCGGAATGCCATTCCCACGGACAAGCCTGCTAATTATTAGGGAGCGACCGATAATCGGATCGCTATCGGCATCGGACCGATATTGGCAATATCGGTTAATATCGGATCGGCCGATTGTTGTAGGGAGTTTACTGATAGTCAAACCGATTTTGGCACTATGGGTTAACCGTCGGACCGCCGTTTTTTGGCTGCCGATACATAGTTGTTTTTTTTTCACAACAGAGTTGCAGAAAAGAAAATCAGTTAATAACCCAATTCTATAACCAGTTCAGACAAGATTTAAAAAAGGAAAAAACCCGTACACAGAAATTAACACGTGCATACATCAGGAGATACGACCTTGAAACAATAGGATTGGCATTTCTTAATTCTAATGTATGACCTTGAACGATACAATTAGTGAACATCTGTGCGTATTTTTTTTTGGGATGGGAAGTTGGGGGGGGGAACAAGACTTACGTGTGGGGGAAGTGTCACGAAACATGACAGGGAAAGGGGTAAGCATGGGTTGACATACGTCATTAGCTGTATTAGCACGAGAGAAACACGTGTTTGGCAATTGGCATTGTTGTTGCTTAAGGGGCTGTCCATTAATTACGTCAACAAAATAGGGGGAGGGGGTCAGAAAATTTTGACAAATGTTGACAAGGGGGAGGAGGGAGGTCAAGAAAAGTTGACGTCAACAATGTTACTTTTAAATTTAATATAATTACTTAATAAATAGGAAAATTAAGCAGTTAGCTGAAGTTCTGTGTTACACACACTCGCTTAACATTCAGTATTTTAATTAAACTAACTATATTCCTACTAATTTTGCCACATAAACATTTTTGGAAGCCACCTTTTTAGGGTGTAATCAAATGTTGACGTAATTTTATAGAGGGTCTCGGAAAGTTTGACAAGTTGTTGACAAGGGGGGAGGTAAAAATCGCCAAAAATTTGTTGACATAAATAATGGACAGCCCCTAAAAGAAAAATATCGGTATCGGTATCGGTAAAAAATGCTGGGGGAAAATATCGGTATCGGACTATCGGTAAAAAGGCATTTCGGTCGCTCCCTACTAATTACCCATTGCAATATGCAAATATAACTTTAAGACTTAATTAAAAAAATGTCCTTAAAAAAACACAGGTACGCATTCAATATTAACACTTTTTTTTCGATATTTTGTTAATTGCTAATTCTTTTACAATTTCATTTAGCCTAAAGCCAGGCCATTTTCTAACATGCCTCTTCTACAAAAACTGATAATCTCCGTACAGATAGATAAATTATGCGGCTTCCTGTTTAGAAACCTATTGCCGAGGATCTTATTTTACTGGAACCAAATATTAATCTAAACTTTTACTATTTATTAATACATTTAATTATTAGTCTTCGAGTTATTCAATGTGTTTTTAGTTAGCTCTGAAGAGTCTGAAGAGAAAGCTATGGGTGAGTTCCACATTGTGATAAGCCTACACTGACGACAGCGTCATTATCTAGAGAACACCCAACACTCTATCGAGTAGTACCATAAATACTGAAAGGGGGGGGTTGCCCAATATGTCAAGGAATGTTAGAGTCCAAGGTTGGAAAGCTGCGGCAATGACAGTGTTTTTTGAGTTTATAATTAAAGGAGGATTGGAAGCTGTTTACTAATTTTAGATTATAGTCAATATGGAATATATTAAACAGCCTGACTATCACGTTACAGTTATGTAAATAGATGATATTAAATGTCTGACAAAATGTGTGAGATTTCATTTTATTAAACATCTATCGAGCGCCCTTTTTAACGGTGCTTTGTAGTCTTATTTGTGCTCTGTTGTCAATTAAAAGTTTATTTAAATATTTAGAAATGACAACATGGATAGGTAGTTCAAGACAACTACAACTTTCAAAAAACTGAATTGTGAAAACCTAAAAAAACTGTGTCAATTAGAATAAAAAAAAAATCATTACTTTTTTTTCCATGTCTAAAATCTGGGGCACTCGAATAAAGGAATTTGTTTTTAAAATTACACCAAAATGTTTTGTTCGCCAGATAAAACTGCAAAAAATTTTTGTTGTTGTTTGAACTTTAATTTTCCGCACAAATACTTTGATATAATTTGATTATAACTAGCTCTAATAATTTGATTATAACTAGCTCTAATAATTTGATTATAACTAGCTCTAATAACTTGATTATAACTAGCTCTAATAATTTGATTATATCTAGCTCTAATAATTTGATTATAACTAGATCTAATAATTTGATTATAACTAGCTCTAATAATTTGATTATAACTAGCTCTAATAATTTGATTATAACTAGCTCTAATAATTTGATTATAACTAGCTCTTATAATTTGATTATAACTAGCTCTAGTCCGACATGCAGCCCCGTAGCGAAAATTCTACAGCAGGGGTCAGGCATTCTACAGCAGGGGCCAGGCCAATAGAAGGGGGGCAGGAAATAAATAATACTAAGATGAGCAAACAAGAGAGGGGGCCACAAAACGCCTCGGCCCCCAGCCCTCCCCGCACGCTACGGGCCTGCCGACATGAAATTTCTTTGCTGCAGTGTTTATCAGACTTTTCAGTTCCAAGTAGCCCTTTCTTTTTTTGGCGGGTGGATTGCGAAGTCGATAGTGAACTCGGCTCACATGCAAAGGGTACAAAGTTCAATCATTTGTAAGGACAAAAATATTCGCCGCTGATTTGTAGAGGAGATGGACTCCATCAAGTCTTTAAGCCAACATAAAGGACGTTTGATAGCACATCTGTTGATCCGTCAATTCGTTCACCCCATCCACCCCATCGGTTAAGGGAATTAAAATAAAATAAAAATAACCGTTCGTAAAAAATAAAATGTAGGCTACACTTTAATAAAAATATATTATATTAATGATAAACGAATGATAAAATGCATTTATAATAAAATAATGATTGATTTAGTTATAATAAGTTATACATCCTTAGTGCCTGATCTTTTTTTTACCTAATGACTACAAATTTTAAAAAAAATGCAAACTTCACATAAATATAAAGTTACAAAAGGTCAGATGTATTTCAGAACTTTCTTTGTTAAAAGTTGACACACATGTTGAATCTGAACCATAATGATTTTAATGATGTTATGTTTATTTTTCAAGTGAACCAACATTTATCGCTCTTCTTTCAAGCGATAAACTTCCTGGCATCTGTTGTATTTATTTGGAATGGTTTTCTTTCCATTTTTTTTTTCAAATCAGGAAAATATTCTTTTCAATATCTGTAAATGTTGTGTTAAACATTTCAGAGCATGAGCATGAATTTTACAAGCAGAACATGTTATAATCTCATGAAAAAAAAAGATTTATGTCCGATTCTCCATTATCAATTGTTTTGCCATATATAAAGCTTTGCCATGTTAGGATGAACTTTATTTTGACAGTGAAACAATAAAATTCTTCGCCTTGAAGCGATAAGTCGAGACTTTTTGAAACAGAGAATATGTATGCTAAGTATGTCAGTTTACATAGCCTTTTTCAGTCATTATACAGTTTAAACAGCTCAAATCTATCATTGAAAAAAATAATTTCATCTCGAAGTATTAACAATCTATTTAGAATTTTCCCTCGAGAAAGCCAAAGAACACCAGTATGATAAAGAAGTCAGCATAATTACTGCCACTGTATTGACACAATTGTAACAAAATCGTGTAGTCAAAGGACATCAGCTTTGAATGTGGTCAATGATTTTCACGCTTTCATCCAGAACGTCCTGTACTTTAGTGGGCATCATACTTGTTGCCAAAGTATTTCTGTGTATACAACAATATGTGGATATGACATTAGGGACAACATTCTGAATTCTTACGAGTCTTGTATTAATTCAGACCATACTTTCTGCTCCATTATTGATTATTTCAACATATCTATTTCAATTTTTCTCTTGCATAAATGTATTCATAATATTTAGCATATCTTATATTGTTGTATAACGTCTGGGTAAATAAAAGGTCGTCATGGATATTCACATCTTTCAGACGTTTTCAACTTCGTCATTTTGTTTATCTGTAGCCAACGTTCGCGTTGTTAATATATGCAAGTATTTATTTTTTGTTTTTACCACCATGTGATAAATGATTACTTGCAAAATGATAAAATCGGCATAAAAAGCATGCATTTAAAAATCCCGTTCAAAATTATTATAAATGTATGTTAAAAATTTAACAGTTAATCAAAACATTTTAAAATATGTAAATACTTGGATTGAATATTTGTTAATAATCGACATGTTTTCAATAAAATAGGCCTATCACATGTAAAACCGAAAACATAATGTGTCGTTATTTTAGAAGATTTAGACATATTTCAATATATATATATATATGGATGTAGCTAAAAAATAGATTTATCGCACTAACTAACAAGGATGTTTTAAAAATCTTTGTTATTTAATTGTACACACCAGTCTAAACGTACCACTCTTCTTAAAATATAAAGAAATATTTCTTCACTGGAAGAATTCAAAGACTGTTGGAGTGTAATGACGCCGTTTTTCGTTAGTTCCAAATATAATGACTCCACTTCCTGAAATAAAATATTCAATGAAAACACAAACAAATTATGAATTATAATTAAATATTTCATTAATACTTTCATATCGCTGTATAATTAATTAATTTTCTACGAAAATTTAGCAAAATTCTTACATTTATCTGTCCATCCCTTAGTACAATCAGAGAAAGGGCAGTATCAGAAACATTAAGGACCCGGTACTAGTTCCAAGGTAATAGCATGTACTATTGTGCTCTGGTGTCGGACATAGATAGTTGTTGAACTTTTCAAAACAGGTATTAATTTTGTGTAAATAGAGCATTAACAAATGTCTTTTAAATATTGCATTGGTTTAAAATTAGGGCTGTACCGGAATCCGATTCCAATTTCGTTAAGCCGGATTCCGGCAGTCTTAACAAATCCGGTTCCAATTCCGGTTCCGGTTAAATTGTGCCGGATTTAAGCCGGATTTTTTTGTTGTTTGAAATTTGTAAGAAATTATTTTAGCGCAACATAATTTTGAAATATTTAGCACTATACAATTAAATTAAAACAATAACTTCCTTTGATTTTTAAAACTACAATAACGTCGACTGCTTTAGTTTTATATGTAAATACAAATATTTAAAAGGAAGATTTGAATCGTATTTAATCTAGTACAGGAGTCGGCAACCTGCGGCTCTTTCGATGTCAAGTTATGGCTCTTTCTTGATGTCAAATTGCGGCCTGATCAAATACCGTAATATTGAAACAACAAATTTAGTGGCTCTTTAAAATTGAGAAAATTGTAATTTATAACTTTAGGCTCTTTCGTCTCAAAATGTTGCCGACCCTGGTCTAGTAATACGACACTTTATCTTCCGTTACTTTTGATTCCGTGTTTTCTACAAATTATATTTAGTTATCAAAGTTTAAATTTTTTTAAAGAGCAGACAACGATCTATTTTTTGTGTTTACAGTTTAAAAATAGCTCTATAATTTATTATTCTGTACATTTTTAAATTTAGTGGATTTTGTAAATGATTTGGATAAAATTGCTCGCAAAAATTTAGATAAATAACTTGAAGATACATTTTTAATTGAAACATTAAAGTGATATTGATTTAGATTTGAAATGCATTTTAATTTGCGTTTTTATGGGAAATAGTCAGATAATGGTTTAAATGAAAGTATGAATGAAATAACATGGTTCGGTGACGTCACTATGGAAAACTAAAGAAAAATAAGCTATCATGTGGTGCCACAGTATATATATATATATATATATATATATATGTGTGTGTGTGTGTGTGTGTGTGTGTGTGTGAGTGTGTGTGTGTGTGTGTGTTTTCGTTTGATTGTAATAGAAATCAGGTTAAATTAGGTACAGCTTTATTAAAAATAAATTTTAAAATGAAGAACCTGTTATTTTGACAGAGTTATTTTCTAACTCAAGATTAGGGAAGGGGTCACAGTCTTCAAGATCTAAATTGTTAATACTGTTTTTTTGCTATCTAGAACTTAAAAACTAAATTTTTATTCTATTTTTCATTCATATCTTTTTTTTATATTAGGCGAGAAATTACTACTTGTTCGGAAAAATTACTACTTAATTCGGTAAATTCGGTTCCTGTTCCGATTCTGGCAGGATTCAAATATTAAATCCGATTCCGGTTCCGATCCTGCAGGATCTAAAAAATTAGGAATTCGTTACAGCCCTATTTAAAATACAATTAGCTTGCAAGCCAAAAAGTACTAAGAGAAAAATAGTTTTAATGTATGTGTATCAGAGAAAAAACTACCTTTACAATCAAATAAAGCTTTTTAAATTTTAGAAAGTTTATCAAGAATTACAGTAAAAAAAAACTAATCAGAAAAGTGTGTATTTGAATTCTGTACTCATTTTTGAAAACTACCTAAGTTGTTTTTTTTAAACGCATATTAAAAAGCTACCTCCTTAAACTGTTATTGCAATCAAAATGTGGATTGATTCATCATCTTGTTGTTGAGGAAGCAAAGCGTTTCGCCTTAATATACAGCTGGATAGAAAAGAAAAAATGGAAAAAAAAGGAAAAGTAAGAAAAGTAAGAAAAGTAATACTCATTAGCATTCAATTATGTTTCTGGGTGTAAATATAGTGGCATTGCGTGTGTTGGTGTCATTATATGATGATTTTGTATCATTATTGTGTGTTGTAGTATCAGTATGATGTGTTTTAGTGTCAATTTGGTGTTTCTGTGTTTGCTTCTTTTGTTTTAGTGTCATTTTATGGTGTGTTTGTGACATTATGGTATGTTGTAGTGTATTTATGGATTGGCACTAATGCCATTATGTTGTCGTTTAGTGCCATTATAGTGTATTTCTGTGTCATTACGATGTTCTTATGTGTCATTCTTGTACAGTGTGGTGTATTAAAGTGTGTTTTAATGACATTATTTTGTGCTTTGATGTCATTAGACGTGTTTTAGTGTAATTGTGGTGTTTTTGTAACCATATTGTGTTTTTAGTTACATTATGATGATTTTTAATGTTTTTATTGTGTGTTTCGGAGTAATTATGGTTTTATTGTGTCACCAGATACAAGCCCGGCGTTTCCAGGGAAATCTAGGTGCAATGTGAAACCCCTTACTAATCAATTTAACTTCTGAATTTTTAAATACGATTAATTAGGTTAATTAGATGCTGATTTATGCCAATTTCCTAATGTGCAAAAATGACCTACATTTCATCCGTCACAAATTATGTTTTACCTGTCAACAGTAACTAACGAAACAAACCAACCACCTACCAACCAAATCAACCAAAGCAAACCATCCAACCAAACCAAACCTAAGTAAACACCATTCGCAACTAAAGGTTTATCTCAATAAAATGTTTAATATGAGAATAATCGTTAAAAACTACACGCAAACCGGCAGCAAGACCAGAAGCATATAGTTAGCAATGTAATATTTACAAGTGGCTGATTACCATCGCACTTTCTTTTTATAAATAGTATAAATTAAATATTAAAAAAATTGTACCATCTGGAAATGAAGTCATAGATTATTTATAGCGACGGCTTCCATTCTGCATGGACGGATTGATGGACGCCAAGATAGGGATTTTATTAGTAGGATTATTGTGTGTTGTTTTGTCACTAGAGCTGCTGTTTGATTAAAAAATTCGATCGAAATTAGCGCATGATTAAAATTTTTAATCGCAAATTAAATTCAAATTTTTAATCGACACAACATATATACAATTGTTTGTATTCACCTAGTCTGTCATAATGTCATAGCAAAAAATTGGTATAATAAACAAGTCAGTTTAATTTACGAAAGAAATATAATTAATTGTAAAAGATTTATTAAGCATTAGAACATATGTCTGTTGAATTAGTTATTGAGACAAGTTTATTGGATATGTATCAATCACGTCTAGTGATGCGAGTTATTTTTTTTAATCAACAACAATGCCAAACAAGTGTTTTTCTCGTACCATAGGTTCCGAGCTAATGACGTATTTCAACCTCTCCCCCTCTATCCCTGTCATATTTTGCTACACTTTGCCCCCACGTAAGTCTTGTTTACCCAACCTCCACTACCGTACCTACCGCCTTCACTTCCCATCCCAAAACAAAATGCACACGTCATTTCTATCTCATATGTGCCTTTTCCTTCATAAAACAATAGTATAGGCCAGAAAGTACTTGCTCACTTATTATTAACGCATTTTTATTCCCCTTTCTCCAACAAAGATGACGTTACTTATAGCTTAATCAACCATTTATCATCCTCTGTCCAATCAAGCTATGATAACGCAGATGTTCACTATTGATATCATTCAGGGTCATAAATTAGAATTAAGAAAGACAATCCTATTGTTCTTCAAGGTCATATAGCTGCTATGATTTTATGAAAACGTGACAGTTTCTGTGTTCGGGTATTTTTATTTATTTATTTATTTTTTGCTTTTTTTTTTTAATCTTATCTGATCTAGTTATAATATGAAATGGGTTATTTACTAATTTTGAAGAAATTTCCGCAACTCTGAAATGACAAATTTTGCTAAAATTTAATGCAATTAGGTGTTTGCATTAAAAATGTAATTGCATATTTTAACGCATTAATTACGCTTAATTGCAGTTAAACAACATCCTTTATATAAAATATTAAATTTAACTCAGTGTCACAATAATTTGAAAAATACAACCACTGTCTTGTGTACAAGTCTGCATCAGCCTAGTCTAGTCCTTGATTGACAGGTGTCATATATGAAACTATTAGTGCAGCTGTTGCAGACTTGACCAGCCTAATGCTGTATTATCAAAATGCGATAAAATTTTGCGCAAAAATAATGATACAAAATGTCTAGCATCTCGTTATTTTAATCTAATTACAACCTGGCTCATTATACAATTTTTTTTACCTTTCAAGTTTACTTCAACAATACACTGCAGTATATAATGTAAACTAGTGAATAAACTTTTCTCTTTTTACATCCACCGGGAATGGAGCAGGAGGTTTACTTGTCGAAGTGCTATATAACAAAAACGTCTTCATTTATATTACAAGTGGGGATTTTGTCGACATACATGGGGGTGAGGGTGTAATTGACCAGAGCAGAGTGGAGTGGTAGATGTACTTAATATGAACAAACCTTAACTCAAATTGTTGAGTGATATATCGTTATTTATCGATTTCTTGGAACTTAAGTATTTTGGTCAAATTAACGCATTTGGGTGTTGAGTTAAAAATTGTAATCGCAAAATTTTTCGACGCGTTAATCGCAAATTAACGCAGTTTAATCAGCAGCCTTAATTGTCACTATGGTGTGTTTTAGTGTCACTATACTGATTTTATATCCTTACTGTTAGTTGCCAGTTGCATTCGCAATTAAAAGTTTTATCTCAATAAATGGTTAATATGAGAATTAATAGGAACTATTAACACGGAATTCCAAGTGCATAACAAAAACTTAGTAAATAGCCGGTCTGAGCAACATCTCTTAATGGTCTACCAATTGCATCTAAAGCATGGCTCGATGCCATCGTGCACTTATACAGCAAAACATTTCGCCGCAAATGTATATTGTGCACAAATTTTTTCTTACTGTCTTCTTAATAGGATCTATTAACACGGAATTCAAAGTGGAGAATTATTTTTTTATTAATTAGTAAACAAAGGCTCGGTACCCGGACCGGCGAGTAGGCACTAAGTTGGAGTTGAAAGTAGTGATATATATATATATTTGAGTGTTAATAATCAGTCTATATACTCACAGTAGCCTCAAGGACATGAACAGATTATTGTAGACATAATACATTTGAGAATAGTACGTCAAATATAGTTCATATGTTAAATAGTTCCTCCCAAAGAAAATAACTCTCACTATGGGTAAACATAGTCAACTCCCGATGATTAAATTTCAACCTACTACCTTTCATAAATTTTAATGGACTCCCTTTCCAAACAGTACTTTATTTTATGTTTTATGATGTTCAACATGACGTATTTTAAAAAAAGAAAGACGTGAGTGAGTGCTGTGGTGCTGGAACGCTACATGTTTAGAAGGTGGATTATTTACTGTTATGCACATTGTGAAAATAGTACAATTAACTAAAAATTATTGCCAACCAGTCAGTGCCGAACCTATGGATTTGGGGGGCCTGGTGGGCTTGGCCTACTTTGGGGGCGCCCCTGCATTTTGACGTGAGATAATTTTTGGCACTGTTGCCGGGTCCCGGGGAGAAATAATCTTTGTGTGGTTTTTATCTGAGCTTCAATTAAAAAAATAATATTCATCAATCCAGCTGAGGCCGCAGACACAGAAAATATCAGGCCTCTTAAAAAAAAAAAAAAAAAAGGAAATATCAAAGCTTTAAACATTATAGTTCTGTGAAGCCAGTGCCGAACCTAGGGATTTGGGGTTTGTCCTGTTTGGGGGCCCCTGCATGTAGACATGACATAATGTACTTAATATTTAATGTAAAAAAGATTTTTCTGGGGCTCCCGTCGTTGCGATAATACTTTCTAAATCTCATTCCAAAGAGAATAATCCTTATTATGGGCTAAGAAGCTTAACAAAAGTAACCCCGACTATTAAACGTTAAATCTAACATCCAACTATAGCCTACATAATTTGCGCACACAACATCTTAGCGTTGATAAATCTTAATTCCGTCATAATATTTTAATGGACTCCTTTCAAACAGTTCTTCATTTTATGTTTTATGATGTTCGACATGACGTAGTTAAAAAAATAAGAGAGACGTGAGTGAGTGTCTGTAAGTTAAGCAAAACGCATTATGTTTAGCAGGTGGTTTACTTATTGTTATACACATTGTAGTATAAGCACAACATATCGCAATTGAGAAATATATTAGATACTACCACAACCTGGCAGTGCCAAACTTATGGGATTTTGGGCCCTATGGGACCTGGTCTCGTCAGAGGCCTCTTAATTTTGACATTCGGACACTGATGACATGAGATAACGAAATTAATATTTAACGTGAAAAATTATTTGGCAACCCTTAAGCTGAGAACCGGAAAGACAGAATCGTTGTGCAGCTTTTATCTGACCTTCAATTAAAAAAATATTCCATCAATCCAGTTATGCCGCAAAAAGACATATCAAAGCTTTCAACACTATAGTTCTGTGAAGCCAATGCCGAACCAAGGGATTTAGACCTCTTGCAGCCACTACATATTTTGGGGGCCCTCCTCAAACTGGGGCCCCTCCACATATCCTCTGTGCGAAGCCCCCATCATAAATGGGTTAGTTTGCATTATAAACATTGGGTACGGCACTACCAAACTCAACCCTTATTCAATTCACTCATATGACGTAATAGTAAAAAATGCAAAAAAAAAAATATATTGTGACGTATTTTAGTAATAAAGGGAAAAAACTGTTTATTAGAAATAGACATCTATAATACAAGTTTTTTACATCATATGTTCCGGTATCCGTCTGTCATCGCTCTTCCGTTCCGTCATCGCGACATCCGTCTGTCATCCAACATGGCGGCATAAACAATTCATCCAAGATGGCGGCATAAACAATTCAAAGATGGCAGAAACATTTACTGTTTTCTTAACATGCATGATCATGCTACCAACTGGCCAGCCGAGTAAGAATAGTCTCCTACATGGCTGCCAGAATTGATATTGACCAGCCATATGTTTAGTGCCGAGGTGACAAAACACCGCACACTAACATACGTCAGGTAAGATCATGAATGCCAAAATGGCAATCACAATGCAATACGGTTTTCGACCGCCTCTATCATTACCAAAGGGCAAGCAAGCGATCTTTGGAGAGGTAACACAAAAATCATGCCAAAATATGTGATACTGTCCGAAACAAAATTTAAAACGAAAAGTGTTCCAAAGGCTTTATCTATATCTCACAGTAACGTATTAAATTTATGGTGTTTAATTAGTTATTAAATGAAGCGATCGTAAAAGAAATATTTACAGAAATCGTTCAATTAATATTCTGTGTTATGTTTCACAATCTCAATTTTAAACCAAAATTATGGATACCTCAATATAATGTATTATTTATATTGTTTAAATTGTTATTATTTCTAAAATATGTCTATTTCTAATGTACAATTATTTCCCTTTATTACTAACCTTAAATACGTCACTTTTTTTTTTTCATTTTTTGACTTACGTCACATGAATGAAATGAATAAGGGTTGAGTTTGAGTAGCGCCGTACACAATGTTTACAATGCAAACTAATCATTTATGATGGGGGCTTCACACAGAGGGTGCATGGAGGGGGCCCAGCTTGAGGAGGGCCCCCAAAATATTTTTTAAAATAAAAATTAAGTACATAATCTCATGTCAAAATGTAGTGGTTCCTGAAGATGCCTAAAATCCCTTGGTTCGGCATTGGCTTCACAGAACTATAATGTTGAAAGCTTTGATATGTCTTTTCTTTTTTAAGAGGCCTAATGTTTTCTGCGTCTGCGGCCTCAACTTCATTGATGTAATACTATGTTTTTAATTGAAGGTCAGCTAAAGCTACACAACGATTCTTTCTTCTCGGGACCAAGCTTGAGAAGCGTCAAAAATTATCTCATGCCAAAATGCAGGGGCAGCCCCCAAAGAGGCCAAGCCACCGGGCCCGTAAATCCCTAGGTTCTGCACTGCCGGGTCGGCAATTTTTCTTAGTTAATTGTACTATGCTACAATGTAAAACAGTAAATAAACCACCTTACATGTGTTTTGCTTAACACATAAGCACTCACTCACGTCTCTTTTTTTTTTTAAATACGCCATGTTGAACATCATAAAACATTAAATGAATAACTGTTTGGAAAGGGAGTCCATTAAAATATTATGAAGGAATATGATTTTAAGAGTTGTTGTTTATGTCTACCCATAGTGAGGATTATTTTTTTTGGGAGGAACTATTTAACATATGAATTTTATTTGATGTATTATTAGGTGTCCATATTCTAAATGTATTTTGGCTACAATAATCTGTTCATGTCCTTGGGGCCACTGCAAGTATATAGACCGAGATGAGCGGACAGCGGACGATTCCGCTATGGACGCAGATCCGCAGATTTTTCCGAATCAGCGGACTGACAGCGGATGCTTCGTATGGTTAAGTTGCGGACTCGCGGACTGACGCGGATCTTCTTTAGCGTTACCATAAAAATTTCAAGTCATTTAAACAGCTAAATTTCAGCAATGCGGACTGACTGCGGACCAATGTTGTAAGATTCTGCGGACGCGGATCATTGATAGAAATCCGCGGACGGACGCGGACGCTAAATTTCAAGATCCGCACACCTCTGATATAGACTGATTGTTAACGCGCTAAAATATATATCACCATTTTCAACTCCAACTGTGTGCTCACTCGCCGGTCCGGGTACCGGGCCTTTGATAACTAGTAGACAATATAAATATTACATTATATTGAGGTATCCATAATACAAAATTCGTTTGATTTAAAATTTAGATTGTAGAAAAAAAATATAGAATATTAATTGAACGATTTTTGTCAATATTTCTTTTATGATCGCTTCTCATTGATAACAAATTGAACACCATAGATATATTACAATATTGTAGGATATGCAAAGACCTATGCAACGGCTCGGCGAGTATTTATGAAAAAAATCATAAAATATTTTGGCTTACTTTCTATCGGAGAGAACTTATAAAACTCTCCTTCCTGGCCTGAGAGATACCATGATCCACGGGGATGGATCATAGGGGTTCTCTAGTCAGAAAACCCATTACTTGCGAGGGTGGTGGTACTGTGGTCAGTGAGGACTACTCTGACCGCAGTATTCACAGCTGGCGTAGTGACGGATGTGGTCGGCACACAACACCCTTCCACTCCGTCCCACTCACAAGCACACCTGCGCAGCCTGCCATTTCGGGTTGGGGGTACAGGCACACTACACCCTCCCCTCTGTCCGAGTGGCAGGAAAAACCCCTTTTCCTTGCCATTCTGGCCGATCGGCAGTACACACACCCTGCTCGTCTGATCAGTTTGGGCAAGGATTAAAACCCATCTTTCTGCTGTCCCTGCAGATGATAGCGGGCACATTCACCCCGCCGCTCTGTAGGGACGGCAGAGGCATCAGCGCCGCCAACAATGCTGGTGTGGTAGGCACACTACACCCTACCATGCTGGCAATGGCGGCGTTAAAAAAGAAAAAAATAAATAAATAAATAAAAAAAAAAATTTGGCATGATATTGTGTTACCTTTTCCTAAGATCGCTTAATTGCCCCTTGGTGATTATTGTGCCGGTCGAAAACAGTATTACATTGTGATTGCTAATAGGCTTTCGCTAATGTAAAAGCCGTCTGTTAATGTAGGGTTTTTGGTCACCTCGCCACCATACAGGCTCGTCCAATGTCATTATTGGCAGCCAAGTAGGAGTCATCTTATTCCGGCCGGCCAGTTGGGAGCCGGATCATACATGTTAAAACAGTAAATGTTTCTTCCATCTTCTTGAATTGTTTATGCCTCCATCTTGATGCACGCACTGAGCTTTTCGTGACAGACAACGAACGTCATGATGGCTTGCAATATAGATAGATAAATTGTACCCTGGAAATCAATTAAACTACTGAATTTTTAACACATTTGATTAGGTTAATTAGGTGCTGATTTATGCCACCTTTCCTATCGTGCAGAAATGACCTACATTTTATAGGTCACAAATTACGTTTTTTACCTGTCAACGCTAAACAACCAAACCAAACCAAATAACCAACCAAACCAACCAACCAAAGCAAAACCAACTAACCAAACCAAACTAAACACCATTAGCTGATATGGATGCTAATTTATCTCACCCGTTACGTTTTGCCCTTAATTCTATCAATGTTAAAATCAAAACAATGCATTAAAAAATATTTTATAAAAATGCACTGAAAATACAGTAAGGAACACAATCTTTCCTGTAAGGAGTACCGTCCTCCTGAAAGGAATACAATCCTCCTATAAGGAATACCGTCCTCCTATAAGGAATACCGTCATCCTGTAAGGAATATAGTCCTCCTGTAAGGAATACCGTCCTCTTGTAAGGCAATACAGTCCTCCTATATGAATGCAATTCTCCTATAAGGAATACCGTCCTCCTGTAAGGAATACCGTCCTCCTGTAAGGAATACAGTCCTCCTATAAGGAATACAATCCTCTCCTTTTTTACCTTCTGCCTGCCCTTAAAATGTGTCTTCATTTTGTGGCATTATTTTCTATATTTGAAGGATAATACAATTATGTCAATTGCCTTGTTTGACCGATAGCGTGTGATGTGTCACATTTTGTACGGCAAAGAAGACGACAATAATCGATTGGAAAATGCAGTTGGTATAGTAACATTTTATATAATATTCAATGTATAATGTATTTATTTTTTTATAAATCTTGTCAATTTTTTTTTTTGTGTGCAAAGAATAAATAGTTTAGGTAATAAATGAAATGTATTCCCCTACAGATTTCGTCAATTCGTTCAATGTAAAAAAGTTATGTTTGTATTCTCCTTTTTCTTTGAAAAAAAAACAAAAAACTGTGGTCGACTTATTATCAAGGACTGCTATTAATTAAGTATGAATATTTTGTACAGCTGTCCTATTAAAAACTAAAAAAAAAAAAACTTTTGGCCATTAATTCTATCAATGTTAAAATCAAAACAAAAGCGTTAAAAAAAAGTTTTATAAAAATGCACTGAAAAGTAAAAAATAACTTTTTATTATGCCATTTGCACCACAAAGGCACAATACAGCACCTTATCGGGAACTGACGTCATAGAGGATTATTTATTTATAGCGACGGCGCTCCCATTCAGCAAAAAAAATGTACCATCGGACGTCATATATTAATTTTAGCAGTCGCGGCTTTCCCCTTACAGGACGGACTGACGACAGGATAGCTGGTTTATTAGTAGGACAAGATAGCTGCTTTATTAGTTGGATAAGATAGCTGTCATTAGTAGGACAAGATAGCTGTTTTATTAGTAGGATGGTTTGTTTTAATGACATTATGATGTGTTTTTGTTTTCACGAAGGATGTGTTTCTGTGTCGATATTATTGTGTTTGGCTATAGTTAGTTTTATAGACACAATTGTGTATTTTGATATCATAATGGAGCATTCTTTTTGTATAATTATGGTGTTTTTATGTCATTTTATGTGTTTAAGGGGCATTATGTGTGTTTAAATATCATACATTATAATGAGTTTAAACTCGATATTGTGTGTTTTAGTGATATGATTGTCTGTTTTATAACTTATTGTGTGTTGTGAAGTCATTATGGTGTGTTGTAGTGTCATAACGGGGTTTTTGTGTCAATATTTTAAATAGTGTCGTTTTGGTGTGTTTTTGTGACATAATGTTGTGTTTCCTAGGTGGAATTTATTTACATATTTAAAGAAAAAAAGGGATATATTAATTTTTTTATTTCTCTTCAATGAATAGAAATGTATTCAAGAGATTTAAATTTATTTTGATTGAATATCATGATACAATAAGCATTGATCCTTTTTATTACTCTATAATTGTATGTAATTAACTCCACCAAGGACGGTCCCAAGCCCGGCTGAAAAAGCAGGAGGGTTGGGCGGCCAGCAACCCCATCCTTCAAAAAACACCCTTTCCTGCCAAAAATACGAGCAGCAGAGAAATCAGAAATTTTAGAAACTTGGAGAAGAAGGCTCTTCATCACGAAGACCTATGAAGCTATTGTGCTGGTGCCGAAAGCAAGCCACAAAGCCGACTAACCTTCTGACAACCAGGAAAATCGCCATCGGCACACGGAATGTCAGGACCATGTTTGAGTCAGGAAAGATGGCACATGGTAGCAGATGAGGAAAAGCAGCCTGATCTTCTTAGGCATCAGTGCAGGGCGGACACAAGTTGGACAGAGACGACTTATATCAGGAGAGCTGCTGCTTTACTCTGGACATAAAGAGAATGACGCACCCCACTCATAGGGGTGGGACTTATGCTATCCAAACAGGCACAGAGATTATGGGAAGCACTGGATCGAGTGACATAACTGCTTCCTTCCGTACAAAGAAGAAGAAGATAAAACGAATATAATCCAGTGTTATGCACTCTACAAACGACACAACGAAGAGTATATAAAGATCAGTTTTACAGCAGACTCCAAAGTTTCTAGAGAATTTCCCAAAAAAGAATCTCACAATCCTCATGGGGAACTCAACGCCAAGATAGGACCGACCACACTGGATATGAATAAGTCATGGGCACTCATACTCTAGAGGTAATGAATGAAAAATGGAGAGAGATTTGCTGGCTTTTGTGCACTAAACAATATGGTCATCGGGGGAAGCATCTTTTTCTCACAAAAGGATACACAAGAATACATGAATATCTCCAGACAACACAACTGAGAACCAGATCGATCATATCTGCATCAACACAAAATTTAAAAGGTCAGTACAAGATGTAAGAGTGAAAAGATGGGCAGGCTAGCATCGGATTATCACCTGGTAGTAGCAAGAGTTAAACTGAAACTAAAGAGAATTCTCAACAGCATATCAGACAGAAGAGTCAAATACAACATTAACCTGCTGAAAGACCCTAAATCAAAAGAACAGTTCAACTTAGTGCTGAAGAATAAATATGAAGTGCTTCAAGAATTGGTTGAAGAAGAAGAATACAATGAAGTCAATATGTGGCAGAAAGTGAAATAAATTTAAGATCGTTATGCAAAGATACAGTGGGTCCAAAGAAGGTAAAGCTCAAGAAGAATATGCAGAAGCAGAGTATTAGACCGACAAGGAAAACTATGTGAAGAAATGGGCAGCGGAGGCAGAACAGGCAGCCTATAGCGGGGACATAAAATGCTATACAGCATAACCAAGAGACTAGGGAAGATGAACAAGCCAGAAAGACCTGTCATAGACAAGCAGGGAAAACTATAAACAGTTAAACAGATGGGTTGAACACTTTGAGGACCTCCTGGAATAAACCAGCACCTCCAAACCCCTATGACATTGAACCATCCAAATGATAAAAAAAAAGCAAAGTATTGTAGTCTTTCATTCTAATGCAAATCAGTAATTAATTTTTTTTGGTCAAAAATATTGTGGAAAAACATACACAATTTCAAATGGTTTCATATATATTATAAATAAATAATTCAGATAGTTGCACATTTTCTTTTACTCCCGGTGAACTTGTTTGCTATGCCACATAACACTCACTCGAACTATATAGTATTACACTATATAGAATCTATTAGTAAAACATTAGCTTGATTAAGGCCTTTACTAATTTTACACTTGAGTGTTTTCAATGTCAATTTTTTTTTTATTTGGTTTAAATTAAAATGTTACGTTTGAATAATTCATTAAACTACAAAATCAAAAACAATTACGATTAATCTCTTATTTTCAATTTGAAAATCTGTATTTACATTATTGCTAATAACAAAATCGAATATTTTACCTCCAAAAGTGAATCAGATCATAATGAATCATTAATAAATAAACATACAAGTCTAAAATTTTGTAGCTTTGAGATGACCTTGGGGAATAGGTGCGAACATTGTTCATAGAAAAAAATTTCTTGGAAAGATGAAGCATGCAACTTATAACTGATCCATAGGCTATTCTACGAAACAAGAAACCAGTTACTTCCCATCGTTGTCTTCACACTGATTCTACAATTCAAAGCGTTCAATGGCACAGAATCGATCATGTGGAAATAGGTTCAGATCAACGTTTTTTTTGAATATTAACATCGAAGTTAAACCAGTGATGAACATGCATTTAACTCGGAAATACTAGTGGTGGCCAAGAGGTTTCATATTTGACCGTTGCATACTTCTCTTTGATTTCCCTAATGAGAATGATCCCTATTACGTCATCAGTATCTTAATCTAGATCCATGGATCATCTGCATTGTGTACGATTGAATAAAGTTCATATGATACATTGATGTACGGTTTACAGTTCTAAGGAAATACATTTCAACAAATTAGACATGGTTACAGTTCCTAAAGGTTGTGTTTCAACAGGTGAGACACAGTACAGTCTAAGGAAGTCATTTCAACGAATTAAGAACAGCAGTTACAGTTACTAAGGATTTATATTTCAACATAAATTAGACTGCAGTTCAAGATTACGGTTCTAACAGGTGGAGTGATTATGAGATTCAAGGAGCCATTAGTACATCAGTTACTTAGTTGATCTAAGGAGATTATCATTTCAATGAAGTAGACATAGTATTACAGTTCATAAAGAGCTAATGTTCAATCAAATTCTAGACACAGTTACGGTGTCTAAGGTTATATTTCAACAAATTAGACACAGTTACAGTTCAAAGAATCTATGTTCTCAACAGATTAGACGCGTTACAGGTCTAAGGATTATCATTCAACAAATTGGACCTTCACAGGTTCTAAGGATTCAAATTTCACACATAAGTCGACACTAGTTTACAGTTCAAGGAGTATGATTTCAACAAATTGGAGCACGATTACAGTTCTAAGGAATTATATTTCAACAAATTAGACACAGTTACAGTTCTAAGGAATTATATTTCAACAAATTAGACACAGTTACAGTTCTAAGGAATTATATTTCAACAAATTAGACACAGTTACAGTTCTAAGGAATTATATTTCAACAAATTAGACTATCTAATTTTAGGCGAGGTTGTAAAAAAAAAGGCCTTACTGACGTAAATGTTTCTTCTGTTCATAATAGTTAATACACTTTACCTGTGTTATTGCCGCCTTAACCTATGAGGATGATTGAGGTAGTTTACTCACCAAAGTAAGCATACGGGAATCGAAGCTTTTGGTATCATGTCATTTTCTAGGAATTGGCTCCTGGGTTGGACGGAAGGGTGGTGGGGGAGGTCAGACATGAACGATAACTCAAAAACACCTACAAAAGGAGGCTCAGTATGTCACATTACCTAGATGACAAACAAACAATACATTTGTTTTGTAAATGAGTGAATTTGAGTTGGTCATTAAAAAAATTCAGATGTATTTAAAGTATTACTTCTAAGGCGATATTATTAGGAGGGGTTGTATTCGTTACCCACAACCATTGGAGAACAGGGTGTTTATATACGACTTAGCAGTCACTGAGAGGTTCATTTTCGTTACACGTTTACATAACAGTGAATTATGGAATAATGATTGAAAAAAAATTATAAAGAGAGAAGATGTCAAATTTTTTTGGATCTTTGAGAATTAGGGAGTTAGGGGAAAGGTATTCAGTATTCACACTGTTACGTCAAACGTCGTAAGTGTAATATTTGGCCTCGAAATTGTAGCGCTAAACGACTCTGTAGGTCAGCGATTAGAATTAATATATCGAGTATTGAGTATTTAATTAATTGAATTAATAACATCACTCTACCTAGACATTAACGTTAAGGAAATACCTAGTAAAGTGATCAAAGCTATGAGTCCAGCGGTTTTATTTGCGGACGAACCAAGCTATATGCAGCGATCACGCAAATCACCCTGAGGGAGTTGAAGTCAAAGTCAGTTGATCATGAGATGAGATATAGTTAGCCATTTAAAATAACTTAGTTATTGGAAAATAAAATCATTTTATTACATGTTAAAATAAATCTATTCCTATTATTAAAAGTCATCGTTGCCAGTAAATGACGTAAAAGTTGAACATTTTATCTTTTCACTTTCTAATAATTATAGGACGTGACTGAATTTTAACACCATGTATAGATAGCATATGTTTCTATTGAAAAAGAAATTATAAGAATCCACAGGTTGGTATACTAAATGATATTAACGTTAACTTATTTATTTATTGTGGTAACCTTATTGGGCCACATGCGACCTGCTACTTTGTAGATTAGTATAATTACATTGAACTATTGGTAGTTTCCTTATAAAAGTGCATTCTTAATTAGTGTTTCTATAATTCGAAGCACCTTTCTCAGTAAAAAAAAAAAGTTATAAAACAGTTATAATTTAGCATACACCTACCTTATAAAGTAACCATCTATACTCCTATAAGAAAGCAAATTTCTCTTTTTTAATGTTCTGTACTCCATCAAAGAGTGTCCTCATTTCTGTCCTCCATTTCAATATTTGAAGTTCAACTCTGTAATAAATAGATGGATGTAATATGACGTATTTGTTAACGTAATCTTGCGTTGGTATTTTTAATATTACCAGACACCACAAATGGAAGACGTGTGCAAAATTTTGACCTCACTGACGCTCAGATTCATTGTTTAAAATCAACAGACCGACCCCTTACCAGCCCCCCATCCCATACAAACCACCGTCACTTTTACATGTGCACATTTGGAATTTTTTTTCATTATAAAAAAATCGGTCATTTCACAATTTAGTATTTTAGCAAAAACATTCTAGAAAATAAGTTTTCTTATAAGGGATGCAACTGTGTGTTAGAATTTGACATTCTCTTACATTTCAGATAGTTACCTCCTCTTTTCATTTGACTATAACTGAGCAGTATAAGAAATGTTATATATAACAAACAATAATATAAAATGTGTCTAGTGCCGTTGAAAACACTGTTGGTCACTGGAAAAAGTGCTGGACTCTCAAAAATAAAAGGTTAATTGGATTACCTTGCAGTCTATATTTACTCGAAGAGTTGACCTCTAGAATCCCGGCTACGACCATTCGGTCCTGACTTTGACCATTGAGCTGACCATATTATAAATCAATACCTGATAAATGTAAACATTGTTAAGCGAAATACTAAACTATAGTTGTGTGGTCTCGTGATGAAGTAAGTATATGCATTCAAGCCAATACATTCGATGGTTGGTTTTAGGCCATATTTTGACTCAGAGGTTGTGAATCAGTGGTACTCCAACTTTTATGCTTCGCAATCCACTTCAAAATCTGAAAAAGACAAAACATTGAAATTGTCATTTTTTTTTTTAGATATAGATCATCGCGATCTAATTAACAAAGTAATAAACTTTAAAATTTTTAACACAAAGAGATATTGTGTTATAATTATGCAAACTTAGATTCTCGATAAGGTAATTATATATTTCAATTTTCTCACGAACCATATAAAATATCGTTGCGACCCCGAATTTAGAGAACTGATGTGGTAAAGATATGAATCAACGAAACAATAAACAATTTAAATATTTGATATTCACATTAATGATTAACATTCTACTAAAAAATTGACGTTTTATTGTCAATCACTTGAAATCTTACATCAAATATTTTGTCAGTTATGTAGTTTCAGAGGCGTAGCGAGGGGTGGGCAATAGGGGGGGGGCATCATGCTCAGGGCGCTACTCACAAAGGGGCGTCAAATAGTATATTTTACATATAATATTAGTGAAACTCGCTACGTCATTGTCTAACTTGCCAAATCAAAACATTAAAATGATTAATTCATTAATAGTCACATAGTTTACCTACAAAAATATTCACATCATTGTCTAACCACCACAAAAGCAAATCGTCTTAAAAGAAATATAACGATTATTTTAATACCTGTATTTATAGACATTTATAGAAATTAAATGGATTGATCTCTGCAGGACTTACAAATACTATAATAATATAAACGTTGCTAATAAAATCAAAAACTTTAAAGAGTCCAGTTTATATTTCTGATTTACTTTTACTTCAAATGTTTCAGTTATTTGTTAGCCAGAAAAGGGACCACATAATTTTTTGTGGTTTTAAATAAATGTATTTTTTTTTAATCTATTATTTTTAACTTATGATAATTATTATTAGCGAACTAAAAAACAGAAGAATATTTACATATTTATTATTTTCATTAAGTAAATGTATTTATATTTATAAATATTTAGAATGGAAAAAATAAACTCGAAAAAACATCTAAGGAGCTTAATGATTAGTACATAAACTATGACCTACTTTAAAAATGGCCGCACTACGATTCGAGTTAAAGAAAAAATAGGTACAATGTTGCTTATATCTCTCAACAAACATTGGCGTAGTTAAAAATATATCTCAAAATGAACTAGCTGTACAGACGACCAGTTCATTGGTTTAGTTGCAATATACTAACTGCGACTTCCCTGAGTTCGTTATAAACTTCAAATCTTCTATTTTGTTAAATAAAGTTACAAGTTTAGAAATAAGTAAAATGTCATACATAATGTTTATAAACAATGCTAACTTTGGGGAGTACATCTTTGTAAAGATAACAAGAAGTTAGTTCTGGAAGAATACATTGCCCACTTGGTGTCTGCTCGTTCTTACTACTTTCTAAAATTTTGTTGGTGATTGGGTAACACATTAAATGAAAAAAATGCAGTGCAGCAGAGTTCAAATATTTAGAATTATTTACTGTTCAAATGTTTTACTGAAACACCCCAGGCTTTATATTTTATCCAAGTGACCTAAAAATATAATAATGGTGTAATTCATCAAAATATTCTCATCTTAAGTTTCTTTGAAAATATTCTTTAATGTCGTAGAAAACATGAGTGCTATATTAATATTAAAAACAACTTTCTATGATAGTTAAACATCTTTATCTTTTTGGTTTGCTTCATATTTATGTGGCTCGGAGGCATGTTGGTAGTAATTTGGATGGGTGCGATGCATGTTTCTGGTTCAAACCTCCAGACAGGTTATTTTAATCCTTAAAATATGACCTATTAATTTTTTTTTTCAAAAATGAATCTTTGAAATTTAAATTCCTAAATCTTACTCTTTCAATTATCAGACACAGCAGTATGTCCGTCATGTTACGACTTGTTACAACTGTCGTGAAACTGTGCGTGTGTGCGTCCAATGTAACAGACACATAGACAGAACACTCACCTGGTTAGATTTGTTTCATCAAGAGTTCATCTAAGTTTAATCATTGTAACAGTCATTCAAAATATTGTTGTACAATATACGCTTTTTTTTTGGAAGTTTTTTTTTTTGTGATATGTAATATTTCTATATTTGTAATATTTCTATATTTGTAATATTTCTATATTTGTAATGTTTTTATATTGTAATGTTTCTATATTTGTAATGTTTCTATATTTGTAATGTTTCTATATTTGTAATGTTTCTATATTTGTAATCATAATAATATTTTATTTCTTTTTTATTAAATTGCTTATTATTAAATAACCTGTTTATTTCTAACAAAGTATATATATTGAAAATTTATTTATAAATAAAAACAATCGTAATATTTAATTTTTCAAGGTACATAATTTTGCAATAGGTTTGATTTGACAAAGTTAACTCCCATAGCTACCTTTGCCTTTAAAAAAAATATTAATTGTATTAGTCTACCATTCCAGCGCGAATAAATAATTAATTTTTATTTGTGAAAATACTTTCCATTAATACAATGGTTTTCATAGATATTAATAATAATAATTTAAATAAGGTGAACTTGTTTGTTATTCTCCATAACACAAACACTCAATGGTACAATAATTCTAATAATAAAACTCAATATTTCCTCAGAAACGAATAAGGTCACAATGAACCTGACTGGCTGTTAAAAAATATGGACCCATTTATATTAAATACATAGACATTGAAAAGAAAGATACAAGTCTAATTTTGTAGTTTTGTAGTTTTGAGATTACTTTAGGGAATAGGCGGGAAACTGTTATGAAAAAAAAAATATAGCATTGAAAAATCCAAGGGATGCAACAAGTATCTAATCCAACTATTTTACCAAATAAAAAGACATTTACTTCCCATCGTTGACATCAACTGTTAAAAATACAGGACATTAAAAAAATAGAATTTGATAAGCAACGAGACAATCATGTGGAAATAGTTTTTACATCCCGCGTTATTTTTTTTTTACCATAATAATTTATGTTAAACCAGTAGTGACCCAGGACAACTCAAATACCAGTGGTGACCAACAACATTTCACATCGATGCTTCTTTTTTGTTTCCTAATAAGGCAATCTCCATATTACTTCATCAGTTTAATCTGAATTTTACCACAGACATAAGGGCAATGTTTGGACATTTTTAGGGCATTCGGTATGCAAGCTACACTTGAATTAAAAATATCATTCAATTGAAAATAAAACATTGAGTAAATACTAAAAATTCAGCCTCATACCTTTTATAGTTTTTGAAATATTCACGTTCAAATATCGCGAAAATCATATCTCAAAAATTTTTTGACCAAATGGCCTAAATTTTTCAGGAATTACTCAACATTAAATTTACCACAAGCCCTAAAAATTTCAGGAAGATCTGAGAGGGCCGGGTGAACACCACTGGTTGAGTTGATATGCAATGATCCACACCATAAGGGGAATTTGGAACACAAGTTCTTTCACCTAAAACTATTTTTAAAAATCGGGATATCATGGATTTACTAAAGTGTCCAAAAGAATCGAATAAAAAGTCCTTGATAAATTCATTTGATTTCTCACAGTAGATCAAACTAGTGACCCATAAGTCAACAGTTGAGCGCTTTACCACATGACCATCCCGTCCACACCACCAATTCAGATATTTCTTGTCATCCGATAATCACCAAACAAATCGAGTCAAGTCCACCATGATAGGACAGACGACCGACACATCGAAGACATTAAGTTGACATAAGTCATCAGACCTCGAACCAGTTACTACACCACACCCTTGAAGTTGGACCAATATGTCTGTTTAAAGAATAACAGCTAAAGAATGGATTCTTATTTAAAAAATAATTATTATATTAGATCATGAAATTGGCTAATTGTATTTATAAAAATACATGTATGGGCTTTATACTAATTGAAATCTGAGAGTTTCATAAATACAGTTACAATGTAACTGGTTCTAATAAAAAACATGCATATCACACAGTACTTACAAAAAATGAAAAGATAGAAACAATGAAAATAAAATAATGATGAAAATTTTAAAAACACAATATAAACAATGGTTCTTTTGATGACATTTTTGTAAAGATGACAAAAATATTGAACAATATCTTAAGTAAGTTATTATTTTTAATTAATGTTTTTTAAAATATTATGTTAAATTATAACACTATCAGATATAGCCATGTATATAAACTATAAATTCCATAATGAAATTTCAATATGCAAGATGATATAAGAGTAAATCAATAAAGTTTTATGCATAATATTATTATTTTAAAATGTGTAGTTTAAAAAACAAGCAATTAAGCCTGTTCCATTCTGGACACAGGACGTGTTAGCGCATTTTCGTGTTATGTATCAGTACGTTTGTTAGCTTTCAGTAAATATTTGTAAATTTTGGAAATGTTTATAAATTCAATTGTGTAATGCATATATTTGTAAAAAAAAAAATTATAAAGACGTTTCTTTATATTTGAAAAAAAATTATTGTCTCTTAAATCTAACTACAAGTGGTTTGTGGTTACTGAAATAGGACTCATAATTGAAAACATTCTAAATTATAGTCATTTAATCGTCCGAAAACTCCGTCAATTGTTGCATAGCTCTGATACTTTCAATTAAACTCAGAACACAAGCTTACTATTTCATTTGATGAGTTTCTTAATAAATCTTGGTGAAACTACGTGCTGCAGTATTTCGCACCAAATGAACGGGTTATTGAACGTACAAGGTGTATATATAATATATAAGCCCCTTAGGAGCCCTGAAGCCCGGCCCTCAGAGGTCCTATCGCAAAATAAACTTTTGATGTACACATGACAGGCCAAGACCTACAAAATGATATATACATCATGGGTCTAGGACTTATAGTTGCTGAGATATAGCGCTCCTTTATTAATATAGCTTATATAGTAAAAAACGGTACTAAGGCCCCTTTTACGGTCCTGAGAGGTCAGATCGCAAAATGAAAAAAAGTCATTTCTTGGCAGGCCAAGACCTACAAAATGATATATACATCATGGGTCTAGGACTTATGGTTGTTGAGATCTAGGGTGTACACGGACGGACAGACAAAACGGGGACAATAGAGCATTTTTTTTTTCGAAAATGCTCTAAAAAATGTGAACTTTATATTTCTGACTAAATAACTAAAATTTTCTGACGTTCCATAAGTATTTTTTTTTAATATTAAATATTGTTTCTATGAAATGTTATGTGTATCTTTCTTTATCTTTTTGGTTTGCTTCATTTCCGTTTGACTCGGAGGCACTTAGGTAGTTATTTGGATGAGTGCAATGAATGTCTGTGGTTCAAACCTTCAAAAATGGACATTTCGATCTAGGTATTAACTATGTCATAATGAATAATATTATATCGAATAGAAATCTTCAGCAAATTATGAGACTGCTACGTTTTACTCTTAACTATCAGCTTGTCCAAAGCTTGTCAAAGTCACGCCTACTGACGTGGGAGATTACCATGTGGACATGTTGCAACTTATTACAATTGTCGTGAAACTTTGCGTGTGTGCATTCGATGTAACAGACACATAGACAGAACCATCAACTGGTTTGATTTGTTTCACTAAAGTTATTTTTTTTATTTTTTTTATTTTTTTTTTTTTCTTTTATTTTAAATTTAATAAATTAATTAAATTAAAAATACCTACCAAAATTTAAAAATTTATTATCCCAAGGTTATTTTCCAAGATTATGTCTTCTAGGTTTATTAATTATGACAGTCATTGTAAAAGTCGTTGTATTAATTTATTTTCTTTGAGCAATGAAATATTTCTATTTTTATTCTCTCTTCTATTTCTTAACATGTACATTTATTGTCACTTATAATTACAAATAAAAAAAACATAATATTCCAAATTCTAAGATCCATAATTGTCTGAACCAGAGACATTCATCGCACTCATCCAAATTACTACCTAAGTGCCCCCGAGTCAATGGGAATATCTTTAAAAAAATGTAGTCTAATATGCTTTGACGAATCAATAATAATAATTTTTTTCTAAAGTAAATTATAAACTACTTTACACATTTTCAAATATTTCATTCTAAATTTATTGATAAACACACAAATATTCATGTTCATATATATTATAAAATTATTTACCCTAGATAAATATTGTAGTAATTTTTTTTTAAAGCACCATTGTCTTAGCATTGTTTTTAATTAAGGTAAATTTGTGTGTCATGCCCCGTAATAAAATTGACCTAACATAATTTATAATATTTATTTTCAGTTATTTCATCATTTACTCTGGTTTATTGTATTAAATTCAATTTCAAAATGAAATTTTACTTTTGAAAAATGCATTAAAATTCAAGATCTTATTGAAAATCTTATTGTTGACTTTTCTTTGTTTTATTACTAGCCTCGGTATACTGATTTTAATAAAATTCAATATTTCATCAGTAGTAAATAAAATCACTTTGTGCCCCGGTAGCTAAAAACGTGGGCCCCTTTAGATTGACAGAAACAGTAAAAATAAATATTGAAACTATTAAGGACTTTTGGGAAATTGTTAACTAAGTCGCGCAAACTGTTATAAAAAATAAAGCAAACTCGATATCTAAGGGATGCTACTCATTTCTAATCCTACTATCTATAGGCCTGTAACAAAAGGGCAGTTACTTCCCTTCGATGGCTTCAGGTGATATAAATACGAGTATTTAAAAAATAGAATACGATAAGCAACGAATCAATCGTATATGAAAACCGTTTTTAAATCATCTGAACTAAAATTATCAAATAATTTAGTTAATTAAGATTTTATTTAACATATTATTTTTTTTTAAATAGTTAACTACTTTTGTTGTGAATAAATAAGCACGACCTTGACAACTGTCGTTGCCAGTTTAAAGTAAACATTGACTATGGATACATATTTAGTGAATTAGCGACGAAATTAAAATGTAGAATGAATGATTTGATTATCTGTGTATTATAATTAATTACACAACTCTTGTCAGACAAACGTTAGTCCAGGTGTTTCAAAGTAAAAAGACAAAGTACCTAGTATAGTAAACTAGGTACTGTCTGACAGTGTCATTTTAGGGTAGTCGTGGAACACTGGTCACCCCTAAGGAAGGAAAGTCAAGTCAGTGGCAAATATTGACTTTAAAAAAGGGTATATTGTTTGATTTTAATAGATAGATGTGATGTGACGTAATAGGTTAATGTGGTGTGACGTAGTAGATAGCTTTGGTGTGACGTAATAAATGATATCATGTACGTAATAGATGCATGTGGTGTGACGTATTAGATAGATATGGTGTGACATAATAGATAGATGGTATGTGACGTAGTAGATAGGTGATGTAATAGATCGTCGTGGTGTGACATGGATATCTAGATATAACACCAGGATAGACAACCAAACAAAATTTCATTTTAGCTGTGTACGGTTTAGGCTGACGCAAGGATTAAAGCCCAACAGACGGCATACAATAAAATGTGACTTTTTATGTCTAGTATAATATTTTTATTTTAAAAAATACTTTCTAAATACTTTCTACTAAAAAATAATTGTCAATTTTTATTTTAACAACAATTTCTCGTAAATAGAACAACGCTATCATGTGACCCACCGAACGCCATTTTGATTTGTATACGTTTTGTCAGCCAATTCGACTAAACTAAAATGGACTCATGTTCTGATTATTTAGAGGAAAATAAACTTGATTCAAGTGACAAGGATGAAACTTGGGAGCTCATTATTTCTTCAGATGACTTTGAAGCTGAAAATATTAGTTTTAATTCAAGTTTTCAACACTTCCAAACTCACATGTGTAAGTATTGAACCAACATGCTTTGACTTTGTCTTAATGATCTTTATGTTTATTTATTTATTTATTCATTTATTTATTCTTTAGAACTTAAAATGTGGGAATAGCTATAAAATAAGAGAAAAGTATAAAGATTTATATTTTATTATATAAAGGTTTATGTATAAATATTATTTATTTAGTTCTCTACTGCTAGAATTACTGTTACTGTTTTATTTTCGTAAACACACAAAAAAAAACTGAAGTTTACATAATATTTACATATCTGTATTGATGATATTTTGTTTTCATCATTATAAAAATAATTAATTGTAGCTCGATAAAAAAGCTGAATTTTTTTTTATTTATGGTTTTCTTTACATATTTTTTTTTATCCCCCCAGATTATATGGCATGATGATATGAATGAATTGAATGACACATTACCAGAACCACCAAAGAATTTTCTACCTGAGAGGGATCCAGGCATTCAACAACTCGGAGGAGCTAAAACAAGGGAAGACATTAGGAAATTCTGCAATGCAGTGGCATTTTAAAAACTTTATTTTACTTTGGACTTAGTAATTCATATTTGTGACTAATAATAGCAATGATGCTGCAATGCCAGACATTATGGACCTACAAAACCTTGTGTTTACCAAGGCTGGTTTGATCTTACGCCAGATGAATTCTACAGATTCTGTGGACTTATCATGTATGCTGGACTCGTTCAAGCACAGAACATTGACCGCTTCTTGTCTACTAAATCACTTTACAATGGACTTTGGGCCAGAGCTTTTATGTTTCGTGATAGATTGAAATCTGTAATGAGCTTTCTAAAGGTGTCTAATCCTCAAACTGAAGACAAAACCAACAAGTTATGTAAAGTGCATTTTTTCTTTAACTTTATTAGATTGTAATGTATAAAATTGTTTCAGCCTTACCAAGATATATCAATAGATGAAAGAATGATAAGAAATAAAGGTAGATATATTTTTAGGCAGTACATAAGGGATAAGCCGACTAAGTGGTGAATGAAGTTATGGGTATTAGCTGATTCTCTTTCTAGGTATACCTATGATTTTCATTTATATTTAGGTAAACAGGATAATGGGCCTTTTGGATTGGCATATGGGGTGGTAATGAAATTAATTAAATCTTTAGCTAAAGAGGGGTATAAATTATTAGTCGATAATTTTTATACTACTATACAATTATCTAAAGATCTATGGAATTTAGGGGTAGGAGCATATGGAACTATTCTTAGGACATGTAAAGGTATTCCCTAATCTTTGAAAAATATAAAAGACTTTGAAAAAAAATCTCAAAGAGGGGATATGAGATGAGTTTGAAAGGGAGTTATTGACAGTACGATGGAGGGACAATAAAACTGTTTCGGTTATGTCCACTATGCATAATGCAAATGGATTTGGGACATTTAAATGACAGACTAAGTAAATGGGAAATTTTAGGAACTTACTGTTGACCAGCCAATCATAATACAGGATTACAATAAATATATGGGGGGTGTAGATAAGAGTGACCAGTTGATAAATAAATATAATGTTCTATGAAAAAATATCATAAGCTGGTATAATAGTTACACTATTTAGCAAAGTTATAAAACATACTGAAATTGAGCTTTGTTGTTATCAATAGACATTAGAATGTTAGTTTTTATAACTTAGATTTATATTTTTGAATTTTTCTTGTTGCATGGTCAATGTTGATCCCAGCAGATTTTTGGTCCTTTTTCTGTTAAAACACATCATTTTTAGAAATGTTTAAATATCTTTTGTATCTGATTATAATGTCTTCAAAAATATCCTACACACAGAGAATTGAATGTAGTTTAATAAATAGTAACTTTTATTGAAATGAATCATAATGAATTTTTTTTTCTTCTTTGTGTTTGTGAATTGTTTAATTTATTTATTTTTGTTTATTTTTTTCATCTAAACTTTTTAAAAATAATAAAATACTTGCATAATAATATCACTTTGAAACATATATTGTTAAAAAGCCCTTTCAATTTACTACATTTTCATATATATACTATAATAACATAATTTTTAAAATAAAAGCTTTAGAGAAATATTAGTCGATAAAAATTTTAAAGACATTGACGAATTAAGATTGAAAAAGCTGGATGTTTTTTTTAACAATGTCAACAGAGGAGGGCTATTGAAGCCATCTGAGTACACCTTATCTACTTGCCTACTAAATTGGAAAGTATTCAATTCATTGAAAAGATAAGCAAGTAGTCTAAAACTATTTCTAGGACAAACAAATAAAAAAAAAATTGTTTAAATTGTTGATAGAGTAACAATTGATGAGTCATTGCTGATTGAAGAAATTATTTTTTTATTGCAAACAAAATTTAAAAGAACTTATTTATGTTAAATTTTTCAATTGTTCGTCTAAAAATTATGTTAAGCAATTGAATGAGACCGTTCATGAAAAACCAATGAAAAAACGAAAAATAATTAAATTGACAAAATAAAGATTTTAAATTAAAAAATTGGTTATTAAAAGTTTTCAAACTTTAATTGCGTTTGTGTTTATTTCATAAAAACATAAGTACCAAATATACAAAACTGCTATTAAACATGAAGACTAACGCTAAACACTTGATTGTGTGTCAGCCTACACCGTATTTTTTAAAATATTGGTTGTCCTTCCTGATGCTATATCTAGATTTCCATGGGTGTGACGTGACAGATAGATTATTTGTGAAGTAATAGGTAGATATGGTATGACCTAGTAGATAGATGGTGTGTGACTTGATAAATATATGTGATGTGACGTAATATATAGATGTGATGTGAGGTAATAATTAGAAGTTGTGTGACGTATTAGATAGATGAGATTGGTTAGATAGATGTGGTATAACGTGATCGATAGATGCTTTGTGACGTAATAGGTAATAATTACAAAACTTTTCTCAGCCAAACGTTAGTGCCACATTATAGTAAACAAGCTTTAGTTTTAGTGTTTCAATAAGGGGAAGTAGCTAGTATAGTAAACAAACCCAAGTCCAGTAGTTTCAATAAGGGGAACTACCTAGTATAGTAAACAAAGCTCAATACAGGTGTTTCAAAAAGGGGATTTACCTAGCTTAGTTAACAAATCTCGGTCCAGCAATGCCTTTAGTGGATGGACCGTGTTTATGGCTGACCGCCCGTCCTGGCTAAGGGAGTTAAGTCAGGTCAGTTGAGACTTTTGAATGAGAAGAAATATTGGGCTCCCTAAAAAAAAGAGAGACATTAAAAAAGTGTATACAGTCTGATTATATTGGGTGTATCTCATATCGGTGTCCACTAGTCGTTAGATCCGCCTCTGTGTTACCTTTTGATATTAGTAGACTAGACTTATGATATATTAGATAGAACATTTGAGATTTAGCTAAATAAAAACTAGACCAGCTGTCTGGAGAAATTGGAATACTTAAGTGTCTATAGATTATAGATAAAAAAACATAATGAGGAAATGAAACGTGTTGTTATGTTAGAGAAACACTTCAGCATTTAAAATAACTAAGTTATTAAATAAATTAATTTTATTAACTGCTAAAATGAATCTATTCCTTTCAGTTAACGTCATGCTAATCTGGAAATGACGCAAAAGTTAAACATTTTGAATGAATATTGTCACCATTGATGTATAAGAAATATGTTTCTATGGTTTACACTTAAGCACAGACATGTAAACATGTTTTCTGAGGGCCGCATTGCTCACTTTGTGTCATGCTCAGTGCTTCACGGGTCACATTGTTCCAAAAGCTTTAATTGTCAATTATTTACCTGCAAAAATATTAAGATGTTGATTGTCTAACCACTAAACTGCAAATGGTATTATAATGAATATATTGATATTTTCATATTAGTACAATACATCATAACGGGAATTCAATTCTAGTCTTTCATGTCAGCTAAACTATTTATTCGAATCGGGAAGTCTTAGACTTACATGGCTTTTGCAACCAGTTAAGATTTTGACTACTGATAAATTGAATTAAAATGTCACATTTGAATTAAAATATCACAATTAACATTTCTAGTAATTATAGATTTTTTAAAATAATTATTTATGTAATAAATGTCATTTGTATGTATCTACTGTAATTTTTATGTATCTACTGTAATTTTTATGTATATCTACATAGGCAAATGGGATAGAACATTTAATGTATCCAACCATCGACACTGTATTGGCCATAGGGACGCCACGGTGCTATAGTAGGATTAAGTCATCGGGACTCAAACCAGTTTACTACACCACACACCCATCAAGTGTGTTAAGAAACTAACAGCCAATGAATAGATTCTTATTTAGTTAATGACAAATGCCTATTTGTATTTATTAAAATAATTTTATAGCTATTACATTCATTGAACTCTGCGAGTCTTGTAAATACAATTACAAATATAATAAATTGTTACCAATAAAAACATACATATCACACAGTACTTACAAAAATATTAATAATAGAACTGCTTGAAAATAAAATAAATAACTTGAAGTGTTTCTCATGTGTCTTGAAATATACATTTAGTCTCAATTCTTTTGAAAAAAAAGGTATCATTAGCTATTGTGAAACTGTAAATATTGTAGTGTACAATATTTTTTTTAATTTATTATAACTTTTTTTTTATTACATGATAAAACAATTTCTATTGCGCTAAAGCTTAATCCGGATAAAAATATTTCGGTCCTGTGCGATCTATTTCACTGATTCCTCCACTCTGTCGCGAGTTTTGCGATGATCGGCGAAGTGGTCAAACCCTTATGCCGCCACCTTTAAGGTATCCACAAACCAAAAGGAATTTCGCATATCTAGGTAACTCGCAAAATTCGCCCCTCTTTCGCGGCAATGTATTTATATGGAGATGCTCGAACCGTGGAGAATTTCCGCGGCGGTGCAGAGAAATTTCGCGGAATCGCTTCTTGCAGAGTTTTTTCGCGTTTCGCGAGTGTAAACATTGCGGAATGGCTGCCTAGAAACATCGACTCAAATAGAAATCAAGGTTAAAATTGATATAAATGTCTTAAAATTAACAACGTTTTTCTTAACTTCACTGCTTGTCTGATTGTGTGTTTGTCCGCGGAATTGCGCAATCAAATTTGGTTAGACCACTTTCCGATAAGCTATATCTCTGATACATTCAATAAAACTCAGAACCCGATGACAAAGCAATATTCTTACTATTTCATTATGATTTGATGAGTTTCTTAATAATAAAACTAAATGTAAAAACTTGTCCCATGATTACAGGAATACAACATTTTAGATATTTATAATTGATGGAATACATAACGTAATTGTCTCTCCCTCACTCCTTTTCTCTCCCCCTCTCCTTCTCTCCCCCTCCCTCCTTATTATGGTTTCACACTTCTAAAATCCTTCTTCATTCATTTACCTTCCTCTAACTGTAAAAATCGGGAAGCATGAAAAAACATCAACAATTCTTTGCAGCACAAAGGCACGATACAGCACCAGCGCGCAAGTTCTATTCGATCATCGGGAAATGACGTCACAGAAGAGTTTTGACTGTTTCCGACAAACGATTGTACTCTCGGCGGGCTTCCGCCGTTTTCCTTCTGGTGACCCTTCTGCGAGCCACCTGTCTCTGTCTCACTAGCCTGGCCAGGGCTGTAGTCCAGAATGGTCTGAACTTTTGCTTCGCATTTGTCCTCGGGATCGTCCTTCGCGCAACCCCTAGAATCGCATTCTCCAGCTTTTCGTAACAAGCGTCGATGGTATCCGCGTTCACATTTACCCTCTCCAGGGCAGCATCCGTAGCTACCTTGAAGGCGTCCCAATCTGCTTTTGCATATACCCAGTGCCTTTGAGTCGGCCCAGGGCGCTTCCCAACCGGAGCGAACACGATCGAGACGAGAACGGGCTTATGATCACTTCCAACACAGTCAAGCACTCGGATAGAGGTAGCGTCTACAATGTCTGCCGAGACCAACGTTAGGTCTGGCCTGGTCTCACTGCCATTGCTGATGTGAAGCAGCGTTGGTGGGGACTCATGATCCTGCAACCGTATCAGATTTGTGCTGTTACAAATCTCCTCTACCTTGTGCCCAGCCGCATCGGTGCGCTCATAACCCCAGGCGGGTGACATGGCGTTAAAGTCACCAGCTACAATAGTGCCCGTCAAAGACTCAGCAAACCTCATGCCTAGCTCTGACTTGGGAGGGTTGTACACATTCACGCATGTATACTTTCTCCCATCCTTGTGGATTTCCAAAGTCAGGACGTCCGTCTTCCCGAAGCCTGTAGGCGAAACTCCTGGCATTGCAGATAGTGAGTTTCGAACAAGGGTGACAAGCCCTTGGCACTTGGTGCATCTACAGCGGTAAGCGGAGTACCCAGTTATGGAGCAGTTTCTTTTCCCAAGGAGACATTCTTGCAACATGGCAACGTCCACAACATTCTCATGCAGCATTTTGGAGACTTCGAGACTCTTGGGGATAAGACCCCATACATTCAGGTGGACAACCTTGAATTGAGTCGTGCTCGCGCGTTTTCCCGATCTTAGCTTCTCTGTACTCTTGCCTTTTGCTTCCCGGCCTGCTCCGGGGGGCGTGTTTATTGGGTCCTTGCTAACAGAGCAATCAGAGGTGCCCAATGGCTGAGTTCGCCCCGGCTCAGCCGCCGTTGTTCTCACCAGACTTTCGCCGATAGAGCAGTCAGCTGGGTCTGGGGGGTTTGATTGACTCGTGCCGACAGAGCAATCGGTCTTTGTCGTTCGCACCCTAGCGAAGAAGTCCGTAATTCTCGCGTATCCGTTTTCCCTGGGGGGAACGTCAGCTTTTTTCGAACCCCTGCTTCCCCCCTGTTGCCTGGGGAACGAGGACTGCAGATGCCCATTTTTCGAAGCCGGCGCTGCCTCCCGAACACCGGTCGACGGAGCCTGTTTGGGTCTGCTCATACCCGGGGTATTTCGATTTGTTGTGACTTTCATATTTGTTTTTGGTGCCCCAACGGGGGGCGTTCTGGTGGGTCTGCCGTGGGCTTCCATTTAGCTGGCTCTGCTACCAGCTGAGACATGATTTATCGCGGTTTGAGGGCCTGATCCCGGGCTCCTCTCGCCTGGCCTCTGGAGGGCTCTCCTCCGTGTCTTACCACAATTCTTCGTCTGCTCGAGTCTTTTGTGGGGGCTTTGTGCTCGCCCCCCCTTACCTACAGTTGTTATTCGGTAAGGGGTTCAGAGGACTGGGCCTGCCCAGGCCCGAGCCTTGTCGCGTGTCCGATACGACCTTGATGGTCCATTATCACCTTATTCGCACATGTTTCCTGTATGGCTTTCGTTCTGGGAAAGAGTCACTCTACACTGATCCTGGGCCCCTTCTCCACTGCCCAGGACCAGGGCGACAAGCATATGTAGCATGCGTTAATCACTTGCATTATGGTGCCCCATTTTCAGGGCTGGTTGATTTAAACGTCTCTCGCTGACTGCTTTTTTTCAACTCGGTGTCTAAAAGACTCGTGCGTACCTCCGGCATGTGTTTGGTTTAAGTGAATGGTAAATAGTGGCTAGTCTACAGTTCAGTTATAAAAAAAGAGACAAACTGAAACATCCACACACAAAAAAGATAACATTAGTTACTAAATTACAACTTTTTTATTTATCAAAGAGACACTGTACAATATCAGCAATACGATAAGTAAAAGTTAAACTGTTTGTTAAATATTTTATCTGCTTTGTACAAATTATCACAACGCCTTGCTGCTTGTAGAATTGGAAGAACAGTATTTAACAAAATGATTTCTTCACTTGAAAAAAAAAATAAAGACACCTAAATTCATTTTTGAATCATTATGATATAAAGAAACATTAACAGAAAAATTATTGCATAGCAAGCAATTTTTTTTTATTTTTTAAAAGACCCAAAGCAAGTTGAAAAACGGCATGCTATTCACTTGCATCATGAGACAAAATTTGTTTTATCTTGTCCCAGTTGATCTCGGTCATGCCAAACTGTTCAACTTTCATTAAATGTTTCAAAAAAACTCCGATTGTTGCCCTGCTACCACATCTCTGTACCCATTTTATCAAAAGTCTTGTGGTAGCCCTGTAAATATTTCCTTCGCTATCGGAAAGCTCAATGTCAATTTTTGCATAAGTAGTATCCAACTCTAGGAGAACACATTCCCAGAATGACCCAAAGCAAGTTGAAAAACGGCTTGCTAGTTTTTCTGTTAGAGTCTGATTCAGTATTTCTTCAGGCAAGCCACTTACAAAAGCCTCAGAAGTTGACTGCATGTTTGGTTTAAAAAATTTTTACACATGTTTGACTATCACTGCTATCCCTTTTATACACAGATTCAATAGGCAGCTAGTTAACAAATCCCTGTCTTTTAATAAACACTTTTGTATACTGATTTAATACTGATTTAATTTTAGAATGGAACATATTTCGAGTTTTGATCCTCAAGTTAAAGATTCTTCATCGATATTACCAAAATCTATGTATAAAGCTATGATATAAAAACCATTTTTCATGCTCTTCAGTTTCCCAACCTCTAGCCAATATATCACGTCTTCAATATCACGTCTCATGCGCCCAACGATTTTCGTTCTTATAAAATGTACCTAAGAAATGCAAGAAAAAAACGTCCATATATTTGACATTTTTACAGTGCTATTCCCTCAACAGGCACAGTAGAGTATTATTTCTTATAAATATGCGGCCCGCCGATAATAATCAAGTTTTCAATGTGGCCATCCGTGGAAATAATTTGCCTACCCCAATGGAACGGCATACCTAGTCCTTAATGTATACATGAACGGATTGTGTGTCTTGCATTTTGTCCATGTACTTCTATGTTAAAATGTAAAATAGGGAGCCTTGAGACAGTCTCTAGCATTAGGCGGTCAGTCGGCAGCTTAATCTCGGAGGCAAGTCTCACTGCGTGGTGCATAAAAGACTGCATCGAGAGCCGCTTTCTTTCCACCCAGCCATCGACCATCTCCCTTAGGACAGAGGTCTCCTCCTGCCGCTTGAAACGCTCATTACGCGGTCAAGACGGCCTGCTCTCTACGGATGCCTAGAGGTGGCACATTTGACATGATTTCCACCGCTGCTGTGGGTGCCCAGTTCGAAAGTGCCTGTGATCAGCCGGAGAGCCTGGTTCTGTACAACATCCAGGGGCCTCTAAAGAGGACTTAGACCCATAGACCTGCACAACCTGGCTATAATCTATCTGAGACACTGCACCCATGTACAGCGACCTCAGGACATCTGCTCAAGCCCCCCAGGACGTGCTCGCCAACTTCTTGACAATATTCAGTCTGTCAGAGGCGCAGCGGGCAGCCTCCGACAGATGTGTGCAGAGAGTAAGCTTTCTGTCAAGTGTTACTCCCAGGTACTTGGGCTTAGGTTCCAGAGCAAGAACCTCACCCTCTACCTCCAGAATCTAAATGGCTCCTTGAGGATACTCGTGCCCATGGTAAACAGCGAGTAGACAGTCTTCGAGACGTTAATCTCTAGCCCCCACATCCTAGTATAACAGCCGACCGTAGTCAGGTCCTTCTGGAGTGCTCTCAAGGACTGAGGCACTCTTTCGGTCTTCCAGATCGCTAAATCGTCGGCATACAGTAGGCTTTTACATCCAGAAACTCAGGCAGGTCATTGATGAAAGCTAGGAACAATGTACAACTGAGGGCGGAACCCTGTGGGAGACCCTGTTCGAGGTCCGTTTCCTCGACACGCTGCTCCCAGCGCGTGTCGTGATAGTACGATTACTGAGGAAACTGCGTAACCAAATGTACATCTCAGCGACACCCAACCGCTGTAGCTTCAACAATAGTCCTGGACGCCAGACTCGATCGTAAGCCTGCTTGAGATCTGGAAAACTACTTAATTGACTCAGCTCTCTGAAAGCCGTCTATCTCTTGGACGAGGGCGACCATGTCCATCGCACTCTTACCCCGCCGAAAGCCTCCTTGCTTTGGGGTAATGAGCCCTTTTTCCTCTAAGAACCACATCAACCTTCGGTTGACCATGCGTTCTTCTTTCCCAACACACGAAGTGAAATAGGACGGTAGCTTTCAGCATGGTCAGTCTTTTCCCTTTTTTAAGTACCGGCACTATGACAGCCTCCCTCCACCTCTGAGGGGTTCTCCTGTCAGCCACGTGCGGTTGACAAACTGGAGAAGCTTTGCTTGTCCCGCTGCCCCGGGTGTGTGATCATCTCATTACTGATCAAGTCACTACCTGGGGCCTTTCTCATGCGACACTTCCTGACTGCGTATGCCAATTCATTGACAGAGAATGGGGCTCTGAACGTGTCTCGATTTTCCGTGCCAAACTCAGCCTTCTCTTTGACCCGTCGGACTTTATCCAGTGCCTTGGACAATGTACTCTTCTTACTCGACTTACTGACCTCTGCAAAAGTGCTTGTTAAGCACTTCGGCCTTGCTATCATAGCCGTCAGGCCTGAGTCCGTTGCATCGGGGCACCAGTTCTAATTGCCCAGACTGGGTCAAGTCTTTCAGCAATTTCCATGTTTTTTGGCTCTCCCTTAGATCCAACTTCTCGCAAGTATCAGTCCATTTCTGCTTTTTGGCCTCAGCAGACGCCCTTTTACTTGCTCCAGTTAGTTTATTATCACTCACGGCGCGCCTCAGCCGTTTTCAATCGACAAGCTTTCTTTCAGGCGGCTTGTCTTTGCCGAACTAACCTTGCAAGGGCTGTAGTCCAAAAATGGTCTGAACTTACGTTTCGGGAATGCTGGGATCGTCCTACGTGCGGCACCTAAGATCGCTTCAGTGATCTCCTTGTATACAACGTCGACTGTTCCACACTCGGTATCTACCCTCTCCAAGGCGGCGTCAGCTGCTGCCTGAAAGGCGTCCCAATTTGCTTTTGAATGACCCAGCACCTGTGTAGCTCCTGGGTTTCTCTCAGGTGGAGAAATATCCACTGAGACGAGAACGGGTTTATGGTCACTACCGACGCAATCTAGCACGCGGAAAGAATGTGTTACAGGCCAGGTCAGCCGAGACGAGTGTTAAGTGGGTCTCGTTTCGCTCCCTCGCACCGTGCAGCAAGGTGAGTACAGACTCATGGTCCTGCAACCTAACTAGACTTGTAATATTACAAATCTCCTCAATCCCTCTGGCCAGCCGCATCAGTGCGTTCATAGCCCCATGCCGGAGACATGGCGTTGAAATCACCACATACGAAGGTGCCAAGCAGAGTACCCTCTTAGCTGTTATTAGACTGAGCTCCGTCTTGGGATTGTACACGTTTACACAATGGTACTTCCTCCCATCCTTATAAACATCCACCGCAAGCGTATCCGTTTTTCCGCGTGACCGTGGGCGCTGCTCGGCTGAGCGTTTAGCGTATTCTGACCAGGGTCACCAATCCCCTGCAGTTCTTGCACCCACAACGGAAGCACGAATAGCCAGTGAAGTGGACTGTCCTAAGTCCAAGGATGCACTCTTGTAACATTGCAACATCCACGTCATTCTCGTTCCAAAAGTTTTGCGACTTCTAGGCTCTTGGGGATGAGACCCCGGACATTCCAGATGGACAATCCTGAATTGAGCCCCTTACCAGAGCGTTTCCCAAGTCTTCGCTTGTCAGTTGTGGTGCCGGCCACCTCAGGCGGGGAGCTTTCGGCTACACCCGGAAACAGTGACCTGCTCTCCTCAACTTTCGGCTTCCCGCTGACAGAGCAATCAGCGTTTATCACCGGGGGGCTGGGCTTGACAGTTCCCAGTCTCTTTTATGCTTTCCGGGCACCATAGGCGGGGAGCTTTCGGCTACACCCGTTGGCAGTGCCCTGCCTATGTCAGTCTTGGTGCCGGCCACCTCAGGCGGGAGGCTTTCGGCTGCACCCGGTAACAGTGACCTGCGGTCCATGACTTTCGACTTCCCGCTGACAGAGCAATCAGCGTTTATCGTCGAGGAACTGGGCTTGACAGTTCCCAGTCTCTTTCGTCAGCGCGACACCATCGAAGGGGGTATGGCTGTCTCCCCTCTCTGTCACCCTGCCAGAGTCGATTTCCGTGCTGTCGGGATGTACCTCGGGGGTACGCACAGTGACTGGTTCACCCTTGGCAGGGTTCCCCAGGGGTAGAGGCCGACAACCTTCCGCCATCTCATTCCCAAGCCAGGTACCAGCGGCGGAGCCAGCCTTTCCAGCCCCGTTCTCGGTACCCTGCTGGTCGTCACCATCGGTTTTCCGCTGGAAGAGCTGCCAGCGTTACCCGAGGACTGGGCTCGACCTGCCACAGCCACGTTTGGGGGTCTGCCTCCCCCTCGTCTCCGCGTGGTCGTACGTTCTGATTTCGTGCCGACAGAGCAATCAGCACTAGTCAGGGACTGGGCTCGACCTGCCTCAGCCTCTTGGGCTGGGTCGAAAGTAGCCTTTTTTACGATGCCAGACCTTTCAACTGTAATCTTGGCACCGGGGGCGATGGTCGAGCTTTACGATGGCGGCCCTACCGCCCCTAACCATCCATCGAGAGATGTTTGGGTGCCCAGACCGCTTTATTTCTTTTCTTGTCCTTATCCATTTGCTTTTCGAGTGCCCCAGGGAGGGCGGGTTGGGTGGTCTGACAAGTAAGCAGAGCAGCTCAGTTGCCTCCCTTGCCTCGACCCAGGTTAAACCAGTGCCGGGGCGTGCCTGCCGCCGGACATGTCTGATCCCTCGGAATGAGAGTGGGTTGGCGTACCTTTTCTCGAAACCCCGATCTGCCATCGAGGGGCTGGCTCCGTGCAATACCAGCGTTCGGTCACAGTATCGAGTACACCAGGGTTCACTTCCCGCGCTCATCCTGCAGCGGGGGAGCGTTTAGCAGTTCCCAGAAGCGGGCGTTACCTAAGAGACACTTATGGATTTCACATTGTTCCCAGAGCTGGGAGCTTCCCAGAGCAAGGAAGCCCAATGTTACTTTCTATTTGGATCACCAGTTATCGATCAAGTTTGACAGTCTTTATTGTCTTCTGCCAGACATGAGGCCGGCCAGCACCTAGGGATGACCTCAGCCCCATAGCACCGGCCGGGTGTGGGTCTCAGGAATCCTCCAGACGAACAGCGACACGCTAGCGCCACGCGTACTGTAAGGTCCGATGCGATTGTCCCACGTCGAGACGATGCCGCCAAATTTCGTTTTGCAAGCCCTTACCCGTTCCTAGGGTTTGGGTTTTTCGAGACTAGTAGTCGAGGGTTCCGCGCCGTACAGTTCTCGTTTTTACGTATACATCACTAATAGTGCCATGTTATGGTCGAAACGGCTCAGTGCCCTCCAAGAGCAGAGGGTCACGAAGCTGCATCTCAAGTCCTCGCGTTCCTGTACTGGGAGGCCGGGGGTGCCGGCCACTCGCAGATCGTGGTACGCATTTCGCAGTTGTGCACTTTCGTGTTCCCAGATTAGCCAATTGGCAGAGCAAGACTACCGTTGTCCACCGGACCGCTAGGAGGTTCTGGGGTTTAAGGGCCACCTGGGGAAAGTTGTCGAGATCAACACATCCCAGCCAAGACACACTGGACTTAACGTCTCCAGCCCTCATGCACTAAGACCGATGGCAAGTTAAGTTCTACATTGGCTGACATGCACGGGAGGCCTGACACTAAAGGTTCCACCTGGGGAAAGTTGCCAGCAACACATCCCAACCAAGACATTAAGGCACTGGCGTCTCCAGCCCGCATGCACTAAGACCATTGGCAAGTAAAGTTCACCATTGGCGTTGCGCACGGGGAGGTTGTCGAGCACTCTAGCGCCATCCATTTTCAGGGCTGGTTGATTCGGCAGGTGGGTTGTTACACACTCCTTAGCGGATTCCGACTTCCATGGCCACCGTCCTGCTGTCTAAATCAACCAACACCTTTTACGGTGTCTGATGAGCGTCTGCGTTTGGCACCTTAACCTTTCCTATATCGGCAGGTGAATTTTTCATCTCCCTCTTAGTTGACCATGTTGATTACGCAACCCAGGTTCATGGTCGGGTCGCAACCAAGCTCTTAAACATGGATTTCATGCCTACTGATAGCACACGCATAGAATGCGTGTTAACACCCCCTCAGGTAATCATCCCCCCCCCAACCTTCCCTCCCATAATTTGTATTGCCATATTAAGTAAAGTTAGAAATGAGTTAGTAGCGATAGATTTGAGAAAAGATGCAGTAGTATAACGCTGAAAAATATAATGAGTTTGATTAATTTTTTTTATACCTTGGGGATGGTCTAAAAGTGTTAAAATCTGTTGACGTAATTCATGGACGAGCCCTAAGACAGTTATTTCTATCCCTACAATTGTAACTGTTGATAATGTAATTTTAAAATATGACAGTTATTTCTATCCCTACAATTGTAACTGTTGATAATGTAATTTTAAAATATGACAGTTATTTCTATTCCTACAATTGTAACTGTTGATAATGTAATTTTAAAATATGACAGTTATTTCTATCCTACAATTGTAACTGTTGATAATGTAATTTTAAAATATGACAGTTATTTCTATTCCTACAATTGTAACTGTTGACCTAATGTAATTTTAAAATATGACAGTTATTTCTATCCCTACAATTGTAACTGTTGATAATGTAATTTTAAAATATGACAGTTATTTCTATTCCTACAATTGTAACTGTTGATAATGTAATTTTAAAATATGACAGTTATTTCTATCCTAAAATTGTAAATGGTGATTCGTTTCAAATGCTCTTAAAAATATTTTTATGGAAATTCCTCAATGTATTTTGAAATCTCAGGAAAAAAAATTGTGGTACATTCATTTCTATATATTTTAAAATGTACATCCAATATCCCTTCCTTTATTTTAAGGCTCAAAAATGCAACCGAGCTTCAACCGACCTGAATCCCAGTTGGTAATAATCATGCATTGAGAAAAATAATACACGTGTAAGCTATTAAGAGAAGTACACTTTTCTGTGTGACAAAAATATTACCACTTCCCAATTGTCCGATTCAGGTGCTCCTTTTTCAACTTCATTCGTTTCAACGAATATATTATTGGGTAATTCAGGACTAGTTTCATCAAAGGTCAAAGAGGCATAAAAAGTAATGAATTTACTAAGTCCACATTTCATACATTTTGGTTCATAAGAGTCGATAGATAAACTCAATTTTCCATCAGCTTCTGAAATATAGAAAAATACGCTGCTTCAATTTACCTCAAAGAGTAACCTGCGACAGATCTTTCAGAATAAAACAAAAAAAATACTCTAATTTCAAGTAACTAAATACAATGGCTGTAGTAACAAGACGTGAGTGCTTAAATAGCATAGTCAGTATGTACTCTTTTAACGCAACACCTAAGTACGTTAATTTGACCAAAATACAGATAGTTCAAAATAGCGCCAAATTTATAAATAACAAAATTTCATTTTACAATTTAAAGTTAAGATCCGTTCACTTACTACGTAGATCTACCCCACCCCCACCACTCTTTCGCTATTCGCACACACACACACACACCCACCCATGTATGCAAACAAAAGCACTTGTAATATTAAGTGAAGAATTTTTTGTTATATATCTCTTCGACAGGACATTACTGGTCGATGTAAAAGAAAGAAGTTTCATTCACAAGTTTACATTATATACTGTAGTGTATTGGTGGAGGTTAAAAAAGAAAAAACAAGTGTTTAATGAACCAAGTTATAATTAGGTCACAATAAAGAGGATGCCAGAAATGTTGTTTCATTTTTATTTTCGCATAATTTTTATCGCATTTGAAAATACAGCATCCTGCTGGTCAAGTCTGCAACAGCTGCACCAATCATTTCATATACATTAACAACTGTCAGTCAGTGTCTAGACTGGGCAGATGTAAAAATAATCTGGACGATATTGATGATAAAAAAAACAACTTCAGAACCACCCCAAAAGAAGAGTGAATGCAGGAACTATTATCATATTCTGAAGATGAAGCATTGATGCCTCGCTCCACCCCGACAGTCAGTGGCGCAACCAGCAAAAAATGCTGGGTGGGGGGGGGGCTCACATTATTATTATGAGTTTGACAGTCTTTTTGTAACTTTAATGATGTATTGATGATACAAAAAGAAAGACTCCGATTCGAAGCTGAGCCCCCTGCCCCGCCCGGTTGCGCTACTGCCGACAGTTGTTGACAAATACAGACTGGAGCAACTTAATGAATTATGACTTGTATCCATTAAAATGGTGGAAGCTACATGATGTCAAATGCACAGTTTTTGGCTATGTTAGCGAAAAAAATATTTAGCATTCCCTGCCACAACTTTTCCCTTGTGAACGTCTCTTTTCTGTATGTGTTGTTAACAAGAAGAGAGAGCATCACTTGAACCGACAAATGTGAATAAACTGTTCTGTTAAAGCAAAGGGCTGAATTAATAAGAGTACTCCTAGTTAATTAAATGTTGTTGACATTGCCGATGACATGAAGAAAGATCTTAGTACTGATCAAAGTTATCTACTACAAAGTTGCTTAGTAATTCAGAACGGAATCAATGGAACTGAAAACAAACAATTTCTTCAAATTGGCACTGGGAAATCTTAACCATGCAGATGGTTAACAAAGGCTAACCGAATCCTACGATTATGTATGTCTTCAATAATTGTACATCGTCTTTATACAGAATTGTCAGATTCATTGTAAACGTGTATGCACCTTCATGGTTTTATATAAAGCTTCATTCAAGAATGTTACGATGGTGCTCAGAATTTTCCATCTTCTGAAACTATGTTTTGAACTGGGTCTGATGATTGGGCAATCGTGAAGCCAGTTTTACAGAACAATGCTTACTTCGCCCACCATGAGAACATCATTCTTGCCGGTATTCTTGATGAAAATCAATATGTTAGAAAAATCGCACATGGGAAGATAGTTCATGCATGAATATATTCTCAGAATAACATTCGACTTTTTGATAAACAGTCGATCGATTTGAATCCATCTGTATCGTCATACATGGATATGATTTCTTGGGATACAACAACAGTGACCCCACCACCACTCCTATCAATGGTTTCCAATGACAACCTAGACAACTTCTCTTCTTTCTCAGTACGTGGCATATTATGTCATTCTCAGCCCGTTGAACGAGTTGTGCGAGACGTATCATCAACCACTTCTGAGGTTATTGGACATACTGCACGTCATGGAATGGTGCTGCAGTGTAAACGATCCAGGCAGGTGTCTGTTTTTCTGCTAGTAGTTCCTCAGCTACTGGCTTTAACCTGATTGAGTATAATTTTGAGTATTAATTTGCATGGGTGACTGATGAGACTGATTGTCCTGTAGTTCTGTTTCAAATTGCCTTTTTAGGCACTGGTGTAATAAGTGACTGTGTCCTCTCCTTGGGACAACCTTCATTTACCAATATCTTCTGGCAGAAGAGAGTTGTTAGGACCTTGGTTACTACCACACCTTCATGTTTTATCAATTCACCAGGAATGTTGTCAACACCAGGACACTTACCCCATTTTAAATTTCGTATTGTTTCTTCGACCTGACTCAGTAGCTCTGGTAGTTCATCAGTCTCTTTGTTTTGTTGTTTGTTCTGTATTATGGGTATCTGTATTAATCGTGTGGTTATAGAGTTTTGTACAGTTCTGTCAGATCAGTACCGCAGTGAAGGGGTGACCCGTGCTGTCCTCAATTACACTGTGAAGCAATGATTTCGTTGCCAGTGATATTTGAATCATTTTATACTAAGTCAACCATGCTGATTTAGAATATGTAAGTGCTTTTGCTAGATTGGCTCTATTTTACGAGATAATTAAAATTAATTAAATAATGTATGCACCGTGTTTGGAATTTGTCAAGAATTGCATGAAATATAATAGTATACTAACAAAAGTGAGTGAAACTGTTAGCCGTCATGCAGAAATTTGTTCAAAAATATGTGTAATAGTGTTATAGAAGAAAACATTTTCATTTGAAAAACTAATTATGTCTAATTAATTAATTAATTAATATGTTAATTGTCTATAGTAATGCATTAGCAAAATAACTATTTGCTCGACTTCCTTTAGTATGTGTCGTTGAATTGCAATTGCGCTGGAGGCTCCAACAGTAGTCAGCCATCATATGTATGTCCCATCTTCCTTGATATCTCTCCTCCATCACCATCATATCCTGATGGAACCTCTCGCCTTGTTCCTCGCAAGTCCCCAAGGTTACCTGGAAATTTGTCTAAATGACTGTGCAGGTAATGTACCTTGATGCTCATATTTGATCCAATGTTTCTGAAGTTAGCAGGCATATCTTGCACCAGTTCTTCGTAATTCTATGCTCTGTTATTACCTAAAAGTTCATGACAACTGAAACAAAACTGTTCCATGAAGAAGCTTCAAGGTGATCCATGAAATTGATATGTCGATCGTTGATGAGTTTCAGAATCTGAGGACCGTCAAAATCCCAGCTTTCAGCTTCTCCATGCTCAATCCGGGAATGATCTGCAAATATACTTGAAGAATTTGCCAGATTTGTCCAAAGCCTTAACAAATTGTTTCATTAAACCTAATTTGATATAAAGCGGTGGGAGAATGATCTTATTTTTGTCTACAGTCATGGTTTCCCTTGCAGGCCATGTTACTCTTGTCCAATGATCTTGCTTTGCCCTGCTATCCCAAAGGCACATGAAGCATGGGTATTTTGTGTATCCTGACTGCTGCCCAAGCAGAAAGTTTACCATTTTTAGATCAACACAAATTGACCACTGATGCTCATAATAACGTACTTTCTGCAATACTGTTTTGATATTCTCATACTCTTCTTTAAGTGTTGTTGAGTGAGCAATGGGAAGAGATGCATATCGGTTACCATTGTGTAACAGAACACATTTCAAGCTTGTGATGGAACTGTCTATAAAAAGACGCCAGTCTTCGGAAAGGTAGTCTTGTAGTCCCATTTGGAGCGGAAGTCCAGGGATGTCATTACAGTAAACTTAAATATTGAAGAAGAAAATCTTCTCTTTTCCGATAAAATGTTATTTTAACTTCTGGTTTGAGAAAATTTCTTTCATTGAGCCTGGACACTAAAAGCTCAGATGCTTGCTTGGACAGATTTAGGTCTCGTATTAGGTTATTGAGTTCTTCTTGGCTGAATGGTTGAGGTGTTGAAGAACTTCCTTCATAATCGCTTCCATTGTTTTCACCTGCCAAAAACTCCAGATCTTGCCCCTCGTCGGAGTCTGATGGTGAAAGCTCTAATAATCCAGTAAACACTGGCACAGGAACTTCACTGCTATGTGGAATTGGTCTCATTGCAGATTCAAGATCAGGATAACCCCGCTTAGATTTCTTGTGGCGATTGAAGCCTTTACATTCACAATACAAAAATAACAATCACCAAAATGGTCTTTCGGCTCTCGCCATGTCATTTGTACACCGAAACTTAGACTTTTCTTCTCACTATTTGTCCACTGCCGTAGGCTCTCCACGCAGTTTTTGCAGACCTTATGGGAACCCAAGACTTGTCTTGGTCTCCCTGCTTCACACCGAAATAAGCCAAATATGCCTGGTACACAAAGTCAGTTATATTTCTTTGCTTTTTTCAATCATGTATTCTCCACAGATGTAACAGAATACATTCGTATTATTTTTGCAGCATCTTCGTGATGAACTCATGATGTCTTTAAACAGCTATAAAAGAGAAAAAAAAATAAACCAAGTTATAACTTGGTATAGTTAAATAAAACAACATACACCAAACGTATTGCGTTTGTTTTACACAAAGGGTACAATCATATTTTCAAGATTGTCCAATATCTCAGAAACTAGAGCCAATTCAGCAAAAGCAGTGGCAGTTTTGAAATCAGCACCCATGAATTGCTATAAATTCATTCAAATATTCTTGGCAATTCGAAAAAAAAAATTTTTTGAGCTGTGTTATTGATGTTGACTGCTGTTGCGTTTTTGTTAGGTTTTCTTCCTTACTATTGCCAGCTGCTATACTATGTTCCACTGTGTGGCACACAGTTTACCGATCCATTCTTCTTTGGTCAACCACATCGCTTTCCTTACATTTGTAATTATTAGCCTGTTATTAGCCTGCTACTACCTGATTGAGTTTTGTCTTTTTGTTGGACTCTTCTTTCATAGCATAGATGTAGTATTTTTTGTTTGTAACCCATGGCTGTTTCTTGTTAGGCTGTCTTCCTATGACTTCCTCTGCAGTTGAAGTTAGTACAACTTTTAAGCTGTTAGCTAATGTATCTATGTTGTAATTAAGTTTATTAAGGTTGAACCTGATGTGTGGAATTCTTCTTCAATCTCAGCTTCAATCTTGTTTGGACAAGTTTATGGTCGAATTCCTATTACTGCCTCGGGGAAAGACATAGTTTGCACTTTATTAATACTGAATTTGAAAAGCTTTGGTACAAAGATGTCTATTTGATTCTTGATTAGACCTCCAGGAGATTGCCATGGGACTGTTCTTGAATGTTTGTTTGGATAAAGGATGTTGGCGATAGTAAGCCGATGATTCTGAGCTAATTCAAGTAACCTTGTTCCCCTGTCATTTATTTCCCCCAGTCCAAATTTTCCTACTTTGCCCGAAAACTGTTGGTAGGATGCTATCAGGATGTCTTTCTTTTGGTGTTGATGACTAGTTCTATTTCCTCGTAGAACTTTTTCACTTCTTCGTCATCATGGTCAGAAGTTGGGGCATATACTTGTATTATAGTGATGTTTTGGGGCATGTGCAAATTCTAATGCTGATTGGCGTAAAGCTAATGACTGATCAACTAGCTCTTTCCTGCTGAATTATGCAACTCCATATTGCTATTTAAGAAAAGTTGCCAGCGAAGTTTCTTCCAAACTCTTCACTTTAGAGATCAAAAAATCTTGATAAAACTCAACATAAACTAAATATTTGAAACAAAAAATTAGTTTAACATGTTCACTTCCACTCTTTTATAAGCATCAAGTTTGCCCTACTGAACATTTTCTCACTACTAAACAAAATGCTAAAGCCATTGTAAAACTTGAGAGTTGGTTCTAACTGCCGTTCTCAGCCATGTTTTTATATTTGTTGATCAACTTGTATCTCCCATATAGAAATAGTAGAGTATTTCATAGGTTCACAATTTGGAATGAGTACATGAATATTTTGACTGGTATCTCCTAGAGTGTCTATACATATCTCTCTTTTAAGACCAGGGTTTCCATCATCACCGAACAAATATTTTTTGAAAATTTGTCAAGAAAAACAATGCAAAATGTCTTCTGCTATTTATTTCGTTGACATGAAATCATAGCAGCAATCATAGATATATAAGACTAGATCGCTTACGGGCTATGCATAAGCATATATTGTGCGGACCATAACTTTAAAAGAGAAGAGTACAATTCTGTATAACCTGATGACGTAGTACGCATAAGAAACCTTAAGTAACCGAAATAAATAGCAGAAGACATTTTTTGCATTGTTTTCCTTGACAAATTTTCAAAAACTTTTTCAATTAACTGAATAAAATGCCTTCGTGTTGTGTACCCGATTGTTTGATTATAATTATTACTAACCGTCAAATATAATTTTTCGGACACATCAGTAGATTTTAAAAGCGCCAACCTCTAGCATGAATGGGGATTTTTTTTAATTAAAAAGGAAGGAAATCTTTTTCGGTAAAAAATAAAAAACTGTACAGAATTGTACTCTTCTCTTTTTAAAGTATGGGTCTCGAATACAACACTATTTCGGTCTCTATTAAATAAACGTAAGCGATCTAGTCTTATATATCTATGGCAGCAATATGACCTTGAAACAATAGGATTGTCAATTCTTAATTCTAACACATGTCCCCTGAATACAATTAGTGAACATCTGCAGACGCGGGCTACTGAGTGATTGACAGGTGCCATAGATTTGAAACAAAGGAACTTTTGTAAACTTGTGAGTTGGGTAAGCCATAAGTGTAGGAGAGACTGCTAAGTGTCAAAAATGTAACTGGGTTGGGAAGGAAAATAAAAAAAACGCGTTAATAATAAGCGAGCGAGTACTTTCTGGTTATACTATTATTTTATGAAGGAAAAGGCACATATGAGATAGAAATGACTTGTGTATTTTATTTTTAAGATGGGAAGTGGAGGGTATTATGGTAGTGGAGGGTGGTGTTATGACTTAACGTAAGGCGAAGTGTAGCAGAATATGACAGGGAAGGGGAGAACAGGGGTTGACATACGTCATTAGTTCGGAAACTACGGAACAGAAAAACACATGTTTGGCATTGTTGTTGATTAAAAAGAAAACAATTTGCATCACTTGACTGGTCTCAATAACTAATTCAATGAACATATAATATGCTAATGCTTAATAAATCTGTCATAATTGATTATACTTCTTTCATAAATAAATCTGACTTGTTTATTATGCAAATTTTATGCTATGATATTATGAGATATTAGTTTGAATACAAACAAATATTATATTGTGTCTATTAAAATATGCGTAATTTGCGATAAAATTTTTTTAATCATGCGTTAGTTTCGATAAATTTTTTTTAATCGAACAGCAGCTCTAATCTACATTATAAAGCGCTAAGCTTGTCCGGGTTGCGGTGTGTGGGGAATCTGTTCTATAAATAAACGACCTCCAGAAATAAATAAAACAATAGTATTTGATAAAGTAATCACGTGACCAACGGAAACAAAAATTCAAAATAGCGTCATGCCTGTGTCTCGATTCGATATATTTAAAAAAAAAAATCTTCAGTTTTAAATAACGTTTCTGTGGTTTTTTTATTATGAAATATAAAGTCTAATATTAAATAATAATAATAATATATAATATCATTCAAATTAGTTTAGTTTTTATAACAACAGATAGCATTTTAACATTGTCAAACGTAAACAAATTATAAGATTAGGTCACTTGCTTGAGCGCGTTCGTAAATAAAAGTTCTTTTTAAAAGTCAATATAATATTAAAAAAAAAGAAAATCTGTAAATTTCTATATAAATTAAGTTCTCAGCTATTATCATATTTCATTTTTAATTAAATAGGGCTTTGAATTCATTTGATTACAAAATAAGATTTAATAGGCTTAAAATAAGTAAAGTGGAAGTGAATAAATAATCGAGCAATTTGTTTTAAATAATACATTTAAATTTTCTCTTTTGTTGTGTGACACGGTTGGCCGAATGGCTAAGTAACTGGGACTTGCGTTCTATGATGACTAACAGGGACATATTTTTTTTTTCCATTTTTTTTAGAATTTATCCTTTTGTTTGTTTTATGAAAAGTAGCTAGTTAGATCTTTTTGACATTTTTTTTAAATTGAAATAATTTATCCTTTAGGATGTTGTAAGAAGAAGAAACAACTAATTAGATTTTAAACTATTTCATAGCAAAAAAAATATTTTGAAAAAATGCATCAAGCTGAACACCAGAGGCGTACCGTACCTAAGGTGGGGGAGGGGGTTTAAAATCGAAATATTAAGTACATATGAAAAATATAAAATTCCACCCGTCTTTCGACGGGCTAAAATAGTTGTAAAAAATAATTCTGCACTTAGAAATCCGTTTTAATAGTTACTATTAAAGAAGACAGTAAGACAAATTCATACACAATACATTTGCAGCGGATCAATTAAAGGTAATTTTTATTAATTTAAATGTATACTATTTGTAAAAAAAAGCTCGACAAGTAATCAGCCAGTTGTAAATATTACATTTCTAAGCATATAGTAAAGGAACCGATTGTTACTCGGCCTGACAGTGAGACAAAAGTCTTGCTGCCGGTTTTGCGTGTAGTTTTTTAAACTTCAAGCAATCTTTGAAACAAAACTCCCTACTTTTTTAAACCAAAAATCCTTTAGATTGGCAGTCCCCGTTTTTTTGCCCTGGATTATATCAACGCTAAGCTTTTATAAATTTCCTTGATATGTTGTGATTGTTATCGAATTAGCAGGCGCCTCTGTTTAGCATGACATGATTAGTCTCATATTAAACATTTTATTGAGATAAAACGTTTAGTTGCGAACGCAACGGGCAACTACTAGTAATAATATATGTTCGAAACCTTGTAATCCTACTAATAAAGCAGATGTCTTGTAGTCCGGCGAGCAGACTGGGAAAGCCGTCGCTATAAATAATATATGACATCATTTCCCGATGGTACAATTTCTTTTGAAGAATAGGAACGCCGTCGCTATAAATAAAAATCCTCTATGACGTCATTTTTCTGATTGTACAATTTTTTTTATTTTCCTACTAATGAAGTCGAATTGAAATTGTGCGCGGTTGCTGTATCGTGCCACATCAACTTGCCTTTGTGATGTAGAATGGCATAATGAAGTAGTTATTTTTAGAGCATTTTCAATATGCTCTATTGTCCCACGTTTGTCTGTCTGTCTGTCCGTCATCACCCTAGATCTCAACAACCATAAGTCCTAGACCCATGATGTATATATCATTTTGTAGGTTTTGGCCTGCCATGTGTGCATCAAAAGTCCATTTCGCGATCTGACTTCTGAGGGCCGAAAAGGGGCTTATTAAGCGCGTTTTTACTATATAAGCTTTATTAACAATGGAGCGCCCTAGAACTCAACAACCATAAGTCCTAGACCCATGATGTATATATCATTTGTGTAGGTCTTGGCCTGCCATGTATACATCAAAAAGTCCATTTTGCGAGTCCATTTCGCGATCTGATCTCTGAGGGCCGAATAAAATGGCTTATTAGGTACGTTTTTTTACTATATAAGCTATATTAACAAAGGGGCGTACAAGGAGTAACTCATTATTTATTTTTGTAACAGCTATTCAACATGACTTACTTCCCTTTTTTCATAAAACCAATAATCAATGACATCTTTGCAGCACAGCTCAATCAACCAAACGTCATCATTTTTGGGATTTCAATCAAGATTTCAAAAGAACCCGGGGCAGAAATTGAAAACTTCTTCGAAACAAACTTCAAAATTCAAATACTTTCACCGTTAAGCAACAACAATTTATCCAAACAATAATTGACAGGTTTTCGGACGATTAAATAACTACAATTTAGAATGTTTTCAATTATGAGTCCTATTTCAGTGACCACAAACCACTTGTAGTTAGATTTAAGAGAAAATATTTTTTTTTCAAATATAAAGAAACGTCTTTTTAATTTTTTTTTCAGAATATGCATTACACAATTAAATTTATAACATTTCCAAAATTTACAAATATTTACTGAAAATGCGCTAACACGTCCTGTGTCCAGTATGAAACAGTCTTGAATTGCTTGTTTTACTTTTCAGTGCATTTTTATAAAAACTTTTTTAATGCTTCATTTTGATTTTAACATTGAGAGAATTAAGGGTAAACCGTAACGGGTGACAAAAATTAGCAATTGTGTTTAGTTTGGTTTGTTTTTGGTTGGTTGATTTGCTTTGATTTGATCGGTTGATAGATCTGTTCTTTGTTTACAATATTTTATAACACATATCACACAAATAGGTAAGCTATATTCGTGCATCTGTGTCGTTCTTCCTGTGTTGTACGTTTAACCAACAGTATAATAATGTAAATCAGGTATCCTATTGTGTAGCAGAACAAATGGTCAGTATATTTATAACAGGAATCAGAAATTGCTCAGACTTAATATCATTAAAACTCTTTACTATTTAAATTATTTTAAACAAAACTGCAACATGCCATACATTCTTGAAACGTAGTTAAAATTATATAATTTTAATTAATAGCTAAACAATCGGTACTAAAAATGCACCATTCTAGATATGGAACTGCGAAAAATTTCTTGGGGAGGGGAACTCATTGAGGATCCCCTCCCCAAACCCCTCCTCCGTTCGCAAGCGTTCGGCGCTTTGCGCCTCCATCTTCGCCCCCCCAACATTTCTTCTGCCACCCTCCCCCGATCATTTCTTCGCCCCCCCCAATCAAATAATCCTGGCTACGGGCCTGGTGGAACATTAAAGGGAGGTCTGGTCTCCGTATCCAAACAACAAAGACTTATTTAAAGCCAAATATCTTTAAATTACTAAAGATATTATAAAGCGGTAACAAAATTTCAAATTATCACTGAATGACGTCATTAATGACACCATACCATGCATCTTTCCCTCCATCCTTAAAGCGTACACTAAATGACGCCATATCAAATGTGATGACCATGACTTAAGTATTTTTTAATGGGCCATTCTGTATTTAAATACTTATTGGTACAAGGTTGTTTGCGTATATAAAAAACAGCAATATAACGTCAAATTAACAGCGAAATATTTAGCAAAAATCATAGCGAATCCTTGTACTACATAGAAAAATGCTACAAATGGCATGGATGTGGCATGAAATCCTTCGAAAACAAATGAAATAAAAAAACCAATAACAGAGAAATACACAGAATGTTCGAATGTCAAAACTTGGTCGTTTTCTAAATAATTTTTTTATGTTTTGTTCGTTATTCCTATTGCCTCGAATTAAAAAAAAATCTTTTAGCTCCGAAACGTTAAATATTTTAAATAATATTTCCTCCATCCACAAAATTAACTAATAAGCAAAAAGGCCTCTAAAATGCAAATGCGATTCAAGAATTTCTTAATTTGATTTTTTTGAGATAGGCCTAAAATATATGGGCTAAAAAATTATAAATTCATGAGAAAATATTTAAAAACTTGAAAGTTATGTTGATAATATTTGAACTGCTTACTTTGAGAAAATAATATCACGCTCGAGATGATCATTGCTGACATGATTGATAGTCTCACCATTTTTGGCTGAAATACACTGGTACGATATAGCTGGTACGAGTAAAGCTGGTACAATATATCTGTAAGTATATCATAATGCATTATTATAAGAACAAATCTAGGAATAGGATAAACGCATTATAAATATAAGCTACAGTATTTAAATATAATAAAATGAAAAGTAAAAAAAATCCTCTTAAATGTTACCATTGAGATGCACTTAAAAACAGAGCCTGCTGAAAAAGATTCAGACTGGGAGATACAGTGAGTGGAAAAAAGTTCAGTTTTTACATATTATGAGAGCCAAAGATATCTATTATGAGAGTTATTATTAACCTTTTTTTGAAGATTTAACCTAATGCGCCAAGCAAAAAAAAACAACGTCTTTAAGGTTTTTTTTTTCTCGTAAAAATATAAAAAAACGTAGGCCTATTTACTTTGATATGGAATTTAGAGTATTTGTATACATAACATTACTAAACAATCCTTAGAAAACTAATTAAATGTAAGGATTGGAATATTTTAACCGATTTTTCTTCCTGCAAATGACGCATAATCCTCTAAAACACTTATTTGCCATTTCAAACAGAGAAACGATTCCCCAAGGTTATACAAACGTAAAATAAGATCTTTTAAATTTCGTGTGTCGGTTTTTGAAGAATGTAAAGTCTAAACAGAATATGTAGCTTGAAAAAGGAATTTGTAGGTTAAATGGATGATAAGAATATAGTTCATCAGGGCCTTGAAAAAATGATATGTGACCACTGTCTGAAATCATGCCATTGTAGCAGTTCAAGTTTAGACTGTTAGTGTAATAAATAAAGTTAACGCCCTCAGCCAAAAAAGGGCAATTCTTTGTTTGATATAGCTGCACAAAGCATTGCTTAATAGCAAAAACAACCAGGAAAAACTTTCCAGGGACCCATCTATCTGTAGTTAATCGTTTGTTTTACAGTATTTATGATTTAAATAAAATACAGTAAACTTATCCGACTTTGCATTTTTAAATCTTTTGATATCATTCACATTAACGTATTTTCAATTGATACTAATAATGTCAAGTTCGTCATTGAAAGCATTTTCTGTTACAGTTTTGTTACAATTTTACCTTCTGCTTACATTTAAAAATTACCCTAAGCTGCCAAAATGGGTATTTGAGACAATGTTTTAAATTTGTTATCATTGAGCTACCTTGGTTAAAAAATTAGAACATATTTGATTTCAGATATTAATCCTCGCATCTTTAGACTACAGAAGTAAAGTAGTCACAGCACTGACACACTGTAAGAGGTCACAGCACTGACAAACTGTAAGTCACGGCACTGACACACTGTAAGTCACAGCACTGACAAACTGTAAGTCACGGCACTGACAAACTGTAAGTCACGGCACTGACAAACTATAAGTCACGGCACTGACAAACTATAAGTCACGGCACTGACAAACTGTAAGTCACGGCGGCACTGACAAACTAAGTCACGGCACTGACAAACTGTAAGTCACGGCACTGACAAACTGTAAGTCACGGCACTGACAAACTGTAAGTCACGGCACTGACAAACTGCAATTCACGGCACTGACAAACCGTAGTCACGGCACTGTCAAACTGTAAGTCACGGCACTGTCAAACTGTAAGTCACGGCACTGTCAAACTGTAAGTCACGGCACAGACAAACTGTAAGTCACATCACTGTCAAACTATAAGACACATCACTGACAAACTGTAAGTCACATCACTGTCAAACTGTAAGTCACGGCACTGACAAACTGTAAGTCACGGCACTGTCAAACTGTAAGTCACGGCACTGTCAAACTGTAAGTCACGGCACTGTCAAACTGTAAGTCACGGCACTGACAAACTGTAGTCCTGGCACTGACAAACTGTAAGTCACGGCACTGACAAACTGTAAGTGCGGCACTCTGTCAAACTGTAAGTCACGGCACTGTCAAACTATAAGTCACGGCACTGACAAACTGTAAGTGCGGCACTGACAAACTGTAAGTCCTGGCACTGTTAAACTGTAAGTCACGGCTTTGACAAACTGTAGAATCACATCACTGTCAAACTATAAGTCACAGCACTGACAAACTGTAAGTCACATCACTGTCAAACTGTAAGTCATGGCACTATCAGCTGTGATGCGGCACTGACAAACAGTAAGTCACGGCACTGTCAAACTGTAAGTCACGGTACTGACCAAACTGTAGTCACATCACTGGGGGATTGTGTGGTTTGCACAATTCCCAGCCGCCTTACTCCCCAACATAAAGTCAGAACCCATTTAAAGCTGGGTGGACTTGGGGAACTTTCACCAGGACCTGAAAAATCCTAGGTTCTCACTGAGATTCCAACCCGGGACCTCCGGTCGACAGTCGAGCGCTCTGCACTCGACCACCCGTCCCCTAGGAAGAATGTGCCAACCTAAATTTTCCGAAATCAACTCAGATAAAACGCATTCGTCCTTTGAGAATCGCTGCTAGAAGGCAAAGAGAACTCATGGCAATTATTGGCAGAATGGAACATACATTCAGAGGATGTTGAGTGGCTAGATGAGGATGAAGTTGATCTGTCTGCAACTATCCTTCCAGGGAAACGATGATGGGGAAAGATTTATGACAGTCTTAACTATGGATGAACACTTCACCATGGATGGATGATGTCTAGTGTGAATTTGACATTTTCGAAAAAAAAATGCTCTATTGTCCCCGTTTTGTCTGTCCGTCCGTCATCACCCTAGATCTCAACAACCATAAGTCTGGAATTCCCTTGATGTATATATCATTTTGTAGGTCTTGGCCTGCCGAGGAAAATGACTTTTTTTCATTTCGCGATCTGACCTCTCAGGGCCGTAAAAGGGGCCAGGAGATGCCTAGACCCATGATGTATATATCATTTTGTAGGTCTTGGCCTGCCAAGAAATAGCTTTTTTCATTTCGCAGTCTGACCTCTCAGGGCCGTAAAAAGGGGCCTTAGTACCGTTTTTTACTATATAAGCTATAATAAAGGAACGCTATATCTCAACAACTATAAGTCCTAGACCCATGATGTATATATCATTTTGTAGGTCTTGGCCTACCAAGAAATGGCTTTTTTTTCCTTTTTGCGATCTGACCTCAGGGCCGTAAAAGTGGCCTTATAAAGTGCTGTTTTTTTACTATATAAGCTATATTAATAATGGACCGCCCTATATCTCAGCAACCATAAGTCCTAGACCCATTATGTATATATCATTGTGTAGGTCTTGGCCTGCCAAGTGTACATCCGTCCCATTTCATGATTTGACCTCTGGGGGCCGGGCTTCAGGGCTCCTAAGGGGCTTATATATTATATATACACCTTGTACGTTCAATAACCCGTTCATTTGGTGCGAAATACTGCAGCACGTAGTTTCACCAAGATTTATTAAGAAACTCATCAAATGAAATAGTAGCTTGTGTTCTGAGTTTAATTGAAAGTATCAGAGCTATGCAACAATTGGCGGAGTTTTCGGACGATTAAATGACTATAATTTCGAATGTTTTCAATTATGAGTCCTACTTCAGTAACCACAAACCACTTGTAGTTGAATTTAAGAGAAAATAATTTTGTTTTCAAATATAAGAGAAAACGTCTTTTTAATATCTTTTTTCAGATATATGCATTACACAATTGAATTTATAAACATTTACAAAATTTACAAATATTTACTGAAGATAGCATACGTACTGATACATAACATGAAAATGCGCTAACACGTCCTGTGTCAGAATGGAACAGGCTTAATTGCTTGTTTTTTAAAATATATAGTTATATAATTTTTTCCTGCTCTTCAATTTCGCGAACGTGTCAATGTGCGCATTGAAATCGTATTCTAATGGCTCCTTTGATTCAATGCATAAAATAGACTAATCTCCCAGCCTACATTGGCTGATGGAATTCCGCAAGTAATTCTTGATCCTTTTCAACTGAAAATGACCGTTCTCCAGTTGCGATTGATATAGGAATGGTGAAAGATTATTAGAAGGGTTTCCACATTGGGAAATGTACATTGTCACTCCACCCACTGCTATAAGCTGGTATCTCTACCGCAGATTTAGCGCCGCTTCTTCTTTAGCGAAATGCAAAAACTGTTTGATTTCATCGGCGAGTGGTATCAGAATTAACATCGTCTTTGTATTCTTCGATCAAGATATTTTAAAATATTTTTGTGAAAATACATTTTAATTGATCTAAAAAAAAAATTTCTGCAATATAATTAATTCATATTTATTATTGACATGTTTTAGTATCTAAAAATGTTTTTAAAAAAAAATATCTTTTTAGACATAGTGCATTTTTTCCCCCCGTACCCCCTGGAATTAAAAGTTGGGAGTGGAAGACATTATTGGATTTTTACTAATTTTACATTTTTACAATCAGTAGGACCATAGGCAATTTTTTGAATATGTTTCGAATTCCCAACTCCAAAAAATGTTTGTGACCCACCCTAATATATATATATATATATATTTCACTAATAATGCTAAGGGGTAGACCCGTAGCGTGCGGGGCAGGGGGCAGGGGATCTGGCCCCCTTCTGCTTATTTGTTCTACTTAGTAAAACGCATTACCTGGCCCCCTGCTATTGGCCTGGCTCCTGCTGTAGAATGCCTGACCCCTGCTGTAGAATTTTCACGCTACGGTACTGCTAAAAGGTATGTAAACAATCCTCTATTCGTTTTTTTTTTCTCCGTCAACCGTTTGTGCGTCACACTATTTACCAATACCCGTTCAATACCAAATTCACGTGGTGCGCTATCACAGGGCATTCTACCTACCTTGACACTATAATTTATTGTCTATGTATCTATCTATCTATAAATCTATCAATCAATCAATCTATATGTCTATCAATCTAACAATATGTCTTTTTATCTATCTATGTCTGCCTATCTGCTCTCATTGTCTTTACACTCTGTGATAATGATAGACGCACAACAGAAACATATGAAACATTGTATATTGTAATTACTCTTAAATGAAAGTGGCGTCATCATTTGAGACCTGAGGCCGCGGCATATCAGGCCCCAGACAACACGAGGGATTGCAGTTTTTTTATGAGCCATGCAATTTTACCATGAAATTAAATTTTGAGTTCTCGACTCATGACGTCATTAATTTCGACCATGTAATTCCCCCCCCCCCAACTGTGAAAAGCTTTTATCAAACTTCCTGTGGAAGTAATAACGGGGCTACTTACAAGACTGACATATCTATATATATTGGATTAGGCTGAAAAGAATAATGGTGGGTATTTCCGATTTTACTTTGATCGACCAGTGTGTCGTCTTCCGTAGATTTAAGGTTAGTCATTTTACCTATATCATGTCCTTCATTTTTATTTTGTTAATAAAGGTTTACTTAAATCTGACAACGTTAATTATTTCATCTCACAAGTCAAAAATCGCTTAATAAGCTTAAAATATTCAATGAAGTATAACGAGAAAAAAGGTGAATGATTTTGGGTTTCTTGAATTTGCTGACTAGAGTATATAAAGTAAATAAACCTTGGCCCAGTTATGGGATTGATATGATAATAAATTAGATAGACATATACACAGACAGACAGACAGATAGATAGATATATAGATATATAGATAGATGAATGGATGAATGGATAGACAGATATAGATAGATAGATGGATAGATAGATAGATAGATGAATTGATGGACGATAGATTGATAGATGGATGGATAGATAGATAGATAGATAGATGAATTGATGAACGATAGATTGATAGATGGATGGATGGATAGACAGACGATCATAGAGATAGATAGATACATAGATAGATAGATGGATAGATAGATAGATAGATATATATATATATATATAGATAGATAGATAGATAGATAGATAGATAGATAGATAGATAGATAGATAGATAGATAGATAGATAGATAGATAGATAGATAGATGGATGGATGGATAGACAGTCGGACAGGTAGATAGATGAAAAAAAAACCTTGACAGCATGGCTTTCAGATTTCAATCCTAAGATTTCAAAAACTGGACAGCATGGCTTTCAGATTTCAATCCTAAGATTTCAAAAACTGGACAGCATGGCTTTCAGATTTCAATCCTAAGATTTCAAAAACTGGACAGCGTGGCTTCCAGATTTCAATCCTAAGATTTCAAAAACTTGCATGAAATGTTCATCAATATGTTATATATTAATCCAATATGCAAAACGTTATAAACATGTTTGCCAGAAGATATGTCTAATTGCTTTTTTTTATCATTATTAATATAATAAAATGTTCTATTTTTAAGCATACTAAATATTTTTAAAATGACCGAGAATGCACGCCTTTTCAATGAAAGAACAATAGAAAGGTCTAACAAAGGAGACAGGCTGCAAATTATTAGAACTGCTCACTCACACTGGGGAGTATTTATAGGTTGTATAACCTTGACTTTCAAGTACCGATAATCTTATTGTAAAATTGATGCTGTTATTTTAGAATTTTATTGCTAGCTTAATAAATTTAGGCATTAAACGAAATTTATTTGTTGTTTTTTTTGTCAGGAGAAAACAAAATTATTCATTTATGGCATCCGGGACTTACATATTTTGGGGAATTCTTCGCTCTAATCTGGTGGTCAAATGAGATCATAGTTCGAGAGGACAATATTCATCACGTGACTGATGGCTATACAGTTAAAAAAAATAACCGTTTGGATACATTCTTTAGGTAAGACCAAAATGTAAACGGTATTTCAAGGTGTACCGAAAGACAAGAACACCAGGTATAGTCTCTCTAACATTATCAATTAGTAAAAGTGTACCATACTTTTTTTTTTCTCGAGATTTTTATATAAGTTTAAATAAAATTAGTTTACTAGTAATATTTGATTGATTTGATATATATATATATACATATATATATATATATATATATATATATATATATATATATTATTTGTGTGTGTGTGTGTATGTATTGCTGACTAAATCAGTGTTTCTTTTTCGTTATAAAGTCCTCTCCCTATAGACAACATTGTACAAAACGCAAAAGGCTGCATTCGTGATGCCGGATATAATGCTGTCTTATACAACTGTGAACATTTTGTAAATAGGTGCCGGTATGGTTTCAAAAAGTATGCTGTCTTATGCAGTGTGCAGGTAAAGTTTGTTTCTCGTAAATTTAAGGTTACAGATTTGAATTGTTACTGGTTGTTATTGTTGTTGTTGTTGTTGTTGTTCTGTGATAGTACGCATGCGCAATGTCTTTTGAAACTAGTACTGTTAATACTTTGTTTATCGCTAAGAAAAAAACAGATTAAAATACCCGAAAGTTAATTATATTGCTATCTAAATACTTAATTTATCTTTCTAAACAGCAATGTGATTGTTTAGGTTTTTTATTCCTAAGACTTTTTAAACTCTATGAATCTGTTTAAGATTGATTTTTTTTTTTTGAATTAGTTTTCAACCGAATTTTAAACCTAAATTTTTAATACCTTTTTTTTCTTTCTTTTTCTTTTAAAGGTAATAATGGTATTTCTGGCTGTAAATTTTGTCATAACTGTACTCATAGCCACTCACAGATTGAAAGAAGGTCAACTTTCTTATAAATTTGCTTCCATCCCAGTTATTTTTTTTCTACTTATCAGTTTTCTTTATAAAACCCAAGTTAAATAGCAGTACATTCAGTAAATAACCAAGAGCTGTTTTTTTTCAATAGTTAGTTGAAGTCTTAAAATATACGAAAATTGTTTAGCTGAAGATGATAATTTATTCACAATATTTTTTTTTTTTTACTTTTGTCATTATTTAAATTTCTCTTTTTTTAATTAATCGGCTTTATCATATAATGTTAGACAAAAAAGATATTGAATGGATTAAAAATATTTAGCATCGAAATAAAATTTGGATATGTTTTCTTTGCGTTTTTATTTTTGTGGCTATGTTATGCGTGCGTAAGAGAGAGAGAGAGAGAGAGAGAGAGAGAGAGAGAGAGGGAAAGAGGGGGAGAGTGGGGAGAGAGATAGGAAGAGGGAGAGTTTGTGAAAAAGAATGGGCTTATTTTATAATTACTTCAAGTCAAGATTAGAGAATATAGATATATCTTAATATATACAGTGATATCACTAGGAGGGGTTTGGCAGTACCACAGTGTGCCACCATGCAGAGCAGTAGCACAAGGTGTCACCATATAGAGCGGTAGCACAGGGTGCCATCATGTAGAGAGTAACACAGGGTGCTACCATGCAGAGCAGTAGCACTGGTTGCCATTAAACAGAGCAAAAGCACAGGGTGCCACCATGCAATATATTCTGGCATGATTTCGTGATCTCTCCTTCCTGGTCTGAGAGACATACCATGATCCACGGGGGATAGATCATAGGGGTTCTCTAGTCAGGGAAAAAAACCCCATTACTTGCGAGGGTGCTGGTACTGTGGTCAATGAGGATTATCCGAGACCGCAGTATTCACAGCTGGCAGAGGTGACGGATGTGGTCGGCACACAACACCTTCCTCTCTGTCCCACTCAAGTACACCTGCGCAGCCTGCCATTTCGGGCTGAGGGTACAGGCACACTACACCCTCCTCTCTGTCCGAGTGGCAGGAAAAACCCCTTTCCTTGCCATTCTGGCTGATCGGCAGTACACACACCCTGCTGGTCTGGCAAGTTTGGTCAAGGATTAAAACCCATCTTTCTGCCGTCCCTGCAGATGATAGCGGGTACACTCACCCCGCCGCTCTGTAGGCATGGCAGACGTGCATCAGCGCCGCCAACAGTGCTGGTGTGGTAGGCACACTACACCCTACCATGCTGGCAATGGCGGCTTTAAAAAAAAAAAAATAAATTTTTAAATAAAAAAAAAAAAAACAAAACAAAAAAAAAAAAAAAATGTAACCAACCAACGCGTATTATATTTTTGGTCTTACAATGAGATCGGAAATTTCCGATGTTAGTTGGATATAAATGAGAAGCCATATTTATACACTGCAGAAGAAATCATTATTTTTCTTAATAGGCTCAAAACAATTCAAGTATCTTTTATTTCAAAGTAGAATAAACATTTGTTTTTCATTTCATATAATTCAGGTAAAGTTTTTTTTAGCTTTTAATGAAACTGGAATTCAACAACAGTCCAGAATGTAATAAATGAATATTGTGTAGCTTATAAAGACTGAAAATTTTAACATTTCGGATTAATAACCAAGGCCGTGGTGGTGCTAATTGGACTGATGACTTCACAATATTTAGAATTTCGTGAAACAATCTAATAGTTCCTTTAGCCACTTTATTAAACCTTCCTAAAGTTTGTAGAATCACTTTCTGAATTTTTCCCAATTTTAGAAAAACGTATCATTAGAGTTCAACGTGAGTCTTATAAATGGTCTGAAACCTATCTAAGTAATTATATACAAGATGAATTTATAGTTTCGATAGGAAATGTAATATTTTTCACTGATTGTAAATCATGTTGACCGGATTACATTGACAGTTAGAGTTTTAGCCTTTAGTCCTATTGAAAGTAAATATGAGCAGGCCTTCTTTATTGATTTATTTTTAGATAGCGATTAAACTAGTGAGGTTTTGACAGAGCTTATTTTCACACATTTGGAAAATATAGATTTTAGCTTTAAAGTGGCTTAGTTGGCAAGGCTGTGATAATGGAGCTATTATGAAATAAGTTAAAAACATTTTATAAACTAGAATACTTCTTAAATATCCAAAGGCATTTTATGTGCCCAGCGCATGTCATTCTATAGCTGTGAATGACGCCAGCTTCTTTTTCTTTACGAAAAAACGGCTATATATGTACGTATATATATAGTACATAAAGTTTTTTTCTGGTTCAGAGTTTGGGCACGGTCTAGATGACACTTTTTCGGTCTCAACATTACATGCGTAAGCTATTAGATCTTATAAATATTTATGATTAGGAAGTGATCAATTTTACAATTGATTTTAAATCCGTCAAGCAGATTAGATGCATTAAAACTTTACGATCTCAAATTTTCGATATACGTGTTAACAAGTTTATTTGTATAGTAATTCTTTGACATTATTTCAGATTCAGTCTCTAAGTAATCTGTAACTATCCGTTTATCAGAAAGTGCTATAAGCAATAATACAAACGATTAACAGTTGTAGACAATCTGGATATGGCCAAATGAAAAATGCTGCTAGAAATAATGAGTATTGTGGAAATACGTAGAAAGATTTTATTAAATAGCATACTTGACGATACAGCTCTTGACCACAGGACGAAAAGTCCTAATCGGAGATCAAACCAGAGACTCTCGACAGTCGAGCGCTTTACCACACATCATACGTCGTCACTGGATGATCGAACCAGGGACTCTCAGGTCGAAGTTCGAGCGCTTTACCATTCCATTTTACGTATTACTTACAGTTTATTCACTATTGATACTAAAAAGGCAAAATGGAAGAAAACAATGTTTCTCAGAGATTCAAAGAGGGAGATGTTCTTGAATTTTGTCGCTATGGTGGAAAATTTTGGGGGATTTATGTAGGTAAGTACGATAAAAAGAAAATAATTTGTAAAAACAATTCTTTTCTTCCTCGAAAATGGACATTTATTTCAATACTATTTTACATTATGTATTCTAACGTGTCTTCTTTAACTGAGGATGGAATGAGAAGATAGAAAAAAGAGATAGTTACATGCTGATGCACTAATTTCTATATATTTTTTTTTTAAATATTACACGGATGAACGTTATTAAAGGATCCAACGTCAAGTCAAGTAAATAATTAATCTACTTGACTAAATGAAGAGGCTAATTGTAGGTTCGGTTTCTAAAAAATATGTTACAATTGAAAATGTATTGAAACCTGTCTGTAGCTGTTGTTTAACGTAATTCCAAACAAACTAAACCGAGCCCCAATCCTAAATTATTGTTCTTTTTAGCTAATTATACAGTCAGTAATATATATGTATATATATATATATATATATATATATATATATATATATATATATATATATATATATATATTAGGGTGCATCACCACAATAGAGGAAAAAAATGATTGTTTATTTTTGAGCTGTCTATGTTTCTAATTTGTTCTAATATCATTAATAATAACTTGTGTAAAATATTTTTCAAACCAGAGTCCCCCCTCCCCCCCCCGACCAAGAAATCACAAAACATGTAAAGAAAAAAAAAAGTTTATTCTAGCCTATATAAAAATTACATTAAAGTATTAAATTATTTATTACTGTTGCATTTAATTCAGTTTCACTTTGTTGCACGTTTGTAAGGTTTACGCACATTTGAGATGTTTTTGCGGTCCATTTCTACCACTTGAAGAATGTTTTGAAAATGTTCATCCGTTCGCGCTGCTTCAACAAAGTCAGATGCCAGTTTCACTCCTCTCTCGGCACAATCGTTAACAACGTTAATAGCAGCAACATTTTCTGCACTGGCAATGTAAGAAGCTGTTTGGCACCAGTCATCAACAGGCAGTTGGAGGAATCATGTGTCCAGTTGAAGTCTGTATATAGTAAACCACGAGTCAACTCCAGCCAGATCACACAACCGAGTTTTAGAATCAATTGATTGGAACCGTGGTTTTCCCCAACCATTTCCAAATCGATTCTGTGGAGTTTGGAGGGCAACCAATGGTCGAAGCCTTAGTAGAGCATCTGCTAGAGCTCGCTTTTCCAACACAGGTACTTCATTGCTGAACAGAGCAAGTGGGATCATTTCAGCAGTGAGGTACCACAGATGCCTATTCAGGGCACGGATTGCTGACTTGGATATGTCTCTGTTGACATCGTTGTAATTCAAAAGTCGCTTGTAGAGCTGTAGATCATTCCATGGTGCATCCACACTCTTTTTGCAAGTGAGCCACCACACGACATAAACATGTGCTACAAATGTAGCAAATGCACGAATCTTTGGCACTTGCTCATGTGTGGTAATAGCACCTGGAGGCAATAATTCAATTTGTTTCTCACACAGTGCAATCTTGAGGCATTATATCAGCTTTGCCATCCATCGTGCTTTGTGCAGGGCACCTGGTCTTTTAAAGTTAACCTCCTTATTTGTAGCTTTAAGGTAAACAAGGAACAGCTTAAGGAATTCGTGGTAGTCGTCTCGCAAGAATTCGGTTTGTTTACTAGAGTTGGCATGTGCAATTACCGCATCTCTCATTATCGTAAGTCGCTCTTGAGCCTTCAGATCGTGATCAGCTAACGTAAACGAACTACAAACGTGAGACCAATCATGTGCCACCAACTCCCAATTACTTCGCAGCTTGGTGAACAAAGTTATATCCGGGGATTTGGAAACTTCTATTTTCATGTCTGTAAACACATGCGAGAGGATAACATCACCAATGTGATGGCGACAACCTGACCACAGAAGAGCACGTTGCAGCATATTTTGTTTGGCAATGCAGACAGCAGTCTGATGACCAGTGTTTGATCTTGTTGTGTCGAATGTCATATTAACGATACAATCATTACAATGCCACTCTGTCATTAGCTTCATGGTTAATTCTGCAATTATTTCACCAACGGGTTTCTTTGTTGCCTTGGCATAATTTGGCAATCCTAGAAGTTTCAATTGCTTTGCATCACCGACAACAACTGTTATGCGTTCTTCAGTGACACGATGATTTTTTAGACAAGGTGTTAGTTTGCCATCCCAGTGGAGAGTGCAGAGTTTGGGTGTTTCTCAGGAGTCGTGGATCTTTGTAGATATCTCACTTACAACTTTGCGACGTGAACGCTCTGCAGTGGCATAGGAAGAAGCCACCATTGATACATCACCCCAGACTCGCTAAGAAGGCCCTGTGTGAAAGCTGCCTGCTGTGTTGGTGTAATTTTTAATCTTGTCGCTAGTGACACAAGATTTGGTGGGCTTAAAACATCTGGAGGTACAAATACCAAAGCTCCTGTTGGCTTTCTTCGCTTTTGCAATGGCGTTATATCATCCAAACAGTTATCAACAAACTCCATATTATCTTCAGATTTAGAAGTAGAAACATCGGGATCGTCACTGCTACCTTCGCTGGAAGGCACTGATATCGTTGAACATGCTGCATTTTCTTCTCTTGCGCGTTTCTGACGTTCCAATGTTGCGACATCTCGTGAATGGCGTCGAGCGACTTTTTTTGCAAGTGTTTTGTCAAATGATCCAAAGCTGGAAGACCTGTCTCCTTTCATAAACCTCAAGAATGCTAGATCTTCAGCATTCTTGATAATAGTCTCGACATTTGGTGGCCACAGTTAAAAAGTTGTTGCCAACATAGATTTCATTTGTTCCAGTTTACGTTTGGTGGCTGGTGTGTTTCGGCGACTTTTATCAATTGAACGAAGTTTATTGTATTCATCAAGAAGCTGAACAATCTTCTCACAAGCTCTCCTCTCTGTCACCATTGGAATGTTTGCTTTTTCGTAGAAAGCAGTAACTTAATTCAGCACAATTTTGGCAGTTGTAAATCGAGAAGGTGCACCAAGAGAACTCTGACGCTCACTGTGTGCTGCTACATTGCAGTGATACATCATGCACCTCAAAACTTATAAACAAGTTGGTAGTCGAAGAACTCCAGTAATTATAGCATCATCAACACAAATTGCAGGGCCAATGCCAAACAATTCAGTTTTCAGAAGAGTTTGTTGTTTCTTTGTTCGCGAGGCAGGAGACGCAGTAATAACTGGATATGCAACTGTTGAAGTGATGCCAGGGTCAGCCAGCATTTCCTTAGACGGTGTAAATATTTTGATGTTTTTCATATCATTCCCATGTTCTGATTTTATAGGTCGTGTGTATCAGAAATTAAAATAATATTAATAAAGAAATTAAAATGCTTGCCTTGGTCATCAATATGCGGTAAGGAAAAGTGTTGTTTTTGCTAATAAAATGTGAATTTTAAATTTTATTTCTAGCACAACTACTTATCAAAATCAATCATAGCTACCAAACATTTTAAAACCAAAGACTATAAAACAATGTATATAGCGCTTCACTTTTTGTAAGTCTGTAAGTTTATACAAGTAAGGATGGTTTTATCTAGGTTTCGCTTAATTATGCAAACTTTGTTGAAGTCGGGGGGACCTCTAAATATTGTGAAATATTTTTTATTTTTTTACACATTGCTTTTTTATCAAAGGAACAAATTTAAATAGCAGACAGATCAATTATAAAAAAAACTTTTTTGGTGATGCACCCTAATATATATATATATATATATATTTAAACAAAACAGAGTTTGAAGAAGGTCGCCAGTTAAATGCGTAAACACGTTCAGTTATGAAAATAAGTGCATTGATTCGCCAACTACCCTCTGAGGGGTACCCGCGGACTTACTTTTGCACCCTTGGGGGTAAATTTAAAAAAAAAAAAGGTTGAGAGCCGCTACTGTTGACGTCACTAAGTTGACGTAATAGACTTCATTGTCTTATTAGGTCATTGGTAGTGTAAACGTTTAAAATAGACAGTATTTTAGATGTTTACTTGTATTTTTTTAACTTTGATTGTGTTGGTTCGTCAGCTGTGTGTTCGTCATACACTAGTTATTAACTGTGTTTCCCAAAATATGACAATCACTCTAACCACACTTTATTTTAATCCGTTGACTGTCAGCAAGGCGAAATAGCTACTAAAGGTAAGTAATATAATAAGTAATAATGTTAGGTAAGTAATATAGTAAGGTATGTTATATAGTAATAATGTAAGGTAAATAAGATATTAACACTGCTAGGTAAGTTATATAGTAATACTGTAAGGTAAGTAATATATTGACACTTTAAGGTAAATAATATATTAATAGTGTATGGAAAGTAATATATTAATACTTAAGTTAAGTAATATATAAGTATTTAAGGTAAGTAATATATAAATACAGTAAGGGTAAGTTATAGTGCTACTGTAAGGTAAGTAATATATTAATAATTTGTGCGTGCGTTGAGGAAATGCTAGAGCTCATTTTGAAACCCGCACAGTAGAATGGCATTTATATAATGTACATTGTAAACGAATAAACCATTTATAACAATACACATTAGGGTGGGGCAAACTGCTGTTGTCTCTGTCAGACAATTATAAATAGATGCTCCCTCATCTAGTGATTAATTTCACAATTTATGTTCATTTATTATTTTCATGTCTAGGGGTCGCAACTTTGAAAAATACGGTTCTTATAGTACATGTTATGAATACTAACCCCTAAAGCGCCAACTAATATTAACGAAATGCATCTTGAATAGTTATCATATTTATGTTTGGTATAATTGTACAGCTAAATGATAACTGTTTACATTACTATTATTATGTAAGCTTTTCGAATTTTTATTTTATTTTTACTATAAATATTTGTGGGTATTAAAATGTGCCGCTTCTAGGCCCCCGTAAAAAAATTTCCATTGACGGTAAAATTAATGAAAAATTATAAAAGATGAATGTTCAATTGTTATTATCTATTCAAAAAACGATGAAATTAAATATACAAACTGTCATTACCGTTGGAAATTGCATTTTTGTTTTATACTGTTGTTAATTCATGGCATTGGCAATATCTGGTACACGAAGTAGAAGTCGGCATTCGGTATTTGGTTTTTCAAAAGAACTGGCCAAAAATGTTCTGCCATCGTGTGAAGATGTTTTTAGGGCATATTGTTATTACGAACAATTGGATCATTCCCTTAATAAAGTTGCAAAAACTGTTTCAAATACAGTAATCGAAATATACAACGCTGCCAGCATACCTGTTATTGCTTTCGACAGTGTACTGAAAAAATTCAAAAGATTAGTCGACAAAGGGAACGATCTGTGAAAATATCCTGAATCAAAAAGAACATCTGTGACATATCAGACAGCTTTGTCAAGTTTTGATGATCTTTTTGATATTTGTACCTGCAAGTGTGTTGATGCTGGAGTTCTTGACAGGAAAGATTGCAAATGCCATGTCGAGTGTAAAATTCCAATAATTGAGTGGAATTTCTGGGTTGATCAGAATACTGTTAAGAAAATGGTTATTGGAAATATTGATCCAATCGTGACAGTTAGGCTGCAGAAATTAGAAAAAAGAAAACAGAAAGCTGCAAAGTTTGAAACAAATACAATAGCGCAGATAGATGAAGGCACCGTTGTTACAGAAGACTTGAAAATGGAAATTTGTTCAGGAAACGATTAGAAGATAACCGAAATAATGACAGTAGTTATGTGCAAGATGAAGACACAGAAGAAGATAGTGACAAAGAAGCACGCTCCAGCACTGTTCCACAAAATAGATGGCTGTATCCAGAGCTTTGCAAAGCTGTTGATAGAACCAATGTCAGCAATCGTGATACTGTTTTGATCGTAAATGCCGTCTTGAAAGATCTTGGATTGTTGACACCTGAAAATGCTTTGTACCCCAGCAAGCTGCGCCGTCAAAGGGATGCTTGGAGGAAGAAGTCAGTTCAGGATCACAAAGAAGAAAGTGACGGAGTTTTTTGTCTCGGTTTTGATGGCAAGATTGATGTCCCTCTTAAGCATACTATGTCTACTCGTCGCAAAGTTAAAGAAGAGCACTACGTCTTAGTATCATTTCCTACCCGCAGCTATGTTGAACATGTTGTTCCAGCATCAGGGAAGTCCAATGACGTTTCCAGAGAAATTATGTCAGTGGTTACAAGCAGCAAGTCGGAACTAACTTAACAAGCAGTTGTTTGTGATGGAACACCAATAAATACTGGTAAACATAATGATGTAATCCGACAATTTTGAACTTCAGCTACGAAGGCCACTTCAGTGGTTGGTTTGTTTACTGCATGCCAATGAATTGCCTTTAAGGAAGCTAATAGAAGTCATTGTTGGGAAGACCACTGGTCCAAAGACTTCAGAAGGACAGATAGCAAGCATGCTGGAATTTGATCCCCAGCAGAAATCAATCATCGAATTTTCTCCAGTTTTACGTTCTTTTGTTGAGGTTGAAGACGAGGCGATGAAAGATCTTAGTAACAGATCAGCAGTATTTACTGAAAATGTGTCTGCTTATTCAAAGTGGTTGCAGCGCTGGTCAGAGTTACATCTCATACTTAGAGACTGCCCAACCTGGGACAATCAGTCATGCCAGATGGTTAACTAAAGCTAACCGAATACTTAGGTTGTATGCCTCCAAAAAAGGTCCTTCTGGCGACCTTCAACGAATTGTGAAATTCTTACTGAATTTTTATGCTCCATCATGGTTTTGCATCAAATCTCATCCAAGCTTCCAGGATGGAGCCAAGAACTCCTTCTTCATGATTTCACTGTACCAAAAAATTGACACAAATGATCAGGTTGTCGTAGCTCCATTGCTTCAAAACAACAGCTACTTTTGTCATCCAGAAAATATCTTGTTGGCAGCTGTTGGCGACAAAGACAAAACATTAGCAAATTAGCATACGAAAAAGAGTTGCTGGCTCAAAAAACTCACTCAAGTGACACGTGTAAGATTCGTTGTTTTGACAAGAAAAGAATAAAAATATTTTCAGCTGAGTCGTACATTAGCATGGTTAACTGGGAACTGTTAGAGTTTGATTCACCTCCACTGCTGCAGGACATCACTGCCGAAGATATTGCCAGTTACGGCCAGGTGACTCTACCTCACTTTCCATGCCATTCGCAAGATGTTGAAAGAAACATCAAGGATGTCACAGCAGTTTGTGGCAAAGTATACGGACATGATAGACGCCATGGTGCTATTATTCAAAGGAATATCAAGATCGGACGTGCCAACAATAGAAACAAAGGCGGATTTTCTGCGCTAATTTCACATTTGAACTGCCGTACTGTTGCAAATAACTTTCCTTTTTTTTATTTTACTAGAGATTGTTGTTGTTGAATATGTTGTGTTTGATTTTAAGAACCATTAACATTGCTAATAATTCACTCTGTTCAGCAGCGTAATATTTTCAGAACACATTTAATTGCGTTTTTTTAAAGACAGAGTTGCTAGAAAACGGTTATACAGAAAATAAAACTATTTGAATCTACGCTTTTACTTTCATATGGGTAACTGATTTTTGTTTGTCTGAGACCTTAACTCCAAAATTCGTCAGTTTTTGCCCCACCCTAATACACATGATTATTAATTAATTTTTTACAAAGAAAATAATTGTTACATGGCAACAAATAAATCATTTTTTTGTAAAGAGTTTGAAATTATTGTTTAAAAAAAAATATCAGACATGATTTCAATCAGGTCAGTAGCCAAGATTATTTGAAAGGCGAGAGGGAGCGAAAAAATGTTCGAGGAGGGGGGGGCAAGATCGAGGAATGAAACTCCTAACGTGTGCGAACGTAGAGGAGTTTGAGGAGAGGATCTCAGTGAGTCACGTCAACAAGGAATTTCTCAATCAACAGTTTCTTGAATTTTAATTTGAACGCCGCCAAACTTACCTGACATCACAATTGTACCATCATAACATTCACTGAGTTTGCCATTAACACTTAGACCAACATCTGTTAAAAGTGTCAGGACTGTGTTCGCAATATACTGAGATGAAGCTTATTTAGTTGAGTCATTTTTAACAATCGTTCTTTTTGTTATACCATCTTTATTATAACGAATTACTAATGACATATTTTTCTATTTTGTTTTTATCGCTTGTGTCAAAATAGCCTGAATAATTGCCAAAATATAAACTTTTAAAGTTTGTATTATTATTTATTTGTTGAACAGAATGTTTGTTGTTTTATAGCTGTGATTATTGAAATTTTGTCAAAAGGCTCAAATCATGCACGGGGTGGGAAGGTGGTGGGGGGCTCAACCCTCCTCTAGCCCTCTTCTGGCTAAGGACCTTATTTCAATGATCTCTAATTATTTTATATTATTTATTTCTTTACTGACGTATTATGCAGATTATAATAACTATAACAGAACAAGTCACGATAAAAAGTGATTTTTTTAAAAACTAACCATTTTCTAAAATATAGGCCTATATTTTGTTTTAATTTTGCATTAAATTTTAATCTTATCATGTTCAGTGAAATTTTTTTTTTATTCAAAGTATCTCAACTCGGGACATAAAGCATTTAAAGAGCCTGCATTTTCTTACCTTAAAATTATATACAATTTCATTTATTAAATTTTATGTAACCATGCCATAGATACTCATTCAATTATCAACTATTTATAAACCTCTGTGATTGTTTTTATACTATTAATAGAAAGCTAAAAACAAAAAGTCACGAGACGAGTATACTTTTGTAATTTCTTAATAATGCTAAGATGCTGTTGTTTATTTCTCGTCTGCGTCCTTATAAGTGACGCCATTATTTAATTACTACACCGAGACCTCACCAAACGTAAATTTGACTAAATAAGTGGTTAACATTTGTACACCATTTCTTATTTCTTAAATAAAATTAGTATATCTTACATCAGTACTAACATTTCTTATGCCTCGATATCAATATACTTCTAAAGAAAATAAAGGCTATAGTTTGTAAATTACCATTGCATCTAAAATATGGCTAATCGGGCATTTGAATCATTACCAATTTATTATTTCTTAAGGAAACAACATGTTCGCTCATTCGAAGCAGGATCCGTTTTGTTTGAAGACTGCAAAAATTCATCTTGATAAAATTGATGACTTTAGCGTCAATATGAACATTGTTGCGGTAAAATGGAAAAGGCCTTTAACAAAGTAAGAAAATATTCATAGAAACATTCTGCTTTGAAATGTAATAAATATTTATTTATTAAACTTAATTATATATATATATATATATATATATATATATATATATATATATATATATATATCAGTTGATAATTACGGACTAGGAATTTCAAATCCTATCACCATAACATATATACCATTCAGATTGATTAAATAAGATAATGAATTACTTCAGACAAAGAACAATTTAAAAAATCTTTAATAGAAAATATAAACATAGGCCAATTAAAGAAAAAAATATTTTCATAATAAAACTAAATTTAAAACAAGCAATTAAGCCTGTTCCATTCTGGATACAGGACGTGTTAGCGCATTTTCATGTTATGTATCAGTACGTTTGTTATCTTTCAGTAAATATTTGTAATTTTTGAAAATGTTTATAAATTCAATTGTCTAATGCATATATCTGAAAAAAGATATTAAAAGGACGTTTCTTTATATTTGAAAACAATGATATATACATCATGGGTCTAGGACTTATGGTTGCTGAGATATAGGGCGGTCCATTATTAATATAGCTTATATAGTAAAAAACGGTACTTTATAAGGCCTCTTTTACGGCCCTAAGAGGTCAGATCGCGAAATGGAGTACGGGAAGTAAGTCATATTGAATAACTGTTACAAAAATAAATAATGATTACGCCCCTTTGATTAGCTTTTATTATTTATATTTAAAATATAAGCAAAACGGTACATAAAAAACTCTTATATTTTGGCCCTGAGAGGTCAAATCGCAAAATGGCCAAGACCTACACAATGATATATACATCATGTGTCTAGGACTTATGGTTGCTGAGATATAGAGCGGTCCATTATTAATATAGCTTATATAGTAAAAACGGTACTTTATAAGGCCCCTTTTACGGCCCTCAGAGGTTAGATCGCAAAATAAACTTTTGATGTACACTTGGCAGGCCAAGACCTACACTATGATATATACATCATGGGTCTAGGACAAATTGTTGCTGAGATATAGGGCGGTCCATTATTAATATAGCTTATATAGTAAAAAAACGGTACTTTATAAGGCCCCTTTTACGGCCCTGAGAGGTCAGATCGCGAAATGGAAAAAAAGCATTTCTTGGCAGGCCAAGACCTACAAAATGATATATACATCATGGGTCTAGGACTTATGGTTGTTGAGATCTAGGGTGATGACAGACGGACGGACGGACGGACGGACGGACAGACAGACAGACAGACAAAACGGGGACAATAGAGCATTTTTTTTCGAAAATGCTCTAAAAAACAAATGAGATGATGTGTTTATATTGTTATGTAATTATAGCTCCTTTAATATTATTTTAAAATTCCTATAAAATAATATTTACCATCTAATAAATTGGCAGGCTTATATATATGGGACAAGAATGTCCTGAAGAAATCGTCACAAAGGCATTGCTAAGTGCTGACAACGACACTTTATTTGATAGCAAGGAATTTATTGATTACTGCTGTTATGGATACAGAAAAAACTTGTTTCTGGTATGTTATCGAATAATCGAGATAATTTTGTTTTATTTATTAATTTTTACATTTAACGAAATCAAAGTTTACAAAAATTGTAAATAGCCTTTGTGTGTGTCCGGGTACATTTGTGTGCGTATGTATGAGTGTATTTGTATATATACTAATTCATTTTTGAGAAGCTCTAAGCTAGAATATAAGCACACGTGAGTTCGTTAGTTCAATAATATAATGTTCTCATTTACAATCCTATTACAATGTACAAAAGGTTTACAACTGATCCAGTTAACACAAGTTAATCTCATTTGTTGCCAACATTTAATAACATCAGATTTTGCGTTCGCCAGCGACCTTCTTTAAACAGTCCGTGAACTCGTCTGATCTCTTGTGATCTTCGGGGGGTGGGGGGGGGGAGGGTCAATTTAGAAAGACTGCATAAAATTATTATAAGGTATTTATTCTTTATAAAGAGGGCAAATTAAATAAATGTAGCTCTTTGGTATTTTACATAGCATCAGGCATGGTCTAAAATAGACGTTTATTTGTGTCCATTTTACTAGCTTATTTTTTGCATGTTTATCCATTAGACTGTGATTTTTATTACTAAATATCAAAATAATGCATAACCTTTTTAATAGTTAGTCAATATTGGGGGTATGTTTGGCGAGTTTCTTAATACTTTTCGGCGGTTTTCAAACAAAGCTGGCGGTTCATAACAATCGCGCTGAGTGAGAATTTCATAATCATTACCTGTTTTTTTTATATTTTATTTACTTAAACAGACACACAAGCACACATAAAATGTAAATCTAATTAAAAGCCTAGAAAAAAAAGCTTGCCTTAAATTGTCTTATGTTCTGTTTTTGTTATGAAGACCTTGAAGTCAGGAAAAACTTGTTTTTAAACCAAATGGTTAAGAAACTTTAATTTAAAGTACATCATTCACTGGTGCTTTCCTAAATTACTTTTTTTCTAATGAATAAGAAGTTGTTTTCACAGATGGTGTTTTCCGTTGTCCTTTACGTCTGCCTTGTTTATCAAACATCGCTGCCGGACTCAATAGGCCGTTTCTTGGATGACCATTATCAAGTTATCATCGGGATAAACTGTGGACTATTCACTTTTGGTGGCATTGTGGCTTGCTTCCTCTACAATCGCTATAGCTATAAATCTAATGGGGAATGCATCAATGAGGTAATGCTTTTTATTATATGAAATCAAACTAGATCATATAAATGGTATTGAATGTATTAGGTGCATCTCTGGTGGTTGTGAAAAATCAATGTCTTAAATGCATCTGCTTCTCGAGGATGGTCCAGATTATTGTAAATGCATAAGTCAGCAAGTCACTACAAGTGAGGACATTTATAATAGCAGCACATCTATGAGGATTATAAGTTTACATGTGGTCATTCAGAGTATGCTGAAAACTGAAATGAAACCATAGCAAGGGTAGCCAACATTGATCAAAGATGGATGCTCCAGGCATATTCTTAGAGAAGACATGTGAGAACAGTACATACAGAACGGTCAGTAAATGAAGGAAGTGATCTTACACACTAATTCAACATGAAACGTGTTTCTTAGAAAAAAATCTCCTATATTTTAAGGTTGGTACACTTTTCAGAACGGTAGGTAGGAGAGTAAAGCGCCACAAAGGGGTGCAACAATAAATTGACGTAATTTTAGCAGGGGGAGGGGGGTCACTAGTGCCGTAGCGAGCTTAACTCGCGCACGGGGCTTAATACATTTTAGCGCCCCCCGCCAATTCGAAAACCATATAATATTACATGTGAAATATGCCATTTGGCGCTTCTTTGTGAGTAGCACCCGGATATGAAGCCCCCTTGCCCACCACTTACTACGCCTCTTGGGGGGGGGTCACCGAAAGTTTGATAGTTGTTGACGTAATTAATAGTCGAGCCCATTATAGTCCGTGCGTTGTATTTTATTGTGGCTTTACAACAGGAGCGCCAGCTTGATTAAGTCTTTTGGTGTCAAATTGTCGATTTTTTTTTTATGATTTATTATTGAAATTTTGCCATTTCTGAATCGAAGTACATGAGTTTTATAGTTTGCAATGGTTTAATTCTTCAATAAAAATGCACTTGAAAATCGTCTACAATTTTGCTGAAAAGTGTAAGTGTAAGTTTACGCCAAGTAACTACCAATGTTAAGTGTTTTTTTTTTTACTAAAAAAAAAATATTACAAACACACTAACACACACGCAAAATCAAAAAATAAAGCTATAAAAACATTCAAAACTGACGAAAACATGTTTTTTTTTAACTTTTCAAGAAAAAGCACAAGGTAGCCTAGCCAAGCCTCACGACAAAGGCGCGCGCACCTCTCACTTTTTTTACATTTTGTCAAAAAAGTGAGCGGCAGCGCAAAAGACACACTGTGCATTATGTCTTTCTTGACGTTTTTTTTTTTATTTTTCTCTAAATGTTTAGTTTTCTTTTCTTTATTCTCAATTTCTTCTACATTTTTGAAGGGATTTTCTTGAAATTCGGCACACATGTTCTAAATACATGTGTAATCAAATCTTCTTGATGAAAGTTTAGAATCGGCTATACTTTTTTTTTAGGAATTTTTTTGTTGATAAATTTATCACATTTTGACCGATGCCGAATACCCCAAAGGAAAAAAATTAATTTAAAAAAGGCCGTTAAGGATATCAAAAAATCATCAAGAAGTTTTGTTACCCATACATCTATTGCAGTATATTCTCAATTTCATTTAGATAGCTGTCGTATTTTAGGAGAAATAGCGTTTAGAAAAATATACTAAAAAACAATATGACCGCTGTTTCCATGGCAATCACTTATTTCAATATTTTGTTTTGACTATATTTTAACTTACTATCTCCAGTACTATATGTTTGTTAAATACCATACTGATATCGGCGAAAATAAGGATTTTTTTTATCTCGCCTTCCTTCCCTTAAATGAGATTAAGAATTTGTTATAATGTTTTCGTTTCATTAATAATTACGTTGCGTTTTTATAAACCCATGTAAAGTTTCATCTATTCCTAGAAAAGCTACAGAGCTTCATCACATTAAATAATTTTTCAATCATGCAACGTTTTATGCCATTCGAAGTCCGATAAAGAAATATAGAAATACTAAACAAGGTGTTATTTAAACTAGTGGTATTTGCAACCCACCCCAAGTGTTATTGTCTTCGTGTCTTACTTGTGATGTAAAAATACGCAAAGAAAAGATAATGACGGCAAAATGAATAATTCATCTTGATTTTGTCATTTTAACTTTGCAGACTGACACACTGTTACATTTTAAATACATAGCGAAATAGATTTGTAACATATAGCCAAAAAGATTTGCAACATATAGCGAAATAGATTTGAAGCATATAGCGAAATAGATTTGCAATATATAAAGAGATCGATATTTGTATTGTAGGTGTATAGGTTGTCGATCGTTAAATTATAAACATTGTGACGTGATCGACTTAAGGTCCATTCTCAAGCCACCATGTGGTCGCGTGTCACACTTTGAGAAACACTGTTATAAATAAATAGATATCTAACAAAAATAAATTAATACGATTTCTTTTTTTTTTTTCAAACTAAAAGCTTTTAACGTTAGCTTATCTTTCTAGCTATTCATGTGCTAATTTTTTAAAATGTTAAAATGTATTATGCAGATGGAAGAAAATAAATTGCACAGTGCAACAATTCTAAGAAAAAACTCATCAGTCAATTCTAAACTAAACGAAAGGATAAAAATTGTAAGTAATAGTATAATGACTAACATATCCATACAGTAAATTATATTAATTTTTTTTTTTAATTTCACGTTGTCTTTTTATTTTTTTTACAAATATTTTATAACTCTTTTAAAGAATAGCCATTTTAAGCTTTTCTTGTTAAATGACATTAATAATGAGATAAATCAGAACAATGGATTTCTTAGGATTGAAATGAAATGAAGTATAGAATAACTTGAGTATTTTTCTTCAATATTCAAGATCTGTATTGCGCTGAATGTTTTTATCAATTTATAAGGTTTTCTGATAGGTGCATTCTGACTAATTAGTTCAATGCATGTGCTTCAAAGCAATAAAAATTATTTTATTCACTGATGTCTTCCCTATAATCGGTTAAGTTCTATATATATTAAAAGGTGCATTAACGAACAAAAGATGCATATCTATTGAAGGGAAGATTCGTTGTTGATTGCGGCATTCATTATTATATAATGATAATAAAATCTTTAAAAAAAATTACGAAAACAGTTTGTTTACCAATATATTTTTAAATATATTTACAATTCATCTCACAGAATTGTTGATTGTAAGTAAGTACAGAATATGAAATATTTGTCTTATTTTATGTTAGCAGTAGGGAAAAAAATATTGACTTATAATTTGTGGCTTATTTTTATCATTCAGAAAAGCTCAGACATCTCATTATCATACCCAAGAGAAAGAATACACAGACAAAGCTCTGCACACATAGGGACTGTAGAAGTTAAACGAAACGTAGCTTCCGATGTTCATAGAAAGGTTTTTACAAAAAATTAAATGCTCATAAAATTAAAAAAAAAAAAAAATTAATTGGGCTATTTAAGCGATCACGCAGAAAAACACCAACATTGTGTGTTTATGTTTATATATATATATATATATATATATATATATATATATATATATATATAACTAGAGAGAGAGAGAGAGAGAGAGAGAGAAAGAGAGAGGAAAAAAGAAACAGTCATAGATAGATAGATAGATAGATAGATAGATAGATAGATAGATAGATAGATAGATAGATAGATAGATAGATAGATAGATAGATAGATAGATGGATGGATGAATGGATGGATGGATGGATGGGTGGGTGGGTGGATGGATGGATGGATGGATGAATGGATAGATAGATAGATAGATAGATAGATAGATAGATAGATAGATAGATAGATAGATAGATAGATGGATGGATGGATGGATGAATGGATGGATGGATGGATGGATAGATAGATAGATAGACATATTGACAAATAGTCCGAAAGATAGATAGATAGATAGATAGATAGATAGATAGATAGATGGATGTATGAGTGGGTGGATGGTTGGACGGATGGATAGATAGATAGATAGATAGATAGATGGATGGATGGATGGATGGATGGATGAATGGATAGAAAGATAGATAGACATATAGACATATAGACCGATAGATAGATAGATAGATAGATAAATGGATAGATAGATAGATAGATAGATAGATAGATAGATAGATATATAGATAGATAGATATATAGATAGATAGATATATAGATAGATAGATAGATAGATAGATAGATAGATAGATAGATAGATAGATAGATAGATAGATCGATAGATAGATGAATGGATGGATGGATGGATGGGTAGATGGATAGATAAATAGATATATAGATAGATAGTTAGATAGATAGATAGAAAAATAGATAGATAGATAGATAGATAGATAGATAGATATAGTCTGATATTAGAATATATACTTAAATTTAAAAATGTTACTCTTTTTTATCATTGTTTATTCTATAACCTTTCCTACATAAAAAGAATACGTACCAAGGTAAACTTCGGAAAAAATCGATTAAAGAAGGACAACTCACAGCAGCAAATGATGAGATTTTCTTACGAGAGAACCGGTAAGTAACAAGAAAGTATAATTAATTAGAGTTAATAAATTAAAATTCCTTTTATACTTCTTATATATATATATATATATATATATATGTATATATATTCGTTGTTGTTCATACGAAGAAATTTATTTTTAAATATTTACTCCGAATATGTAAGTAAAATGTTTATCAATTTATAAAGTTTTTCTTGCCTTGAGTCAAGCTTAGTTTTTTTCCACAAAATGTATTCAAACTATGGAAAAAATGCTAACATTAGGCCTACTTGATGTTAATAATGGCTTTCGACTTTATTTAAATTATCTGTCAGATACTTTTTATGGTTGCAAAAAAAAAAAACAAGCATACACATTAAACTATTTCAACCCGACCAATCCAAATAGAATAAACGTATCTATGAATAAAAAGAACGTAATTCATAATTAATACATTAGTGGCTAAAGTAGTCTGCATGAGGTTATTTAATATAAGATAACATATTGTTTTAAACTAATAATTCTATCCTTCACTGTGCATTGTTAAAATGATACAGGTTTAACCCCTTTCTCCGAGGTTTTAGGAATAACAATTAATCATGTCTCATTAGGTCTCTAGCAACATTTTCGACCAACTCAAATAGTAGCTTTTTTTCATGTCCATTTCAAGGGATGCTAAAACGCATGGGTATAACTTGAGAAAAAGAACCAGAGTTCAAGACGAATTTAACAAAAAAAACATCCCAGTCAGGGAAAGAGCCAGAAAAGATGTAATGCACATGTCTAGGGTACGTATACAAATAATATATATAAAAGCAATCTGGGCTCTGCGTTAAATCGAAAGTAAAGAGTACAACAGTATTCCAGTTTAAAATACAATCATTGAAAAATCGGATCTGCCCGAAACCAAAAAATAACCTAGCCCACCGATCAAGCCGAAGGGGATATAACTCTATGCAAATGTTTTGCAGAGTAAAGCTAGTATGTAAATATTTCTCATGCATCATTACGATTTCCATTTTTTTTCGACGTGTCTCAGCACCAAAATGACCAATATAGGTTAAAATTTTGTTCATTTTTTTTTATACATAAGTTTGAGAACCGGCGCTCTAGAATATGTATATAAAATGTCTATCAAATCTGTATATAGCTCGATAAAGCTATTTTATCTACATCCACAATGATAAAAAAAAGAAGTTAGTAAAAATACACTTATTTAGAAGAATCTTCTGCTATTTTTTTTAATCTATATTTTAATTCACTTTTTTTTTAACTCGTTAGGTAACTTTAAAACTAGAAATAAGTTTAGAATGAACCATCAGCATTTATTGTATTTGTTTTAACTCTGTATGCAACATTTAAATGAAGTGAATAAATGGACTTTTGTGATTACCTTTATTTTGTTTTTTTTTAAATCGTTTTTTTTTAACATTTTAGTTTATTTAGCAATTTAAAGTAATGTATCAACATTTTATTTTTTAAAAAATAAGTAGAAACAAGTCGTTATATTTATCATTAGCTGAAGAACTGCTTTAAAGAAATGCTTTAAATCAGTAAAACCTAAGACCGTTACAATGTCTGGAGAAGATCTTTGAGAACTTAGTTATAATTTACACATTTGTTTGATTTTTTTCCATTATTTAAGAGCAAAACAGACCAAGAAGTTTTTCTAAATGACAGAGGTTGTCCTGTTCAGCAAACCGGCTGCAAAGAGGGGTCACTTAAAAAAACAATGTGAGAACGATTCATTTAATTTAGTCCTTAAGTTATTTCAAGAAATCTGATTGACCTCTATTAGTATATATATATATATATATATATATATATATATATATATATATATATATATATATATATATACTATTTGCAAGTATTCGGCTTTGCCCGGGTTTAAAATAAGGTTTTCTGTTTACCTTCTGTTTTCTCCCTACCCCCTCTCTCCCTTCCTCTCTCTCTCTCCCTCCCTCCCCCTCCTTCCCTTTCTCCCTCCCTCCCTCTCTCAAATCTCTCTCCGTCTCTTTCCCATCTCCTTCTCTCCCCCGTCCATCCTCTCTCCCTCCCCCCTCTCTCCCCCTTCCCTCCCTCATTCCCTCTCTCTCCCTCCATGCCCCCCCCTCACTTTTTATCTCTCTCCCTCCCTCTCTCCCCTCTCTCTCCCTCCCCTACCCCCTCTCTCCACCCTTCCTTTCTCTCTGCCTCTCCCCTGCTCCCTCTTCCCCCTACTCCCTCTCCCTTCTCCCTCTCTCCCCCTCCTTTTTCTCCCCCCTGTCCACCCCCTCCCTCCTATCTCCCCCCTCCCGCCCTCCCTCCTACCCTCCTTTCCTCTCTCTCTCCCCCTGCCCCCTCTCTCTCTTTATCTCTCTCTCTCTTTATCTCTCTCTCTCTCTCACTTTCTCTCTCTCTCTCTCTCTCTCTCTCTATATATATATATATATATATATATATATATATACTTGTTATTATGGTTTCACACTTCTTCTAAAATCCTTCTTCATTCCTTTACCTTCCTCAAACTGTACACATCAGAGAGCATGAAAAAACATCAACAATTCTTTGCATCACAAAGGCACAATACAGCACCAGCGCGCAAGTTCTATTCGATCATAGGGAAATGACGTTACAGAGGAATTTTATTTATGGCGCCGTCGAGATTACTTTAATATAGTAAAATACTAAAATAAAAAAAAATTAATTACAATTAAACTACCCATCGATATGAAACGAAACCTGTCCTATAAACTTCTTCATGTAATTATGTGTATGTGTAACAAATTTCACGTTATTTGTTTGTCTGGATCTTGAGTTATAAGGGAACAGACAGACAGACAGACAGACAACGAATGCGTCTTATAAGTATATATATATCTATATATATATATATATATATATATATATATATATATATATATATACATACATATATGTTTTTTTGCGTGGGTGTGTGGTTTTGTGTGCATGTGTGTGTGTGTGTGTTGTCAAACATTTTTGGTACGTATGAGCATAGGAGAATCTTCTAATAAGGTAACAGTCAGCACATGTTCAAAAAACGCAACTTTAACACTCTTATAAGCAATTTAAGACCATGTTTCTCGACATAGATTATTTCTGTATATTTCTGGTACATTTTCTACGGGTATTGTCTTCGCCTGTTTGACCACATGCTCTTTACTGATTTCAGCACGTACCCCCAACAACAAACTCTTAAGGATTAAGCATATAACACCATGAGAAATACAGGTTTACACGATTTATTTGTGTCGAAATCTGCAGTCGAAATCTATGTCTATGTTAATGATGTTTTTACTATAAAAAATGTATTCGTCTTATAAAGGTCAATTTCTTAACTATTTAGCTTCCTAATCACTAAAATCTCTATACGGGTATGATATAACATCTGTGAAGACTCTAAAACTTATTATTGGTAGTTAAGCCAATTCCAACTAAATGGGGAATCAATAACTCAAGTACAGATAGATAGATAGATAGATAGATAGATAGAAAGATAGATTAGATAGATAGATAGATAGATAGATAGATAGATAGATAGATAGATAGATAGATAGATAAAATTAGCTGAAAAATTTATATTGAAATACTGACTATTGGTATTTGCGACATTTTAGGTCCACAGATTCAGGCGTATTGTTATTCCCTTCTATTGATTCATTACTCGGTCAAAATTCAGCCAAAACAGCTGTCAGGAAAAGAACTCACATGGCTGCTGAGTTAGGCCATGGTATCCAGCATACACAAGAAGAATTGGGTCACCATCTTAAGGCATGATCGTTTCAAAAAACTTTTAAAAAATCAAAATTATCTTGTACACTAATTAGTAATAAAATTTGCCTATTCGTTTTTTGTTTTTTTTGGAAGCAGTCAATCCCATGAATAACACTTATCGTTTTGTAAAAATGAATTCTAATTGCATTTTTTTAGAGATTGAGATCAAATGATTGCGTGGTTTCTCTAAAAAATGTGAATGAAAAAGAAACGACGGAAAAAATAGCTTTTACTTACAAAGAAGCAACAAAACAGCAAGAAAAAAACGAGAAACAGAGCAGAACGTTTCAAATACCAAAGGTCTTACAATATTTTTCAATATTGTCTTAAGTCTAAGTTAAACAAATGCTGCTCAAAATACTTGGATCATAACTTTAAATTTTTAGTTAGAACTTCAGAAATTGTATATATATATAATCAGTGGTTTCAAAAAATCTTTATTCTTTAAGCGACTCGAGTCTTTTGAAAAACCATGCGTTGATGCCAACTGTAAACATCAGCTAAAAGATTTTGATGATTTTTTAATTCTGACAAGGTGAGTTGCAACACAAATAATAATCATTAACACAAATATTTACAATTTAAAAATATAGATATTTTACTATTAAGAGGCTGTCCATATACTACTGTAACGAATAAGGGATACCAGATAAAACATATTCAATGGGAAAATAGTAGTACATATATGCTGTCCATATATCAAATAATTCATTTCTACCATTTTGTATGTGTGTGTTTTTTTTTTGTATTCGAATTTCAGTGATAGCACATCGCAATGCCTTTTACGTAAAAGAGCATTTGACGGTGGAGATCTATATTGCGATTGGGATCAAGATAAAATGCCTTTATATCAAAGGGTAAAGAAATATTACTATTAGACTAGTAGCCTATTTAAGCAGACAAAATTTTTTAAAATTAAAACCAACTACAAGATTTCTTTAGAAAAAAAAAATATTAAAGAAATAAAAGCGTGTTCAATTTGTTTTGCTTTCTCTTCTCTCTCAGAGCTGGTAGCTTATCATGCTATCAATATCCTCTGGCAGAGCTGGTAGCTTATCATGCTATCAATATCCTTTCAGAGCTGGTAGCCTATCATGCTGTCAATATCCTCTGTCAGAGCTGGTAGCCTATCATGCTGTCAATATCCTCTGTCAGAGCTGGTAGCTTATCATGCTGTCAATATCCTCTGTCAGAGCTGGTAGCTTATCATGCTGTCAATATCCTCTGTCAGAGCTGGTAGCTTATCATGCTGTCAATCAGTATAACATCTATCTTTATTTAGTTGATTCCATATATTCAATGCTGTTTCCAATTTCTTTTCCTGTTTCTACTTATATTCGAAACGTCTTTATGTCATCTATTAATCGCGTATCTCGATATTTCAAATTCAATGTTAAATTTTAAAGAATGTGATTCGTTCAACATGTAAAGAACGGTATCAACGTAACTTTCCTTAACTTTCTTGATGATCAAAATAACTGGTGAGTTCTAAAAATTGTTTAAAACTTGCTTTTTTTCCCTTTATTAATTTACGTGATTGATTTTTGAGGATTACAATGGCAAAAATTAACGAATAACTCATTTTGAAGTATCGTAGCTTGCGTGATATTCTAAAATATGTTAGTGCAAAATTAGTAATTTAAAAAATATCAAATTACTTTAAAAATTAGTTTAATTCTAGCAAAATGCAACTAATGATACCTACTAAATGAAATAATAAATACTTGTCAGTAGTATAGCTGAAACTGATCGTTTTGCATTTTTATGCAGAAGTATTCAATTTTGGATCCGGAAAATACAGAGAATATTGGTGGAATTAGAGGTATGTAATTTATCATAAAAGATGTTTTTTATACATAAAAAAATTGTAACATACTGAATTTTATATTTCCTATGACTTATCAAATTGATAATTGTTATGCTTAATCAGTCTATGACGGAAGGACGATTACAGGTAAAAAACATTGGTGCGCACTGTTATATCTGTATTTTACTTATGGCGACTATTAAGTTATACTAAAAAAAAAGGACATAAAAATCTGACTACACCTTTAAAATTAAGACTAAGACATCACAGGCTTATTTATTTCAATATTTTTTTTATATAAAGCTTTGTAAATATTCAATTTTGTTTTTGTTTTTTTAATGAATGAAATGGTCAGGTCGTCATGAAACTCAAGTGTCAGAAAGTGAAATGACCGGTTCACTTCAACGAAAACTTTGGATAAACGAAAATATTTCCACTTCCATTTTCGACATGAAAGACAAAAAAATTAAGAACGGGAAGTGGAATGTGATTTGATTTGTTAAATACATCTTGGATGCAGTGAATGAACGTGGATTGCAACAAATCTAATACACATGGCAGCCACCTAGGTCATCTAGCCATAAGAACGCCTCTGGAAGGATGTATGTTATTTTTTGACAACACTGAGGCAAACCGCCTGTACTTGGAGATTATTTTATGATTAAGTGGGGAAAATTCATTGGTGAACAGTATTTTTTAAAATTGTATTTCATGTATAGATATATATAAATATATATATATATATTCCTCTTCACGACTTTGCTGGACAAAAAGTTCCCCGACTGACCATTTTTCAGACTAGCTAAAAAAAGGGGGACACATACGTGTCCCCCGACTGACATTGCTAATTTCTCAACTAATTAAACATCAGAATAAAAAAATAAGGCATTCAAATTGTAAAATAGATCCTTCTAATTGTTATTTTAAAAAATCAATCGATTCTATCATCGGATAATGATTTTATGAGTGTTTTAAAAAAAATACCATATATCTAAAAGGTCCGGAAAATGGTACATTGAGGGACATTTGTTTAAAACCTAATATCTTTCAATTCCTGCCATAGATTTTTTTAAATTCTTTATACAATTAAAATGTTCTATGTTTTAAAGTACTACACTTCATTTTTACATTTTTACCCCATTTTTACAGTTTTATTCAAGATATACGTTTTCAGCTAGGGATATACAATCCGTTTTTGTGCCGAATTCATTTTTTGCCCATTTTTTTTTCTATTTATTAAAAAACAAAACAATTATTTCGGTTTTATCATGTAAGTAGCTCTTCTACATCTGTTGATATAATTTTAGGTGCGAAAACTTTAAGGAAAATTTTTTTTTAAATGCATTTAACTAATTTTTAGGCATGTATCGCACTTTACGGGACATATAGCTAGTGTCCATCAAGTAACGAAAGGGAAAAAAAATGTATATGTGCATTTTCAAATACCTTTTTTTTAAAATTATACGTACATATTTAAATTAAAATAATAATAAAAGACCATACATGTGCCGTGGCATCTTATTATATATTTTTTTAATGAGTTTCTACAACAAACTTAAGTAAATACGCATGCATCTCTTATACTTTTGTAGTTTAAGTATACATTATTTTTTATATATCACAATCTTAATTTAGTAATTGGTCATTTTTTTGTGATAGAATTAGTTCAACTTTACTTTCTTATGCATTCCAACTTAAAACCACCGAAAGTTTACTTTAATTTACCGGGTTCATGTTTGCATGACTGATAGACTTTTTTTTTGCCTTATACCCACCACGCGTAGCCTACGTCGTTCATTGGTCAAATATGGCATGGGCGTGGAAAAAGTAGTGTTGTTTTAGTCCCAGGTCCTATTTTAGTTTCAGTTTTTATTTCGTTTTTTCTGTAATAATTTTAGTTTTAGTCTAGTTTTAGTTTTAGGCCCAATTTTAGTTTTCGTTTTAGCTTTCGTCGACTAAACACCAGAGTTTTAGTTTTCGTCTTATTCATTTTAGTTTCACTTTTAGTTTTAGTCTTGTAAACACCAATTACAAATAACATCATTGTTCATGACCAATTGTTGAAACAGATTGAAGCAGAATAATAGTAGTCACAGAGATGACAGCTCAGTGTACTGAAACTGAGTCATTTCACTTCATTGTCACATTATAAGTCACATTATCACATTGTGTTATGTGCCAATACCATGACTAAATTTTTGACTATGTTGTAGACTAGCAGATTTGCAGTGAATGTACAAAAAAAACAACTAAAAACGTAATAACAATAAGAAACCGAAAACGTAAGTCAAAATTAAAACAAACGTGCTTATTCTAAGACCTAGAACTCTGAAATAACTAAACTAAGTAGCAACAGTTTACTTGAAGAGTGAAGTAATTCTATTATTTTGATGACTTATATTCAGGGTTGTTAGTATCGAAGTATCGGTATCGGCCAATACAGTATCGGCGATACTTTTTTGTTATTTGTTGCTGTATTACCGATTCTTTTTGTATCAAGTATTGATTTGTGTATCGCCGATACAATTTTAACAAAAAAAATGTCGATACTCTATACCGATACTTTACTAGTGCCACTATTTGCGAAAAAACAATAGCGATTTTAATACATTGTCATCTACATAAATTCAATCCCTACTAGCAGCCATCAACTCTACCAATATTAACGACAGCCACCTCCCCATCAATACACCACGGTCGGCGAGTTGAAGGAAAAAGTTAGCTTTAATCTTCTTTTGAAGACTCTTTGCGCGCCGAGGTCTATAAATGTTATTCTTAGATTCTTTCATTCATCTACTTTCTTTCTGTCAACTATTTGTTCAATGTTTTAATGAAAGACAGAAAAGAAAACTTAATTTTTTTATCCATCTGTCAGTTATACACACACACAACACACTCACACACACACACATATATATATATATATATATATATATATATATATATATATATATAAATGTATATATATATATAAATGTATATACTGTAAGTGTTTATAGGTTATATAGTGATAAATTATATACCTTGCTGTATTCTTGTGTGTATGTTTGTTAATTGAGTTGTTAATTCATTTGTGCTTATTTATATTTATAAATTGTTTTTATTTATTAATTCATTTTTTTTAGTATTTACTACATTTCATTAAAAATAATTAATTGAATGGTATTAAATTCTAAAACTGTATGTTTTAATTAAAATTGAAAACTTTGTAATAAAACAATATCATATAATTAACATACATTATATTATTAAATAATATGCCGAGTTCAACAAACAATACAATTTGGGTGGTTAAAAACAATTAATTGAATAGAAATACATGAACATCAACAAATTTAAAAAAAATACAGTGGATTCCGCTTCATTGGGACACCGCTTATGTGGGAAATATCTCAAAGAAACCAAAACAAGTACAGATATCACCAAAGGAAAACACGTATAACGCAATCAACATAGTTGTAATATGTTGTTTACATTGACTGCATTCATAACATTTGGTCACGTGACGGCACAGCACATTTATAAGGTAGTTGTCTTTTCTGTTGATGGTATCCGTCACATTGGATTTTATCTAATCATGAAAAAAAATTGGGAAAAAAATGTTTAAATTTTGTTGATGAAAAGAAGACTATGTGATATTTTACATTTTATACTCCAGGAGTATAGAGATTTTTAAACGAGTTAAAATGTTAGTTATAAGTTTGATGATAAGAAGGTTTAATTAGGTGATACTTTGGCTAATGGAGGTTGTTCTCGTCTCGTCCATTTGTCTAAATGTTTGTTCTAGACTACTGCAATTGTCTAAAATGTTTGTTCTAGACTACTGCTATTGTCATAAGTGTTTGTTCTAGACTACTGCGATTGTTTAAAGTGTTTGTTCTAGAATACTGCAATTGTTTAAAGTAGAGCTGCTGTTCGATTAAAAAATTGATAGAAATTAATGCATGATTAAAAATTTTGATCGCAAATTAACGCACATTTTAATCGACACAATATAATACAATTGTTTGTATTCAAACTAATATGTCATAATATCAAAGCATAACATTGGCATAATAAACAAGTCATTTTAATTTACGAAAAAGGTATAATGAATTATAACATATTTATTAAGCATTAGCATATATGTATATTGAATTAGTTATTGAGACCAGTTTACGGACATGTATCAATCACGTCAATGATGTAAATTGTTTTCTTTTTATTTAACAACAATGTCTAACCTTTTTTTCGTACCATAGTTTCCGAACTAATGACGTATGTCAGTCAACCCCTCTTCCCTCCCTCCCTGTCATATTTTGCTCCACTTCGCCCACACGTAAGTCTGTTTACCCAACTATCCACTTCCCATTCCAAAAAAAAATACACACATCATTTATATCTCAAATGTAATTTTTCTTTCATAAAATAATACCATAGCCAGAAAATTGTCACTCACTTATTATTAACGCTTTTTTTTCTTTATTCCCCCCCCTTTCCCCACCAAGTCACATTTTTAACACACTCTCTCCACTTAAAGATGTCCCAAAAACATGTTGACACCGGTTCCATTGTTTCAAACTAGGAGAGCGCGTCAGATATGACAATCACGGTCGCCGAGTTGAAGGACAAATTTACTTTTAATCTTCTTTTGAAGTATTTGCTTAGCGCGAAGATGTCTATGAATGTTACTCTTATTCATTAATTTACTTTTATAATATCAACTATTCGTTCAATGTTTTAGTGAACAACAGAAAAGAAAATTTTATTTTTTTATCTGTCTGTCAGTTATATTAATAAAAAAAAATATCTTCTAAAATGACACTCTTTAATGTTACCGTTTCAAACGTTCAAAGCAAAATTTTGATAGGTCGGCTTTCAGTTTTCATCTTCTGTTGTTCTTTCGTGTGTCAACATTAAAAATTCTTTATTTCGTTTCATTTTGGTTATATCAACAGTTGTATCAGAGTGTTTGCCGGTCTAACTCTTAGAGAAAAATCTATTGATGTTTTTATTGCTATATACAAAGCACAAACGAAAATATGCCTTTCTTTCCATCATATCGACACCGCTATTTCAGAACGTTAATTAATATAAAATATTAAATTTGTATTAAGTTAACATGGTTTATATCATCTCATTCTTAACTGGTTGTAGGAATAATTATGAAAGTTGAAATGTGTATTTAAAATAAATTACCAGTAAGTCTACAATGAACTGATCCTGTATTATATCATTCATTAACACGCCATGTTTCTTTTCCCATGACAATTGTTAACACACGTGCCATAAATACATTCACCAGGGTCGTCGTCAGTGGGGAGGCCCTGAAAGGTTATTGAAGAGCAGCTATAGACGTTAATGGGAGCTGGGTTGTCGTGCGGTGTATAGCGCAGCACTATCGGCATGAACGTCCCGGGTTTGAATCTTGCTTAGAGACGAGAATTCGTTTTAGGACCAACCAACTAGAAACCCTAACCCTAACCATTTAAATTATAATAGTGAACATTGAATAGCAATACTAGCCTTTTTTAGCCGCGGGCCACATTAGGCTCGTAAATTCGACATGAGGGCTGCACCGAATGAAGATGGATGTAATGTTGACATGAACTAACATAAATATAATGTTAACGGCATAACATTGAAGGCTTTTCCTGTGAAACAAGTGGATTAAACAAGTGGATTAGAAAAGTGGATTAAACAAGTGGATTAAACAAGTGGATTAAACAAGTGAATTAAACAAGTGGATTAAACAAGTGGATTAAACAAGTGGATTAAACAAGTGGATTAATTAAACAAGTGGATTAAACAAGTGGATTAAACAAGCTCCGCGTGCTGTAGTTTGCCCCTGGATTCTACAGAGTCCAAGTGCTACCTGGGTCTATCAGAATGGCTTGTCTTAGATCAGTAGTATCTATATCATTACGGCTCAACCCGCGGGGGGCCAGGTATGTATATATGTATAATACATTGTATATGTAAGCATAGAAATAAAGTTATTTACTCACATAAACCATGTTTCATTACAGAAATTAAAAGAAAATATTGTGAGGGAAAATGAATGCTGATTTCAGGTTGTTAAGGCTTCAACTTGTATTTTCTTTTTATCAAACACATGAACACAGTTTAGTACAGAACAACTAATATGTCCAGTGATGAGAGTCAATTAACTTCAGATTGGACATTTACCATAACTCTTTGAACAACACCAGATATGTCAATGACCATGGAGACAGAACAAGGACCAAATGTATTTGGTATCAAAGGTACTAAGCTTGTAACATTCTTATGGCAGTTTAAAAGCAGTTTAATTCAATTGTTCATAGATGATACATATATATATATATATATATATATATATATATATATATATATATATATTGATATTTCGCTTTATGAATATACTAGTTCCTAGTACCCGGCTTTGCCCGGGTTTAAAATAAGGTTTTCTGTTTACCTTCTGTTTTCTCCCTCCCCCCTCTCTCCCTCCCTCCCTTTCTCCCTCCCTCCCTCCCCCTCTCTCTCCCTTTCCCTAACTCACTTTCTCCCTCCCTCCCTCTCCTTCCCTATCCCTCCCTCTCTCTCCCATCTCTCTCTCCCTCCCTCCCTCTCTCATCTCCCTCTCTCTCCTCTCCCCTCCTTCTCTCCCCCTGTCTATCCCCCCCTCCCTCTCTCTCTCCCCCTCCCTCCGCCCCTCTCTCTCCTCCTTGCCCCCTCTCTTTCTTTATCTCTTCCTCCCATTTCTCACATCCCCTCTCTCTCCCTCTCTCCTTCCCTCCCTCTCTCTCTCCCTCCCCTAACCCCCTCTCTTGCCTCCCTCCCTTTCTCCCTTCCCTCCCCTCTCCACCTCTCTCTCCCTCCCCTCTCTCCCCCTTCCTCCCTCCCTCATTCCCTCTTTCTCTCCCTGCCCCCTCACTCTTTATCTCTCCCTCCCTCTCTCCAACCCTCTCTCTCTCCCTCCCTCCCCCTCTATCTCCCTCCCTACCCCTCTCTCCCTCATCGTTCCTTTCTCTTTCCCTTCCCCCCTCCCTATCTCTCTCCCTCTCTCTCTCTCTCTCCCATCTCCCTCTCTCTCCCTCCCTCTCCCACCCACTCCCTCTCTCCCTCTCTCCCTCCTTCTCTCCCCCTGTCCATCCCCCCTCCCTCCCTCTCTCCCCCTCCCTCCCTCCCTCCTACCCTCCTTTCCTCTCTCTACCCCCCTGCCCACCCTCTCTGTCTCTTTATCTCTATCTCCCTCCCTCCCTCTCTCTCTCTCTCTCTCTCTCTCTCTCTATATATATATATATATATATATATATATATATATATATATATATACTTATTATTATGGCTTCACACTTCTTCTAAGATCCTTCTTCATTCCTTTACCTTCCTCAAACTTTAAAAATCAGGGAGCATGAAAAAACAACAATTCTTTGCAGCACAAAGACACGATACAGCACCAGCGCGCAAGTTCTATTCGATCATCGGGAAATGACGTCACAGAGGAATTTTATTAATGGCGCCGTCGAGATTACATTAATATAGTAAAATACTAAAATAAAAATAATTAATTACAATAAAACTACCCATCGAGATGAAACGAAACATGTCCTATAACCTTCCCCATGTAATTATGTGTATGTGTAACAAATTTCACGTTATTTGGTTGTCTGGATCTTGAGTTATAAGGGAACAGACAGACTGACAGACAGACAGACAACAAATGCGTCTTATAAGTATAGAGATATAGAAACTTGAGGTTTTTTTAAAATAGTATATTGTTAAGTACAGACAGACTTAAGCTCGGTTATTAATATACAAAAGTAATAAGCAACAGAATATAAAATTAATCAACTTTATAAAATTACAAGATTATAAAATAATTATAAATTATATGAAAAATGTATGATATACACATACTGCAATTTTATAGACAAAAACAAACTATTTTTTACTGCTCACAATATGAGATATTAAAGATCATTTCGAAATTATGCTAAATATCATTTTTTACATAACACTTTTATTGTTAGTTCATAAAGTAACTATAATACAAAGTGTGATAGTTTATGATGCTTTTGTAATTAATTAAATCTTACAATTTCAGTAACCATGTATTTTGTGACTTAAGGAAGAGATCTCGACTATAACATAAATAAACACAAAGCAGTTATCTATAGGAATATTATATCATGTTTTTAATTACCCAAACATAAAATGTATAGAATAAAGAAAATTTAAGTCACAGTCTCCTGGTGTAAGATGTCCCACCATGTCATTGTAGTTGTAATATGTTGTTGACATTGACTACATATGTTGGCATGTTGACTGCATTCATAACAGTGGGTCACGTGATGGCATGGCACATTTATGAGGTAGTTGTCTTTTGGCTGGTGACATCTATCACATTGGATTTTATCTAATCATGAAAAAAATGAGAAATATTTATAAATTTAGTTGATGAAAAAATGATTAGGTGATATTGACCTGGAGTATAAGGTTCTTTAAACAAGGTAAAATGTTTGTCATAAGTATCATGATGACAAGGTTTATATTAGAAGTTTATCTAATATAGGTTGTTCTTGTTTTGTCTTATTGTCTTGAAGAGGTTGTTTTAGACTACTCTCATTGTTCTAGACTACTATCATTGTTCTAGACTACTATCACTGTTCTAGACTACTCTCATTGTTCTAGACTACTCTCATTGTTCAGGACCACTCTCATTGTTCTAGACTACTCTTATTGGTTAACCTATGCACGTTTGGTTGATATAAAAAATTGTTCATGTCAGGTTTATATTAGGGGTTTATCTAATATAGGTTGTTCTTGTTTTGTCTAATTGTCTTAAAGAGGTTGTTCTAGACTACTATCATTGGCCTAGACTACTCTCATTGTTCTAGACTACTATTTTTGTTCCAGACTACACTCATTTTTCTAGTACACTCTCATTGTTCTAGACTACTCTCATTGTTCTAGACTACTCTCATTGTTCAGGACCTTTCTCATTGTTCTAGACTACTATTATTGGTTAACCTATGCAAGTTTGGTTTATATAAAATATTGTTCATGTCAGTTGGTACGAAAATGTTTCTATTACAATATAACTTGTCTGTAATGTTTTTAATGCCCTTTGTTTTGTAGTGCTTGACATGAATGTATGAAGACAACAATGGAAACCAGCCGTTTCATTGACTTGTACAAGTTTTAAAAGAAATGACGATGTTCATTGCTCTAAACATACGTAAAAAAATAAACAATAAAAGATTTTCAAACTATGTGTATTATTTTGAAAATTAGAAAAAAATCACGCACAAACTTACCCAGAACATGGTTTAACAACATTTGTTTATGTTCTTGAATCAAACTTATGTCAACACTTGACATTTTTTACTGAAATATGGCACCTAAAATAAATCTAGCAATTAATATTTAAATCGAAATATGAGATGCACTTTTCTTTTTTCTAAATTCGTTAAAATAGATCTAAATGTTACTGAAACTAAAAAATAAAACTGTACTTTGGTTATCATATTTATTGAAACAAATTATATTGTGTTAGCTAAATCTTCCTAGATTTGTACTTTATATACTGGCGGATTCTAAGTGATCGATGCCCAGACTACTTTACAGCCGATAAATCGATTACCACCTTTGTTAACTAAACCTATGTTATTAATAGAAAGAAATATTGTAACTGGTCCATGGTATGAAATATATGAATATTTATAGCAGTAACGCTAGTTTTTGTATTTTTTTACCAATATTAATATATTTACTTTTTTAATTGTAATTATTTACATCAAAATTTACCCACAGCTATGAAATAAAAGTTTATTGTTGTACTGAACTACTTAGAATGTGTCTCGTTCTTCTATTTAAATACAATATTTTATGTATCGCTGGTTGGTCACAACGGTGATGTAATATTTACATGAACTAATTTTATTTTCATTAGATATTAACAAATCTTACAAATTCATTATGTCAGTGTATTAAAAAAAACTTCCCAGAGAAAGTTGCTTTACAAACAGGGACGTACATAAAGAATCTAGGGCCTAACTCTACATCTTTTCCCTCAGCTTTGGTTCTCTTTACTCAGACAGACCAGTTTGTTTGAATCTAAAAAAATATAAATAAATTACTCGCCGCCCCTGATGAGTGCTTGTGTGGCCTTGACCCTTTCACTAAACTAATCAAATTCCATGTAATGGCTTGAATGGTTAACGTGCGGCGAATAGCGCACCACTTGAGACATGAAAGTCCCGAGTTCGAGGCCCAAAGAGAGACAGAGATTTCTTTGTTAACAAATAAAGGGGAATCTTTTTTTTTAACAATAATAATGAACATTGAGATGTATTACTTACCATGTTATGGCTCAAGGGTGGGTGCACTTTTTTAAAACGCGGGCCACATTAGATTCGTGAATTTTCTGACGGGCAGCACCAAAAGCAGATAAATTGAGTGTTGACATGAACTGATGTAAATTAAATGTTAAAAACATAACATGAAAGTATATAGCTGTGTTTTACTCTGAAACGAGTTGAGGACTGTACTAAACAGGCCCATAGGTCGTAGTTTACACTTTCATCAGTTTACAAAGTCTTAGTGCTACTTTAAAACCTGGTTCTATCAAAATGGCTTGTCTAAGATCAGTAGCGACTTTAGTATTACGTCTCAATCCAAATGTGTGTATATATGCATCTTTCTGTGGGCTTTACGTCTTATCAAAGATGTATCTGTATAAGTGGGGGCCTTAAGCGAACGGTTAAACTTTAGGGGCCAGTGTCAGACACAGGGTTAAAATGTAACGGTAGGCTGTGTGTCTATCAAAACCATTGCTGCCATAATCCGCTACCTAAAGCACATTCCAAATTAGTGCATTAAATGTAGCCAAAAAGAATATGAGCACATTTGTGCGCCTTTCTTTTTTAAAGGTTTTAGTTCAAAACTTTCTGGCCACAATGATTAAAATGCATATATTGATAGGCAACTTCTGCATAAATTACTAATGTGAACCTTCATGTTTGACGGAAAACTCTTGTCATTTGAAATTTTCCCGATTGCCTATAAATAGATTGTTTTGCTTCCCCAATTTTTCGCAACGTTTAGCTTGTTACGAACAAAAATAGATTACGATAAATAATTTCATTCTTGTATTCTTGTGACGCTTCAGAGGCGTAGCGAGGGGGGGGGGCAAGGCAACTTGCGCCCGGGGCATTTTACCTTGTTAATACCTTTTTAGCGCCCCCTCATTCGAAAACCATATAATATTTTATGTAAAATATACCATTTAGCGCCCCCTGAACCTCGGCGCCCTGGGACATATGTACCCCCGCCCCCCCTCCTAGCTACGCCTCTGTGACGCTTTAGTACTTTTAAAAGTAAATGTACGTTTCTGTTCATTTAACCGATTAATTAAATATCAATTGGCTCACGTAGAAAAAATGTTTTATTATTATTATGTCATTAGTATGTGTCAGCTTACAGAATTATGTACCACTAGTAATTCGTTGTGAAATTTAAGTAAACATTTTTTTTTGCTTAATATATTTCTTGTTTTAAAATTATTTGATTCAAACGTTAACTGGATCTTTAAAACAAGAGGATAATGTTTGCAAATTATTTAAACCGAAATGACTGCAAGGCAAGACTGTTTTGAAAAACTAGAGTAGGTAAATATGATATATTTCTTAATTATTTTGACATTTCTGTTTAATTGTAGACAAATATGTTGAAAGTATTGATGTGAACCTTTAACTGAATATTAGATAGGCAGGATTGCTAAATTTTCTGAAATAAGGTAATTTAAAAAAAAAAAAATGCCGAGATACAGGACAGTTTTTAGGGGAATATGGGGCAATAGGTAGAAACTTATAGAAATGTTTTTAGTCTTGAGCAAAAGTAGGTGTCGGGGCCGACTTTGTATCGATATTAATAGGAATTAATACTAGAAGGGGCCCAATTTGTAGCGGGGGCCATTGTTGGTGGACATTACAAGTAGAGTGGTACAATCCACTGGACGCTCCTAATTGACATTTTTGTCTGTGAGTGTATCTGAAGAGCCGTAACTAGCTATAATGACGCCCTGTGGTATTTAATTATTTTATTGACGCGCCCCCTGTCAATATAAAAAGTGCTCAAACAATTAACAGAGATCTTTATGCCCCCTCCCCTTCCTTGTTCGGCAGTCTGCAGTACACTTCCTATATTATTGTGTATGTGAATGTGTGTGCATTGAATTACTTTCATTAGCTACTATAATAAAAATATATAATTATTTCCCCTTATAGCTAAGTCGATAGTGCAAAGGGTACAGTTTACAATCCCTGGTAAAGTCAAAAATATCTCCTGATGACGAGTTGGCCCAAAGAAATGACGTTTGAAATTAAATTTGTTGATGTGGACATTACTTCCCCTGACCACCATATTAGTAAAGTTAATTTTAAAAAGTAAATGTTTTAAAAAATAATTAAATTTGTAGCACATACACACACACATATACACACCTACACACATATATTGTGACCACTATCAATGGCTATTTGAATGTATCAGTCCATGTGGAGAGATTTATTTTTATCAAATGCTCGAATAGTAGTGTTTTTTTTTTCAAGCGCTTTACTTTGAACTAAAAAAAAACCTAATATTTGGTGATGATGATGTACATAGACTATGTGATTAACTCCAATTTGGTGTTCAGAAACAGAATAGTTTAAATGATGAAGAAAGGAGAAGGGTTGTACTGTAAGAATGCGCCAAGGGAGATAACACAGATAAAATAAATAATCACGTGTGGTTGTGTCCCTTAGTTCATAACATATTTACATTTTTGAATGTGAGTTACCGCCTAGACCTTCACCAATGGAGGGGCGGGTTAAGTGTGGAGGATTCGGATTATTAAATTTCATTCTTCTTAGCCTGTCCGTAATGCATTGGAGACGACACTGTTTAATATAGGTGTTGTTATTGTTGTTATTATTGTTTTTTTTATCAATATTCAACATTGTGTATGTTTTGTGTCAGCTTTTATAATGTAATAACAGAAATCAAGTCTTAGTAATTCGTATTTTTATCAGACTAAAGTGTATTATGCTGCAATATACTTATGTTGTTTAACCCTTTACAGTAAAACATACGTGTTATCTCTGTTAGTAAACGTAAGATGATTTCAAAGAAATGTTTACTTTCAACAATGATGTTTTATTATGTTCTTAATAATAAACTTAAACATTAACAACAACAAAAAATTAAAACAGCTATATTCATTTTCATGATGAGTATGTTTTTAAATATGATCTACAAATTCTGCTATAAACTAAAATCATACTTTTTATATTGTGTGATGTTAACATCATATTTTACTTTTGTGGGTTGTATCTTTCATTGAGAATTTTTTTTTTAAATACACAAAAAACAATGTACCCATTTACACATTAAACAACATACAGACAATACTTCTAAAGTGAACATTTGATTTATTTGTCCCATTAAGTATGATATTTTCGAAGATTAGGTAATCTATAGTAGCGTGTAAAATTAAACAATTTTACAATTTTGATTCCTTTTCATTAATCATGACTTAAGTCAGACTTCTAGGTGATAACATAAAAAGAAGACATAGACGGCATAGAGATTCACTCACTGAGGACATAGACGGCATAGAGATTCAATCACTGAAGACAGACGGCATAGATATTCACCCACCGGGGACATAGACGGAATAGAGATTCACCCACTGGGACATAGACGAGACAAATTCCCTTACTGGACATATATGTCATTATTATGTATCAACCGATGAAATAACTATTTACTATCTGCATTGATCATATTCAATGTATGCATAGAGGCATACCTAAGGTGGGGGATGGGAGGCCCGAATTCGAAAGTCCCCCGGGCCCCAGATTGAGAAGGGTCCAAATATTTGTTACATTAAAATTAATTACATTATCTCATGTGGTGGTGTCGGTTGTCAAAATGCAGGGGCCCCGAAAAGAGTCAAGCCTACCCTCGTCCCCAAATCCCTAGGTTCGGCACTGTGCAATTTATTTGATATCATGAACGGAATTTAGAAAAGCGTTTGTTGTCATGTTTTCTTTTCACAATCTAAAGAATAAATTATAAAAATAAAAACAAGTTAAAATAAAAAAAAAAACTTCAAACATCATTAGCAAGATTTAAATTCCTGATTACAAACTGAAACAGGTTCATAATATTACAGCCCTTAAAAATGTAAAAAAAAATATTATATTAGTTATGTGAAAAGTTGCTAGACTATCTTATATTCCAATTAAATTAAGTGTATGTCATTGTACCTTAGTCTTCTTTGGTAAATTAAAGAAGTATTTAAATATCTAATGATATCATAACTTAATACTTTATATATCGCGACATGTGTGCAGCCATTAATATTTAAACAGGAAACAGTATTCTTAATTTGATCTACAGCTGGAAAAGTTAAGGCGGGAAAATTGTTTAAAGATGACAGAAAAAAAAAAGTTTTGAATCAACAAAATTTAAGTGGCAGTCTCCTGATGAAAGACGTCCCACCACGTCATTGTAGTTGTAATATGTTGTTGACTGTCTCCTGGTGAAAGACGTCCCACCACGTCATTGTAGTTGTAATATGTTGTTTACTGTCTCCTGATGAAAGACGTCCCACCACGTCATTGTAGTTGTAATATGTTGTTGACTGTCTCCTGATGAAAGACGTCCCACCAGGTCATTGTAGTTGTAATATGTTGTTGACTGTCTCCTGATGAAAGACGTCCCACCACGTCATTGTAGTTGTAATATGTTGTTGACTGTCTCATGATGAAAGCCGTCCCACCACGTCATTGTAGTTGTAATATGTTGTTGACTGTCTCCTAATGAAAAGACGTCCCACCACGTCATTGGTGTATTGTGTGTTGTTGACTGTCTCCTGATGAAAGACGTCCCACCACGTCATTGTAGTTTTAATATGTTCTTGATTGTCTCCCTGATGAAAGGCGTCCCACCACATCATTGTGGTTGTAATATGGTTGACTGCCTCCTGGTGAAAGACTTCCCACCACGTCATTGTAGTTTTAATATGTTCTTGACTGTCTCCTGATGAAAGACGTCCCACCATGTCATTGTGTTGTAATATGTTGATGAGCTGTCTCCTGGTGAAAGACGTCCCACCACGTCTATTGTAGTTGTAACTATATTGATTGACTGTCTCCTGCTGAAAGACGTCCACCACGTCATTGTAGTTGTAATATGTTGTTGACTGTCTCCTGATGAAAGACGTCCCACCACGTCTGTTGTGAGTTGTAATCATGTTGTTGACTGTCTCTGATGAAAGACGTCCCACCACGTCATTGTAGTTTTAATATGTTCTTGACTGTCTCTGATAAAAGACGTCCCACCACGTCCATTGTAGTTGTAATATATTGTTGACTGTCTCCTGATGAAAGACGTCCCACCACGTCCAACTGTGAGCTTAGCCATTATGTTGTTGACTGTCTCCTGATGAAAGACGTCCCACCACGTCATTGTAGTTGTAATATGTTGGTTGTTGACTGTTCCTGATAAAAGGCGTCCTACCACGTCATTGTAGTTGTAATATGTTGTTGACTGTCTCCTGATGAAAGAGCGTCCCACCACGTCATTGTAGTTGTATATGTTGTTGACTGTCTCCTGCTGAAAAGACGTCCCACCACGTCATTGTAGTTGTATGTTGTTGACTGTCTCCTGATGAAAGACGTCCCACCACGTCATTGTAGTTGTATTATGTTGTTGACTGTCTCCTGATGAAAGACGTCCCACCACGTCATTGTAGTTGTAATATGTTGTTGGCTGTCTCCTGATAAAAGACGTCCCACCACGTCATTGTAGTTGTAATTTGTTGTTGACTCTATCCTGATGAAAGACGTCCCACCACGTCATTGTTGTTGTAATATGTTGTTGACTGTCTCCTGATGAAAGACGTCCCACCACGTCATTGTAGTTGTAATATGTTGTTGACTGTCTCCTGATGAAAGACGTCCCATCAAGTCATTGTAGTTGTAATATGTTGTTGACATTGACTACATATGTTGGTATGTTGACTGCATTCATAACAGTGTGTCACGTGACGTCATGGCACATTTATATAGTAGTTATCTCTTGTCTGGTGACATCTGTCACATTGTGTTTTATCTATTAATAAAAAATATTGAGACAAGATGAATGAGGGGGGAAACAAACTTACCGAGAACAGAAAATCAGTTTTTAATACAGGGATGAAAGTTTGGTTGTAAGGAATGAAAATATTCAGTTTGTATTAGGTGACAGGTTCTCGTAGACTAGACAGGTTGTCTAAGTAAAGTTGTTCTATAACTGTACAGACAGGTTATGTAAGTGAAGTTGTTCTATAGCAGAAAGGTTGTCAACGTGAGGTTATTTTATAATAGACATGTTATGTAAGTGAGGTTGTTTTATAATAGACAGGTTGTCGTAGACTAGACAGGTTGTCTAAGTGAGGTTGTTCTATAACAGACAGGTTGTTCAAGTTAGGTTGTTCTATAACAGACAGGTTGTTTAAGTTAAGTTGTTCTTTAACAGACAGGTTGTCTAAGGAAGTTTAATCTTTATAAGACAGGTTGTCTAAGATAGGTTGTTATTGGATGGACAAGTTGTCTAATAGAAGTTGTTCTATATCAGGTAAAATGTCTAAGATATGTTTTTGTAGGTAGGACAGGTTGTCGAAGTTAGGTTGTCTAAAGCTTGACATATTGTCTAAGCGAAATAATAGAAGATACATTGATAGAAATGTCTATCATTACATCATTAAAAAGATTATTGCATAAACTTACTGAAAAGAATGTTTAACAATTCATTGTTCCGTTCTTGAATCAAATTTAAGTCACCACTCGACATTTCGATCCCACATTTAAAATAATTAAGTCTATCGACATATAAATCAATGTTTGGGATAGTATTTCCTTTTCAGCAAGTTAAAGTTTAAAACACAAAATAAAAATGTATGCGATTAAATGTGAACAACATTTTAAAAAAAAATCATTTGTATGAACGTGAATGTTCTCCGAACATTTGTTAAAACTTTTACATTTCATTATATAGAGTACAACAGGCCGACGTCACAAGTAAGTGCTACATGTTTGAGTCATCGGGTGCGTACGGGCCGGCGCCATCATCTTATTAACCTTGCCCTTGTCTTTTGTATCAAAAATAAAAAAATCTAGGTCATGGTTTCCAACTTTCTGAATATAATAAGTGGTGCAGGCTGCACAGTTATTTTAATTCTAAATTTTTTTCAATTCTGACATTAATTTTCAACATCATTAATTCATGTTAACCAAATTCTGTATAAATTTAAAAATGAATTTTTTTTTTATGTCTTGTATCTCACATGGATTGTCCACTCGGTGCGTACATTAATAGGTTGAGACCCCGTGTCGACTGTCATTGTCCTCATTGTACCGAGAGTTAGGGAATCTGGGATCTTGTGATATTTTAAGTGCTCAGATCTGGCGTATCACAGGGTGGACCAGGCCGGTTACTAGCACGGCACAAGGACGTAAAGTAGTTCTCTATATGCTGATGAACACAGTGTGTTTTAGATTGCAGTTAAACCGATAGAAGAACGTTTGTGTGTTTGTGTAGTTTAAAGCGCACGATGCAAAATACGTGGATTCTAGAGTAAGTGTAAATCGTCTGACCTAAGCAACTACCTCTACGGCCCTACTCCGGAGAAAACTAATGTAGTTTGGGATATTTTAATTTCACTAATAGTTCTCAACGACGAACAAAAGTCATTTCGAATATTTCCGATAACTATTAATAGACTACTTTGTGTCTTCGGTATTTTTTTTTTGCTTTTTAGTAAAGAAAACTGAATATCTTAAAGAAAAGGCGACTAGATAAATTCAAGAACGGAGATCTCTGGAAGTTGGCAAACCAAGATCCCATGGATGTAGAAGTGCTCAGAAGAAAATGGAGATGGATAGGCCACTCATTGAAAAAGCCTCTATAAAACATCACGAAAATGGCTGTGCAGTGGAACCCGTAAGGTAAGAGAGAGGTTGGCCGCCCAAAAGACCCCTTGGAGTAGATCTTGAAAGCAGAAGTTGAAAGTTGGAAACAGACAGGGGGGGGGGCCTCCAAAAAAAAAGAGTGAGCTAAAAAGTGGTCAAGGAATTAGGTCAAGTAAGTCAAAGAAAACTCTTAAATAAAACTTTTTTCATTCGTGTTTATTTTGTAATTTTTTGTATGAATATTTTCTGTTCGTGCTTAGTGTTATATTAATTACTTTAATAATCTGAGAATACATTCGCAATACATATATGTCATGTAGTATTTTAATCATAAAGAAAACTTGACTTACGTAATAGCGTGTATTGCTATACAGTGCGGTATAAAGGCAAACAATTTACTTACAGTAAGATGCACATTTGTTTTAAATATTTATTATCTTAAAAATGTATGCTTAACATGTTAATTAAAATATTTTATTTAATTATTGTGAAGTTTTCTACGTATATTTTAAAACAAAATGTAAGTCTAGTGAATGTTATTGAAACCAAATATGGATATGATGAATTGTTTGTTTGTTTATTTGTTTGTTTTGTTTTAGTTTTCTAATTTTTAACAGATCTTCTGAATGTGAATCTTACAATATTCAACTCATCCTCTGTCTGCCTGAGAAAATGAAATTCAAATAAAAATGCATACACACAGGGCCGTTTTGATGTAATTAGGGGCCCTGTGAACAGATCCTTAGAGATATTTGGAGGAACTTTAGGTAAATGTACTTTCCTAGCATCCGAGTTAAACAGAAATTATACTTGAAGTGTTCAGCCGTTTTACATCTTGGGTCCAAGGTGGTCGCGAAGTTTGCCTGTCCAGAATAATGACCGTGCATTGATACATATATATATATATATATATATATATATATATATATATATATATATAATGCATGTGTTTATACAGTCATGCTAATGTTTTATTGGTTTGGTTCGATTCCAGTCCCAGGCAGACATGTATATGTGATATAAATAGAATGGAATGGACAAATCAAGCCTGGTGGTCCATGACCGATAACATTTTGTACAGTGACTTTGTGATTATAAACATTGTGTGACGATTTATATCAAACCTGTGATAGACATGTTAAGTTTTTAACTTATTTGTAATAAAGTGTTAAGGCAGCGATACACATAAAAGATGCATTATGGCTGAATGTTGTTGTTTTGCATGTAAAAAAAAACACGTATATATAACCTATAGAAAGATGACGTTCAGAGCTTCTTTGAAATAAAGGTAATATACAAACCTTACAAAACGTATAGGCTGCTTCATAAGAATGTTTAAAGCCCATGATTGAATAGTCTATCACTCTTTCAATCTATTGGAACCGGGCCATTACCTTATTAAGTATTTTTTTTTTAAATTATTTAGAACACCCCCCCTCTCTCCCAGTCAAAGTTCCCTTACTATTATAACATTTGTTGGGTACATTACTGACATAAATTACTTTGTTGATTCTTACATTTTATTATTTAAAGAATTTACCGCGTAGGACATTTTTTTAACCAATTTACATGGGCACACCAAGACCGGGGCACACCAAGATAAGTTTTTATTTAGCATTGAAATAACATGCCATTCCAAAAGGCATAGCTACGCTTCCGATGCAACTGGTCCAACACAATTGATTGTAGGTATTGACTACATATGTTGGCATGTCGACTTCTTTCATAACATTGGATCACGTGACGGCACGGCATATTCAGGCAGTTGTTGTCTATTTGATGAATGCTTCCGTCACATTGTGTTTTATCTGAAAGTATAAACGTTTAATTTAAATTAATAAACAAATAAAACTACATTTTATTAACTTCTTCGTGGGGGGAATGGGGAATAGAGAGAGTAAATAAGTAAAAAAGTATAAAAGTAAGTAAGTAAGAAAAAAAGTAAGTAAGAAAGTAAGTTAGAAAGTAAGAAAGAAGAAAATAAATAAAAAGTAAGAAAGTAAGTAAGTAAGAAAGTAAGTAAGAAAGTAAGAAAGTAAGTAAGAAAGTAAGACAGTAGAAAAAAGTAAGAAAGTAAGTAAGAAAGTAAGACAGTAGAAAAAAGTAAGAAAGTAAGAAAGTAAGTAAGAAAGTTAGAAAGTAAGTATTAAGACAGTTAGTAAGTAAAAATATAGTAAGTAAGAAAGTAAATAAGTAAGAAATTAAGTAAGTAAGAATTAAGAAAGTAGAAAATAAGTAAGAATGTAAGTAACTAAAAAAGAAAGTAGGTAAGAAAATCAGCAAGTAAGTTAGTATGTAAGAAAGTAAGTATGAAAGAAAGTAAGTAAGTAAGTTAGTAAGTAAGTAAAAATGTATGTGGGAACAAAGCAGACTGATGAAGGCGACCTTTCTGTGAACTCTCTCAGTGATATCTGCTGGCTTATAGCCCGTGAGATCAAATTCGCTGTGCCCCTCAACATAATGAGACTGCCATAAAGGCCAATGGCAAACGAGCTACCCCACTGGTCCACACTGTGCGCGGAGCACTCATAAAACACATGATCCACGGTTTCCACCACTTCTCCTCAATGGCGGCTAATGGAATCGACATAGGGACCTCAATGAAGGAAATAGCACCCAACCAAAAACATGACACTTCTAAAGTAATATGATATGTCTAAAGTAACATGGCATTTCTAAAATAACATGACATTTCTAAAGTAGTATGACATTTCTAAAGCGTCCGGGTCAAAATACTTCTTACACTTATATCTAGACAGTCTGACTCGGGGCCCTATAGACATGGGCCCCCCACTTAGAATGGCTGGGCCTTTCGTTAAGACGGATCATATATATATATATATATATATATATACATATATATATATATATCTGAATAAAGAGATCTTTTGAACAGACAAACTTGGGCACCCCAATGCACAAGGCACCCCCCTCAAGTATTAACTATTACTATATCAGATGCTAAAATGGCCCTAACAAGTACATATCACTAAGGCACCTTCAACAAAATATCTCTAAGGCCCTCTACCCAGGGCCCCTAATTACCTAAGAACGGCCCTGTGTGTATGTATTTTTTGTTTTAAATTACCTCAGGTTGACACAAGATGATTGAATATGTTAAATTTCACATCCTGGCCATCTTAGTCTTTTTTAGTTGAAATAATATCCACTAGCCACAATTTGTGTATTAAAAGATACGGAACAAAATATTACAATAATTATATTTAATATTTTTATTAACATGATAAGCGAACTTTAAAAAAAAAAATATTTAAAACAAATCTATATCTTACTCTAAGTAAATTATTTGCCTTTATACCACAATGTATAGCAATACACGCTATTACAAAAGTCATGTTTTCTTAATGATGAAAATAATACATGATGTATATTTTTTTTTGTGAACATATTCTCAGATAATTTCAGCTATTAATTTAACTAAGTGCAAAAAGAAAATATACATACACAGAAAACATTACAAAACATACATGAATTGAATAGTTTATATCAAAGTTTAATTACGTCTCAAACTATGAGTACGCAGCGAAGACATGCGGAAGTAATCTATTTATAGTTATCGGAAAAATTCGAAATGTCGTTTTTCGTCGTTGAGAACTATTGGGGAAATTAAAATATCTTATATAATTCATTAGTTGTCTAAGGAGTAGGACAGTATAGGTGATGACCAAGGCAATCTCCCCCAAAGGGTTACCTCTCGATAGAGGCGTTTTTATACGGTATATAACCAACATATGTATTTATAGAGCACCGCAGTTGCTACTCGACCCAGACCACGAATTTAATCATAATGCTCATACACTGCCATCGTAATGTTTTCAAAAACAACTGCTCATGCCTGTTTGGTGGAGGGGAAGGGCGCAACAAGGTCATTTTAATATGATATATAACATACATTCCGTGTCTAGGCCCACCGTTTTACACTTACCATAGAATCCACGTATTTCATCAACTGATTAAAGACAAGTTTTTTTTAAGATTTCAACATCACAATGTTAAAATATTTATTTCATAACGTAACGGCAAATAGAAAAATCAAAATTTCTAAGTGAGTAGATAGTACAGGGATCTCTGAGAATACAAAAAATAAAAACAATCTTTTTTTTTTTTTTCGAAAATAATATTTTTGACTAAACTTCAAAGATCAATAATTATTTCAAAATAATAAATTCTTCGGAGTTAATTTTAAAAAAATCCAAAAAAAAACAAAAAAAAAAAACAGATGAACTATTTTTGGTAACAGTGCGAACCTATTAGTTCCCGAAATAGCTCCATACATATAAACATTTTCAAGTTATCAATAATTTCCCTGGCCTGCCTAACTTTTTTTGTTGTCTTCACCATAAGCCAAAGCACTATTTCTAGGCAGCCATATGAAGAAAACAAAGCACTAGCTAGACCAACGTTTGTTACAACATATGTCAGTTACATATTTTAAGATGCCCAGAACCATAAAAAGAAGAATACTTGAAACTGTATACATTTTTATAACTCTACCTCACCCCCATTGGGGTGGAACCTCTGCCCCAAGAGGAATGATGCAATGACGACTTTTGTACGCCTACACATTGTTGATTCGGTCGTTCACCCCCGCCTTAGTGCGAGTGATGAAATAGTGTTATTTTCCACCTGCACACCCACGCGATGACCTTAACCCTCCATTTAGGCGGAAAAAAATGGGGCCAAAAAATTGTTACATAATGCACAGAAAACCAGACTGTCTTGATGGGAGCCCTATATTATAAAAACTAGACTGTCTGTATGGGGCCCTATTGACATGAAAACTAGACTAGCTGAATGGGGGCTCGATTGACATGAAAACAAGACTGTCTTAATGGGGCCCTATTGACATGAAAACTAGACTAGCTGAATGGAGGCCCTATTGACATGAAAACAAGACTGTCTTAATGGGGCCCTATCAACATGAAAACTAGACTAGCTGAATGGGGGCCTAATTGACATGGAAACTATACTGTCTTAATGGCCCTTATTGACATGAAAACTAGACTTTCTGAATCAGGGCCCTATTGACGTGAAAACTAGACTGTCTTAATAGGGCCCTATTGACATGAAAACTAGACTAGCTGAATGGGGGCCCTATATACATGAAAACTAGACTGTCTTAATGGGGCCCTATTGACATGAAAACTAGACTAGCTGAATGAGAGCCCTATTGACATGAAAACTAGACTGTCTTAATGGGGCCCTATTGAAATGAAAACTAGACTAGCTGAATGAGGGCCCTATTGACATGAAAACTAGACTGTCTTAATGGGGCCCTATTGACATGAAAACTAGACTAGCTGAATGAGGGCCCTATTGACATGAAAACTAGACTGTCTTAATGGGGCCCTATTGACATGAAAACTAGACCGTCTTAATGGGGCACTATTGACATGAAAACTAGGCTGTCTGAATAGGGGCCCTATAACATAAAAACCAGACTCTCTGAATCGGGGCCCTATTCACATGAAAACAAAGCACTAGACCAACGTTTGTTAGAACATATGTCCGTTGCACAGTTTAAGATGCCCAGAATAAAAAAAAAGTAAAATAACCCGCATCTTTCCGATGGAATCGAGCCCAGTTTTTCAATTAGACAGTCGTGCACTTTACACTACACAAACATTCGTCCCGCCTTTCAATAGTTCTTCTTTTGGTTTAACTTTAAGCTGAGACTTTGTTTCGTAAAGCCATGAAATGAAACAGACTTAACTCATCAGCATATAGAGAACTACCTTACACACTGTACTTATCAGCATATAGAGAACTACCTTACACACTGTACTCATCAGCATATAGAGAACTACCTTACACAATGTACTCATCAGCATATAGAGAACTACCTTACACAATGTACTCATCAGCATAAAGAGAACTGCTTTACGTCATTGGTGTCGAGCAATTAACCGGACCTGTCCACCCAGTGTTACGTCAACTCCGGGTACTCACAAGATCCACGATTTCCTCAGCCCCTATACAATAAAGAAAATGACAGTAGACGAGAAGTCTCAAGCTACAAAAGTACGCACCGATCTGATAATTCCTATGCGCCATAAAAAACAATTTTGATATTAAATGTATAAAGAATGTTGTTAAAATGAATTACTGATGTTGAACATTATTGTCAGAACTGAAAATATTTTCAAATTAAAATAAATGTGCAAAAAAATGGCATTACTGGTCACGGGTTGCCTGCACCGCAAGTAATATGTATAAACAAAATACCATAGCCTAGATTTTTAAAAAAAATTTATATAGGAAAAGCAACCGGCAAATTACCATAGCCTAGATTTTTTTTTTAATTTTATATAGGAAATGCGACCGGCAAAGGTTATCGACACCCCAGACATGCACTATGCATAAAAAAAAACATACAATAGCTATAAAATGGTCTTGTGTGTATTGAATAAAGTTAGCATAATCATTCATAATAAATGACTACAAGTTTAAATATATATAACATCAGTATATATAAATCGTGTATATTATTAGTCCAATACTTTATAAAAATATATAGATTTTTGTTCGTTTGTGCTTTGTATATGGCTATAAAACATCAATCAATTTTTCTCTAAGAGTTAGATCGGCAACACTCACGCCTCGTCCCTGCTTACGATTATGCCAAAATAAGGAGACCCTTTGAGCAGTCTGTTAATGTCAATCTTTTTGACTGAAATTTTTACTGGTTACCTAATACACCAATCCTCATCGATTAATGCCCTATGCGGTTAAATTTGAAAAAAAATATTTTTTGAAACACTCTACTGTATAGCCTACAACAACCTCTCTTAGACAACCTGTTTAGCCTACGACAACCAGAAACCTAATACAAAACTTAATATTGTCATACCTTACTACCAAACTTTCATACATGTTTAAAGAACTACTATGCTGATCTCCGTTAGTTTTTTTTCCCACCCAATCATCTTGTCTCGATATTTTTCATTATTAGATAAAATCCAATGTGACAGATGCAACCAGCCAAGAGAAAACTACTATATAAATATGCCGTGCCGTCACGTGACCCACTGTTATGAATGCAGTCAACATACCAACATATGTAGTCAATGTCAACAACATATTACAACTACAATGACATGGTGGGACCTCTTTCACCAGGAGACTGTGACTTAAAATTTGTTGTTTCGATTATTTTTTTCTATCATCTTTAAACAATTTTTATCCCGCCCTACCTCCGTCTGCTGTAGTTCAAAATTAAGAATACTGTTTTCTGATTTAATATTAATGATGGCTACACAAATTTCAGATGCATAAAGTACTAAGTAATTATAATATTTTATATTCAAATACTTCTTTAAACTTTATTTGAAGTCTAATTTACCAAGGAAGACTAAGGTACAAAAACATACACTTAATTTATTTGGAAACTCAGATAGTCTAGCAACTTTTCATACAACAACTAATACACCATAGTTTTAAACATCTACTTTAATGGCTGTAATGTTAGGGACTGGTGTCAGTTTGGAATCAGGAATTTGAATCTTGCTGATTATGATTGAACTGCTTCTTTTTTCTTTGAACCTTTTTCATTTTCATAATTTATTCTTCAGATTTTGAAAAGAAAACAAATGACAACGAATATATTTTTCTCAATTTCGTTCAAGATAGTCGCACAGTGCCGAACCAAAAGTTTTTTTTTTTTTGGGGAGGGGGGTGGGGCTACATTTTGACAATCAACTCCATCACATGAGAAAATGTACTTAACAATATGGAAAGAAATTTTTTGGGGCAACCCTCAAGCTGGTGCATGGGGGAGTCTACGATTTCGGATACCCCATCCCCCACATACATACGCCTCTGTAGTCGCATATACTTATAATGGGCTCGGCAAATTTCATAATTACATCAAAGTTGAACTATGGTCATTGCAAATGCTTTCAAATAAGAGCTAATATATAATATTTTATGAGCCGATACGTAAAAATGCATGAAATTCCCAAAAAATAATTTATATCTAGTCTTATGTCTATGTTATAGCCTAGAAGTTTGCCAAAAGTCACTTTAATGAAATGGAATCAAAATTGTAAAATTTAATATGATTTTATTCTATTTTATATTACTTTAGCTTAGAAAATATCATACTAAATGGGACAAATAAATAAAATGTTCATTTCAGAAGTATTTTCTGTACTTTTTTTTAATGTGCACAAGGTACATTGGATTTTTTAGTGTTTTCTGTACGCTGTTTATTGTCTACAGCAGTTCATTGGAATTTGTTTATTTTCTCTACGTTGTTTAATATGAACAAGGTACATTGTAATGAGTGTATTTTTTTTTTTTTAATTTTACTTCGCACTCTATATATTTTGGTGTTAACATGTTAAAAATATATGATGATTATGAATCTTGATGGTGATTTTCTATTTTTGTTTATTGCATTATTTCTATATCATAAATATTTGAAAATACATTCATCATGAAAATAAATATTTTGTTATTATTTTTGTTGTTAATGTATACGTTTATTGTTTAGAACGTAATATAACAGTATTGTTAAAAGGAAATATATATTTGAAATTATTTTACGTTTACCAACAGTGAAAACATGTATTTTTCTCTGCTATATGTTAAACAACAGAATCCATTGCAGCATAATAAGCTTCAGTCTGATAGAAAGACAAAATACTATAACATGTCTTTTTTAATACATTATAAAAGCTGACACAAAACATACACAATGTTAATAATTGATAAATGGCAAAACGAAACGACAACAAAAACCATATTAAACAGTGTCGTCTCCGATGCATTACGGACCCGTGGTGGAACTAGGGTTTAGTGGCAGTGGAATTAGTGTTTAATGGCGGTGGAATTAGGGTGTAGGTGCGGTGGAACTAGGGTGTAGGGGCGGTGGAACTAGGTTGTAGGGGCGATGGAACTAGGGTGTAGGGGCGGTGGAACTAGGTTGTAGGGGCGGTGGAACTAGGGTGTAGTGGCGGTGGAAGGAGGATGTAGTGGCGATGGAACTAGGGTGAAGGGGCGGTGAAAGTAGGGTGTAGTGGCGGTGGAACTAGGGAGAAGGGGCGGTGGAAGTAGGGTGTAGTGGCGGTGGAACTAGGGTGTAGGGGCCGTGGAAGTAGGGTGTAATGGCGGTGGAACTAGGGTGTAGGGGCAGTGGAAGTAGGGTGTAGTGGCGGTGGAACTAAGATGTAGTAGAGGAGGAACTCGGGTGTGGTGGCGGTTGAAGTAGAGAGTATTGGCGGTAGAACTAGTGTGTAGTGGATGTGGAACTATGGTGTAGTGGCGGTGGAACTAGGGTGTAGTGGCGGTGGAACTAGGGTTTGGTGGCGGTGGAATTAGGGTTTAGTGGCGGTGGAATTAGGGTGTAGTGGCGGTTAAAGTAGGGTGTAGTGGCGGTTAAAGTAGGGTGTAGTAGCGGTGAAACTTAGGTGTAGTGGCGGTGGAACTAGAATGTAGTGTCGGTGGAACTAGGGTGTAGTGGCGGTGGAAATAGAATTTAGTGGCGGTGGAACTAGGGTGTAGTGGCGTGAAAGAAGGTTCTAGTAGCGGTGGAAGTAGGGTGTAGTGGACAAACTAAGAAGATTGAAATTAAATAATCTTAATCATACACAGTTATTCCGCCTCTCCCTGAGTTAAGACGGCCTTGGTGTACATATTGGCAATAACCCAAAGGAAAATATAAAGATGATTTGTACTAATGGGCACAACCACACCTGATTATTCATTTTATGTCAGGTATCTCCCTTGGTGCAGTCCTATAGTACCACCACCCCCTTGTTTCTTCATCATTTAAACCCGTGGTTCCCAAAGTGGTCCCCAACTTTTGGGGTCCGCGAAAGGTTTAATGTAAAATAGTAAAATAATGATCTATTATTATTATGGAAATCAAAAAAAAATAAACTAGTAGTGCACACTAATTAAATTAATAACAAGCATGGAGCTGTGTGAGACAGATGGCCGAAAACACGTTTATACCATATACATTAATGAAATGAAGCCGCTGCATGCACTAACTTGTCTACAATATAAACGTAAACTATAAAAGAGGTGTACATTGTATTTCGAATTTAGTTCTATGTGATGCTGATACAAAGCCTATATACTAATTTTCTCAGTTTTTTCCTCAAACAGTCAAAGAAAAATACCGTCACTGCAACAAACCATAATTGCAAGGTCCGGAAAGCTGCATACTATTGGTGAAGAATTTATTTTACCAGCTGCAAGTGAGGTAATACGCACTGTTTTGCACAAACCAGCTTTCGATATTATAAAAAAAAATCTAATGAGTGATAATACAGTACAAAGAATGATTGACGAATTGGCTCAGTCCGTAGACAATTTTTTATATTATTACTTTAAAAGTTATGAATTTTCTATACACCTTGACGAGTCTACTATACCAGGAAACGAAGCTTTACTTTTAGCTTATATAAGATTTGTAAAAGAAGAAAATTTTTGTCAAGAATTGTTATTTGAAAAAAGTTTGGAAACAAAAGGTTAAACGTTTTTTACTGAATTAAAAATAGTGTTCAATGTAAAAGCTTTACCCTTGACTAATACCATTTCTGTTGCTACTGACGGTGCTCCAGCAATGGTTGGAAGATAAAGAGGTTGTCTGGCTTACTTAAAACAAGCTGCACCAAATGTATTTATAGTGCACTGTGTCATTCATTGACGTCATTTTGTCGCAAAAAATCTTAGTGATAGATCACTAGATTATGTCATTAAAATAGTTAATAAAATCAGAAGGAATGTCTAAAATTAGATATTGTGTTCTCAACATTGAAAAATGACGAAGACTATAACCGTCTACTACTTCACACAGTAGTACGTTGATTATTTAAATGTGAATGTTTAAATCGATTATTTGCGCTCTTTGGTTTAGTGTTGAAATTCATGGAAAGCAAAGACAATGATTTGCGACACAATTTTACATAGCCTATATCAGAGGTTTTCAACCTTTTGTATGCTGCGGACCCCACAGACATTCCAGCCAGGGTGGCGGACCCCATAGCCCAAAGCGGTAAGGGACCGTTCACGTATTATATAACGCTGAAGGGAGATGGGGTGGAGACATTTTTGCGTTTTACAATATGTGAACGTCCCCTAAGGCTGTGCCTGTTTTGCACTACAGCAAGATCTTCATTCATGTCCTTTGTCGCCAAGGCCTCGCTTTGAATCACTAAGTGGGTTGATACTATGTAAGGCGCTGCTTGTTTCCCTTGTGCGACTAAACCAGACTTACGACCAGTGATTGCAGCAGCGCCGTCCGTGCACATGCCAACAGGCCAGTCATGATTCTTCAATAAATGCATCAAGTACACGGAAAAATTCTTCACCGGTTGTGTACCCCGGCAGCGATTTGCAGTACAAAAAGTTTTCAACGAGTTCACCTTTACAGCAGTCTCAAAGTTCACCTTTACTGCAGTCTCAAACGTAAACCAACAATTGGGCTGCATTCGCAATGTCTGTAGTTTCGTGAAGCTGAATTGAGAGTCTGATATGCTGAAGGTGTGCAATCAGTTGGCAGCGAACATCCTAAGACATTTCGGAAATTCGTCTACTCACTCTGTTATCAGACAGTGGAATGGCTTTCAGTTTTTGACTGTATTCCTTGCCTATAACGACTTTGCACATGTCGACTTCTGCCGGTATAATTAGCTCTTCTGTAATCGTATGATGTTTTTTCGAGCTCGCTATTCATAATGCTACCAACTAAAAACGACGCTCGAAGAGATTTCTCGTTCACAGTAGTGCAGGCCATCAGCTTGCCCTTCTGTTTCAAATCGAGCTCTTTCTGCCTCTCAGAGCATTCATTCGCTTTACTGGCAAGTCTCAAATGTAGTCAAACGGCGCCTCAATTTTGCAGGCTTCATTGCATCGTTCGATATTGTTTGCATCACACGACACAAAGAAGTTGATCAGCATCGGTTACCACTGCGGTGAAGCCGAATGGTATATATTCTGGATTATACTTGCACCGTTTTCTTTTTTGTTCATATTTGGCTGCTTGATCATCCTAATACTCCAGGTTCTGGTCAGTTTTCCTCTTTACAAATTTATACATGCTACTATGCTTGCACAGTTTACTTTTACAAATATTGATAAACAAATGACGAAAAAAAACGGGTTAGTCTCGTTGTCTCAGATCACACAGGGAAAAAAATAAGAGACAAAGTTTCAGAGTAGAGAGGATTAGAGGAGGTAAATATCTGTAAAAATATTTCACATTCTGAAAAATCCCTATTATTGCTCTGGCCTACTGTCATATTAAAAAATTTATTAAAAAATCTACTTCCAACTAAAACAATCTGTGGGTTTCATTTTTTTTAACTAACATGTGAAGTGTATACCAGCAATTTCATATCAAAAACTTTAATCCAAGGAAAAACTAGGCTTATAATAATTGTAACCACTGATTAACCAGACTATTTATCAACATTACACACGCTTGCGCAGATCAGGATGTTTTAAGTCATGTCAGAGCTCAATAAGTAAGAAATTTTGCCAAGATGACATGACTCAAAAACTGCACAAGTGCAAGTAATATGCAGGATAGTTCGGAATTCAGACGAAAATTTAAAGAAATACCATCAAAGTTTTCAATTCTGCACATTATTGTCTGTGCTTGAAACATTGGTATATCTAGTATTTTTTTGTTGAGATAAATCCTAACCAATCAACCAAACCAAGCAATACTTTATACAAGAACAATCCCTACTTTCCTTGACTTGCCCACGGACCCCTTTGAAGCTCCTCGCGGACCCCCAGGGGTCCGCGGACCACAGGTTGAAAACCTCTGCCCTAGACCACGAGTTGTTTAAATTGGGTTGTGACACTTGGAAAGAGGATAATATTTTCAGATTCGAAATATTTCGAAATTGTAAAATTAAGTTGAAGATCAGCTTGCTTACTGTCAACACTTAACGGTTCTTCATGCAGACCTGAGCCAAAGATTTGAAGACATTCTTCACTTCCATATTCCCGACAAGGGTTAGAGCCATTGCAAGCTTGGACACAGATGAATTCTTACTAATACAGAAATATTCACAAAAGAGGAATTTAAACCAATCATTAAAGAAGGGTACCACAAATTCTGGTTACAAAAACAGATCCCAATTTTATATCCTGCATTATGGGTTATTATACAGAAGTTGTTGACTGTTTTTCCGTCTTACTATTTGGTAGAACGTGGATTAAGTAACAAACAAAAACACACACACACACACAAACAGAAACAGAAACCGACCAGAAATGTGTGCTTGTGGGAATTTGCAGTCACATCTCACAAACATTGAACTGGACATAAATAACATAAATAAATTCATAACATCTCATCAAGTTCATCCAAGTCATTATTTGTTTTTTTTTTTTTATTTTAAACGAAAATTATAATTTCAGTAAATACTTTTTCAACAAAATATTTTTTTTTATTTATAGTTTTCATACGATGAATTTATACAGATTTTCACTTGGGGGTCCGTGACCAAGTTTTGACTATAATAGGGGTCCATGTGTCAAAAAAGGTTGGGAACCACTGGTTTAAACTATTCTGTTTCTGAACACCAAATTGGAGCCAATCACATAGTCTATGTACATCAGCAGCAGCTTGTCAAACAGCAGCATAAAGAAGTAACAAAATATTTGGTTTTGTTTTTAGTTAAAGTATAATTCACATAGCCATTGATAGTGGACACAACGATATTTATGTGTTACGAATTTATTTTGTAATTTTTTATTTTAATTTTCTTTACTTATATTGTCGTCAGGGAAACAGATTTGCTTTCAAACGTCATCTCTATGGGTCTACTCGTAATCGGGGAATATTTTTGACTTTACCAGGGATTAGACACTGTACCATCTGCATTCGAGTCGAGTTCACTATCGACTACGCTGTCCAGCCGATAAAGGGAAGTAATTATATATATAGTTTTTTATAAAAGTAGCGAATGACAGTATTCCAATGCACACACATTCACATACACCAAAATATAAGAAGGATAATGCAGACTGAATAGCTATGAGAGGGGGGGGGGCAGAAACAGCCCTGTTAATTGTTTCAGCAATGTTCATATTGAGAGGGGGCGCGCCTACATTTGTTTTCTTCAATGAGCATAAACACGTGAATTTACTTCAAAAATTGCGGAAGTAAAATAATCTATTTGTAGAAAATCGGGAAAAATTCAAATGACAAAGTTTTCGGTCATCAAAAATTATTAAAGAAATATTTAAAACTACAAAGTTCACATAAGGTAAAAAAACAAAACTGACCTAGAAATAGATATATTTTAATGGGCTTTGCCAGAACGTTTTGTACCAAAGTAGCGCAAAAAAGAAAGGCGTACAAAGTAGGCCTATCATTTGGCTACATTCCATGCACTAATTTGGAATTCTAGCAATATAACAACACTAGTTTTGATACGATACACAGCCTATCGTTACCTTTTAGCCCTGCTTTTTACACTGGCCCCTTGATTTTTAACCACTCATACAGATACAGATTTGATAAGACATTAAGCCCACAGTATAATACACAGATACACACATTTGATACTCTCCGTTGGCCCCGTGGATTGAGTAAAAAAAAAAGTAAATTTCCTTTAGCCCCAACGGGCCATCGGGGCAGTAAATTCCGCATATGAAGGACTTTTGTGGTTACCACAACGCCCATCCGCCTTTAATCCCCCTCAACTTGAAGTCAGAAGCCAATTTTAAGCTGGGTAGACTTTCACCAGGACCTGAAAAAATCCAAAGCTTCTCATTGAGATTTAAACCCTGGACTCTACAATCGACAGTCGTGCGCTCTACACCGCACGACCACCCGTCCCCTGTGGATTATGCCATTTTGATAGAGCCATGTTATAAATTGGCACACTTAGACTGTAAACTAACACATGAGTGAACTATGGCCTAATTGCTAGTTAAGTCAAGCTCGCCAGTCGTTTCTCTTTTAAAATAAAATTAAGCAAGGTTGAAAACAATGCACCCATTCAAACACTCCATAAACCCAGAATACGGTAAACCACTCTTGGCTACATAAGCGAGGTTCACCAAATGAACAAGACAAACCGCCTAGTATATATTGTGTGATTTTTGCTGTATTGAAAGCTGTCAACTCTTCCACTAATATGACTTTGAGAGATGTAGCTAGTGGGCAATTTAATTTTATATTAAATAGATAAGTTAACCAATGTGCGATTGTATTTCCTGATTTTTGTAACTATTTAAAATCTAGTTTAATAAATTCTGAAAAAAGAAAAAGTTCTTTTATTTAAATAATAATCGTGACATTTATTTTACATGTCATATTTCAGTTGAAAATGGCAAGTGTAGACATAAATTTGATTCAAGAACGTAAAACAATGTTGTTAAACCATGATTTTGGTAAGTACTAATTTTTTTTTCTCATTTCGATTATAATACATCATCCTTAAATATCATTTATTCTGTTGTTTTTTTACGTACTGTTTACAGCAATGAACATCTTCATTTCTATGTTTTAAGTCAAACTTTTAAAACTGTGTACAATTGTTTTTTTTATATACATTACAGACAAACAATACCTATAAACATGACATTAAAAACATCGCATACAAGTAACATTGTAACTGAAACGATTTCGTACTAAATGTCGTGAAAAACTCTTTATATTAATACAACTTGCATAGGTTAACCTCTTTTAGACAATTACAGTAGTCTATAACAAAAAAAGGTAGTCTAGAGCAAACACCTTAGACAAATAGACGAGACCAGAACAACCTCAATTAGCCAAAGTAACACCTAATAAAAACCTTTTTATCATCTTACCGATAACTATCATTTTACCTCGTTTAAACATATCTATACTCCTGGATATTAAAACATAACATATCTTCTTTTCATCAACTAAATTTATACATTGTTCTCAATTTATTTATATGATTAGATAAAAGACAATGTGATAGATGTCATCAGTCAATAGACAACTACTATATAAATGTGCCATGCCGTCACGTGACCTACTGTTACAAATGCAGTCAACATACCAACATATGTAGTCAATGTCAACAACATATTACAACTTCAATTACATGGTGGGACGTCTTTCACCAGGAGACTGTGACTTAAATTTTGTTGTTTCGATTCTTTATCTGTTTTGATATTTGAAATTTAAGATGAACTAAAATATATTCAGATTTACCGAACCTGGATACCACAATAACAAAGATTAAAACCGAAAGATGACTTTGTTTGTGTTTTGTTTATGTTAAAGTCACGAAATACATTTTTATCGAAATTGAAATATGTCAATACACTTAACAATAAATATTACATTTTGTTGAGATGAAAAGTTAAAATAAATGTTTTTTTTTTTATTTTAAATATAATAATTATTTTGTACATTTGGTACAAATGTTATGGATAAATTCTATTTTTTAATTTCTTTTTATTTTAACAATAAAAGTTGGAAGTAAAACAGGAAGTTCAACTGTATGGGGACACAACTCCCGTACTTGTCTTACGACAAAAGGTAGAAATGTTAATGGGTTTACTTGTATTAGGAGTATTCATTTTGACTCAGTTATCTCCCCTAGTATAATTGCCGCGATTGTACATTACCAATCTCTCCCCACCTCCCCCCTCCCCCCAGTCTACGAAAAGTGAATTCCCCTAGACTGTATACATGTACTTCAAATATTTACAAGCATTGACTTTGTGACGTAAGAGTCGTGATGATGAAGCTGGCGGTGAAGAACAATGGCCGTTGAGTGTAAATAAATGAAAACTTCATTTCCGTCAACCATTTAACATTATTCTATATATCTGTGCCCTCCTTTTCATTGTGAAAAAAAAATATAATACAATTGGCCATTTAGGTAGATAATAACAACCCCATGAGGAATACGTATTTAAAAAAAAAATGCCAGGCAGGTCCAGTAGCAGCTAGACCAGGGGTGGCCTAATCTTGCTCTGCGATAAGCTTTCAGCGCCTCCCTTTGACGACGACACTCGTGATTGTATGTATGGCATGTGTGTTTATAATCGGCATGGGAAAAAAAAATTGCGTGTTAATGAATGATGGAATCAGTTCATTAATTTTTCTTTTAAAATACACATTTCAACTTTCATAATTATTTCTACATCTATTTCTGAAATGAGCCAAGTAACCTTGCAATCTTTGTTCATAGTAGAAATACTTTTATTTATGATGAAGTGTTTTGGTCGCTTTCATCACTAGCACTGAACTTAACATTATACTAAAATTGTTTATACAGGTCATGGACCACCAGGTTAGTTTATGTCCATTCCATTGCATTACCGACACTATATTAATTGCCTGGGGCTGGAGTCGAACCAGCAAAACCAATAGAGCACAATGATTTTTATATGTCTTTATTTGACGTTTTTATTTCACTGGAAAAAAATGTTACTTTCAATTCATATAAGATTTATTTTTATAATTTAGCTAAAAAAAATACGCTCAACAACTGGACCTTTGGTTTATCAGTTAAACTTTTAAATATAAAAAAGTAATAAAATTAACAACATAACATGATTCAAAATTGCGAAGCCTTGGCAAACTATTTGGTTGTCATTTGTCACGTGATTACAGCAGACGACGAGGGCTGGCGTACAATGGCGATTTGGTGGCGCTATGAAGGATTTACAGAACATTGTCGTAATTAGTGGAAAAAACTGAATTTTATTCTAACAGTTGATCTTATGTATTGTGTTGTTTATATTTTCATGTGAACGAGAAAAAACTTAACGAACATAAAACCTTGACTTAATAAAACCGTAACATATTGAGCACATATATAAGTTCGTCTAGTCGCGCATGCGAAAATCTATAGCTGGACGGCGTAAAAAAATACGAATTCCATTAGGCTGAAATGGTAGCCACTGCGTTGACATAACCAGGGGAACAAAACAGAATTTATCATAACAGTTGGCTTTTAGTACCGTCTTGATGATAATTTCCACTGTCTATTGAACGATTAAAAAAAACTCAAATTTAGTATATTATGTTATTTTTTGTGTGTGGATCATTTAGTGTGTCAACATTAATTTTTAATAACTGAATTAATGTTGGAGACTGGACCACTATTTAAACATATATACTTTGTAAACATTAAAATGTATCTTGAAATGACCTACTTACATCTATTTCAGGACATTTCCATAAAAAAAATTCATATAATTCTTTAAACGTTTTCCACCAATTTTAATAAAAATTAACATCCTTACATGATTCGAAATGGCGAGACTTTGGCAAACAACTTGACTGACTCGTGAATACAGCAGACGAGGAGGGCTGGCGTACAATGGCGATTGGGTGTATTGTGTAACACAGTCAACTTGAGTATCCTTTGTTATTTTTCGTGTATAGATGTTTCAGTCTGTCACCTCTTGTTTATACCGTCTGTCACCTCTTGTTTATAACTGAATTAAAGGTGGAGATTAGCCAAGTTTTACTTAAAGCACACATTCCTGACAATGCAAAATATTTTTTTTTAAAGTCATTTACATTTATTTCAGCAGAATTTTTTTTCATAATGAATTTTTGGTGTGATACATTCTTCTGTAGTCAGGACCTAGAAAATAAGAAATGAGCTACATTGACTTTTTTTTTTTTAAGCGATAAAGGAAAGAGCAAACATAACAAAACAAGACACAATGCGAGATGTTTAGAAATCTCAAAACATTAGACTCCGAGTCATTCCCTTTTCAACACAACAAAAAAAAAAGCGAGAGTGAGAGTTTGACTGAGATGTTGAAAGTAAAATGCACATTCTTTTTTTCTTTTTGTTGAGTTGGATTTTTTCAGCAAAGCGACAGGGCGGGGTTGAACTAGATGTTGAAAATGAACCACGCATCCCTTTGTGTCGAGATGAATTTTTTCAACAGCGCGAGCGAGAGGCTAGACCTTAAACGTGCTAAAGAAATTAAACATGGCACAGTATTTTTCCTCAACATTCGTCTTCAAACGCCTCTTCCTATAGACTAATCCTTCACAGTGGCGTTAGAGAAAAGTTGAGTTAAACCAAATACCCAGCCACACGCGGCCCACGTAACAGCACAAAGTGAGCTATGCAGCGTTCAGAACAAATCAGTGTGACCCATGCGGCCCTTGTAACAACACAAAGTGAGCTATGCATCCTTCGGAACAAAAAACCGTGACCCATGCGTCCCTCGTAAAAGCACAAAGTGAGCTATGCAGCCTTCGGAACAAAAAACTGTGACCTATGCGTCCCTCGTAAAAGCACAAAGTGAGCTACGCAGCCATGGAAACAAAAAAATGTAACCCATGCGGCCCTTGTAACAACTATTTTAAAAATTGTGCTGGAGTGTTAACACCCAGTCACGTCCTTAAAAAAAATTATCACACGAAAACAAAACTTTCAGCTTTTGAGTTATTTCCAGGACAGTATGAAGTACACTGTGGGAATAGATTCAATTTGTGAGAGAATAAAAGTTATTTTAAATGATGACATTTTTCTCCCATATGTCATTGCGTTAATTTCGTCATTTTTTTTTATTTTTTATAACCTAAAAAACACTTAAGTCTTCTAATTTCTTAATTATTTTTTTTCGAGAGACAGTTTTCTTTTAATTGGAACCGTCTGATATTTCTCTTGTTCAAAACTCAAAACAAGTTTTATAATTTGAAACTTACGTCACGTCACAAAGGACTAGTCTGCTAATATTGAAAAGGTAGACACTTATTTCATTCAAAGAGGACATAACTTTCAAAGAGAGGCTTTCTTCAGAGCCGGTTCTAACGGCGAGTGCACTGGAAACAGATCGTAAAATGGCCGAAAATAAAATGCAAATGTGTACCCTTTTTAATTCCACTCATTTAATTAAGATGGTCAAGATTTGTTTTCTGCCTCAAGGGGCTCAATTGACCTGACTTTCATCTATTTATTTACTATTCTAGGTACCTCCTCTTTTAAAACCACTCGAAGTTAAAGAAAGAGAAGAAAGTTGTTATATGAATTGCGCTTGGTCACCATTGGTAGGTAAATTCCTCTTGACAACAAGTAGAATATGATGTTTTCCTTGGCTATTACTTGTAAATGAGCTGCCATGGCAATCACTTGTATATAAATAGCCCCTGCTTAACTCTAAAATTTGGCATATATTTAGACAATATTATACATTTGTATAATGTCCTTTTTATTGCCACATTTATGTGCTGTGTAAAGGAAGTAAAGTTTTATTAACCCTAGCAACTCATACAAGGCACTATTAGATTCCTTTAAACAGCATTGCTATAATAAATGTATGCTATACACTGTTAAAAGCCATAAGTTTGTGTTCAAATATTCCGCTTCATTGAACGAATCTATAAAAATCTTGTGGAATTTACAGCTTCAGTTTATTGACTGTCGACAAATTTTGTTTAACTTTTAACAAAAAAAAATTAAATCAATATAATAAAACATCAGAGTAAAATTATTTTTTAATTTTACTTTAGGTTATGTCGATTGTATCACGTCTTGTGCTATGTGGGCGTTTGATGAATGTACATCCTGTGTTTTGTTAACATCATTCAATATATCACATGTTACTTTGTGTGTCTAAACTGATGATATATGGAACACCTACAAGGTTCTGTACAGAGCATAATAACGGTTTCCACATACGATGACTAATTGAATATAATTCTTTCATTTTTTAGTCTGATATTTACATCAACAGTTAACCACGGAGGGAAGTAACTGTCTTTTTGTGGGATGGAGAACAAGGACTATATACGAGTTGTACCCCTTGGATATCAAAGTTTGTTTAGTTTGTTTATGAATCAAATCCAAAATACACAAAATGTTTATTTTAATGTTTTAGACAGGGACCCAGATTATTATTTCAACACACGGGGCCCTTCTGATGAAATGTTAAATTTTATTATTATAGTAAATACAGACACTATTTATAAACAAAAATAGAAGTCAACATTCTTTAAGATTTTGTATTTAAAAAAAAAAAATTAATTAAAAAAAATAATAACAATAGATTTATTTAAGAATACAAAATTTAAATTATGTCCCCCTTTTATGGCTAACAACAAACATTTCAAGTTAATGTTAATAAGAAATATATATTGGGCTCTAAAAGTTTTTGAATTAGTTAGCAACATTTATATTGTAATTGAGTACAATTAGTATTTTTTTTTATAAAATTGTTCTAATAAATACAATTAGGCATTTTTTTTACCTAACATGCCAATCAATTCATAAGCTGTTATTTTGTAACATTGTTACCCATATTATGGATGTGGACTGAAGAGGGATCACAGTCAATATGTAACTGGTTTAATTCTACAGTCTACCTATGTCTTCGAGGTGTCTTTATGGACATTACAGAGTGAGTCTGGAATGTTGGATCGCGTATAAAGGGTCCCATTAGTTGTTGTAATGTATCAATAGGTATAAAAAGATATATGTTTCATTTATACATGTAATTTAGATTGTATCAAACAAATATTTTTTTTGTTTTATAAATCTGTAATGAATAGTAATGTAAACAGCCCTTGTAACAGCACAAAGTGAGCTATACAGCCTTAGGAACAAAAAATAATACAAAAAAGATTTACCCATGCGGCCCTCGTAATAGCACAAAGTGAGCTATGCCAACTGTGACCCATGCTGCCCTGGTAACATTTCCAGGACAGTATGAAGTACATTGAAGGGATAGATTCAATTTGTGAGTAGATAAAAGTTATTTTAAATGGTGACTTTTTCTCCCATATGTCAAAGAATTGATTTTACTCATTTATTTTTTTTTTCCTCATCTAAAAACACCAAGTCTTCTAATTTCTTATTTAATTTTTTTGAATAGACAGTTTTCTTCTATTGGAACCGTCTGATATTTCTCTTGTTCAAATTACGTCACGTCACATAACACTAGTGACATTAGTCTACTAATATTGAAAAGGTAGACACTTATTTCATTTTAAGATGACATTACTTACAAAATGCGGGCTTTCTTCAGAGCCGGTTCTAATGGCGAGTGCACCGGAAACAGATCGGAAAATGGCAAAAAAATAAAAACCCAACTTTGTAAAAAAAAAAAATTATATCAGTCATTGAATTAAGAAGGTCAACATTTTCTTCTGCCTCAAGGGGCTCAATGGACCTGACTTTTATTCCTTGAGGATATCAGATGGTCACTTATAAGCATGAACCGTCCCCGAATGACATTGTCGGACTTTGCTTTATTTACTATTCTAGGCATTTCCCATTTTAAAAATACTTGGACTGTTTGTCTAATATACAAGGTACCTCCCCTTTTTGTTTTGAATCACCCGGACAAACGTTTGTCTCAGAAGTGTTGTGTAATTATTTATTCACTGAAAATGAAACTTTAAATAAAAAAAATCTTTGTTTTTGCTACCCAAATATAAAGAGTCCATTATAAATGTTTTATATAAACTGAAAAAACGTCAGCTGTCAAGGTCGTACAGCTACTTTAATTATAAGGCAAATTAAAATGTATGATATGACGTAATATTATGGGAATCCTCCGTCCCTATAGATCCAATTTTTTTATCCATTTTTTATTCCAAAATTCAAAATAATAAGTAAATGAAATATGTTATAGAAGGGTAATGAAAATGAAGTTCTCGGTGAATTATTTCAAGTATTCATAAATGTTTACACAGAAATTTGCCGAAACTCAAAACTGCATCTGTCTAATTACCCCCAGGTAGGCAAAAATGGTACAAAATATTTTTTCTATTAATTCGTATGAACGTTAGCTAATTACGACTCGTTTGTACAATCCTAATTTATATAAAGAATACATCTCAACTTGTTGAAATTAATTTCCTTTGAGCTCTAGATATAGTTATCTCAGTGAATGCTTTACGCAATATAGCCAAACGAAATTCCATTCATCTAGATTAAGAAATAATGAAGTGATAGGGTGAATGTCTCATTTAGAGCCACATCAAATTAAAAAAAGAGAAGAAACTTGTTACATGAGTTACGCTCGGTCACCATTGGTAGATGAATTGCACTTGACAACAACTGGAGCATGATGTTTCCCTTGGCTATTACTGGTATATGTGTTTTCATGGCAATCAGTAGTATATACATACATTATGGTCTATATTTACAGGTATATATTATAAATAAATTCATGCTGTTAAAAGTCATAAATTTTGTGTTCAAATCATCCGCTTTATTGAAAGTATTTATAGAAATCAGTTTATTGAATGTAGACAAATTTTACTTAACTTTAAAAAAAAAAAAAAATTATGATAAAACATCTGAGTAAAATTAATTATTCCATTTTATTTAAGGTTACTCTGATTGAGTCAGTAAATAAACGTCGTTTGTTACGTTAGCGTTCAATTAATGTACAGCCTATGTTATGTGAACATCCTCCAATGTATCTAATGTTACTTTGTGTCTCAGATATTTGGAACACCCATACGATTATGTACAGAGCATAATAATGGTTTCCACATACGAGTGACTCGCTGAATATTAAAGTCTATTAATTTTTTTTTTTAAAGCTTGATATTTTTATAAAAATTCAACAGCGGAGGGAAGTAACTGTCTTTTTGTGGGATGTAAAATTAGGATTAAATACGAGTTGTATCCCTTGGATATCAAAGTTGGTTAAGTTTGTTTATAAATCAAATCCAAAATGCAAAAAAAAAATTGTATATAGGGGCCAGGTTATTATTTCAACATCTGGGGCCCTTCTGGTGAAATGTTGAACTTTATTATTATAGTAAATACAGAGACTAATTATAAACAAAGAGATAAGTCAACATTGTTTACGATTTTGTATTTTAAAGATTTATTTTTTTTAAATTAAAAGTTTATTTAAAATTAATACAAAAATCAGTAAAATTTTTAAATACATTAACTGCGAAATTAGAAATCAAGTTTGATATGCTAATGATATGCTGAATATCAATCCAATGCAATATACAACAGTGTGTGTTAGTGAATGGGGATAAACAAACCAATTAACCAGTGAAATTAAAAAAAAAAATTGTTTGCTCATTACACGTTTTTACGCGTATTTAAATAATTCTATCACATATCATCAGTTTTCTATATTTTTGATCGTAAGTTGTCTGATATTTAGAACAATAATCAGCTTAACTGTCCTGTAAATGTTTATATTTGTAAATAATTTTGTTAGAAAGAAATTTTAATTATTGATTCGCCATAGATTGATAGATACATAATCATAAAGGGAGTTAACTTCATTAATTCAAACATATTATCACAATTATGTACCTTTGAAATTTGAGTGTTACGTTTTTATTTATTTATAAATACAAGTGACAATAAATGTACAAGCCTAAAAATAGAAAATTGAAGTAATCATAAATAGCTAGTTTAATATAATAATAATAAATTCTTAAATATAATTACAAATATAGAGACATTACATTGTCAACAAAAACAAAAAAAAAATAAAAAATAACACAAAGGTGTACAACAGTGTTAGGATGTATGTTACAATAAGTAAACCTAGAAGCCATTCTCTTGATGAAACTAATCAAACCAGGTGAGTGTTCTGTCTATGTGTCTGTTACATTGAACGCACACACGCACAGTTTCACGACAGTTGTAACAAGTTGTAACATGACCACATGGTAGACTCACGCAGGTAATGACGTCATTCTTTAGACATGACGGACAATCTATTGTATCTGAAAGTTAGAAGAGTAAAATTTAGGAATTTCAATTTGAAAGATTTCTATTTAATATAATTTTATTTATTATGAAATAGTTAATTCTTAAATCAAAAAGTTTCGAACCAGATACAGGTATCCGAGTCACGCGGAAATAAAACAAACCAAAAAGATAACGAAAGATACACATAACGTTTCATAGAAATAATATTTAATATTGAAAAAAAAATACTCATGTATCGAATATAATTACGGAGTATGTTCGAAAGAAATTGTCTTTTTTCCGTTTATACTACAATATATTTAGTGAACTCAATTAAAATACATAGTTTGACTAATGTATTGAACTTTCTATTTATCATAAAGTTACCTTTATAAACTTGGAATGTCCGGAAATTTTAGTTATTTAGTCAGAAATATAAATTTAATTTTTTTTTTTTTTAAATTACATGTTTAAGAATTAAACTGTATTGATTTACTCTAATTGCCCCTGAAATACTTTCAAAATTACGTAAACTTGTAGTTTACTTATGACTATAATTGATACTACTATTATATAACATATTATTTATCAAATATTAATTAAAAATAAACGCTTACCTAAGAAAGTGTTCAATATTCTTGTAATCTTTACATAAATGTCCTCAAAATAACCATTGTTTTTTTTTTATGTAATGAATGCCATTTTTTATATTTGAACTTGCAAATTAATTTATAAGTCAGGTAAACAGAGCTATGAAGAAGTAATGTATATTTATACCCTTAAATAGATAGGACTTGGAAAAGTCAAATTAGCCAGTAACATGTCAGCGTCTATTCAACCAGACACCATTTAGGTGGTGGACTGCGGGTGGAGTATTTATGTTCCGACACGGGGCGGGCGTCTGTTAAATATAGGTAAAAGTTTATGTACTTGCCATTAATTTACTTCACATAGTTTTCTGATCAAATGTTATTTTCATTTTAAATATAAAAAAACAACAACTTTAAAGTAATGGGAATAATACGTTTTGAAATATTATCCTGTATTTCTTTTAAAGTTAACTAAAATTAATTATTATAAGTTTTAAAAAATAATTAAAAAAAAATAATAGATCATTTTAAGAAAACGAATTTTTAGTTGTGTCCCTTTTTGTTTAACAAGAAAGTTGAAAAACATTGCAAGTAAATATAAAAAAATGGACATGTCTATTGGGTTCTTAAAATTTTCTTCATTTAATTTTCAAACAGTTGTATCTTTAATATTTTTGGAAGTACTGTGTGATGTACATGTTTCTATTAGAAACATTTATATTGTAATTGTATTTATAAGTCCCGCAGAGGTCAACAAGTATAATGTCTATAAATAAGTCTTAAAATATTTAATTAAACATTTTCGTGTCTATAATGAGAATCAATTCTTTAGATGTAATTTTTTAACAGACTGATTGTTACACACTTGATGGGTATGTGGTGAAGTATCTTATTTGAGCCCCGATGACTGAAGTCAACTTTGTCACTGTGGCGTCATTATGACCTTTACAGTCTGGATAGCATGGAGTGGATAAATAAAGGGTTCAGTCCTTTTTTGTCGTTCTTAGGTATAACAAGATGTATGTCGTCAGATATACATATAAATTACAAATAAATATTTATTGTTTCTAAATTTGTAATGCATAGTAATGATAACAATACTATTTTAATTCAATTCATTGGTAGTAACTATAACTTGTAAAAGAAAAGTAATACTATGAATTTTCCAATTGTATAAATAGTTTACATGACATGAACGACTAGAACTGAATTCCCGATATGATGTCTTGTTTTAATACAGAAACACAGACATAATTTTGTATCTTGTTATACAATCTACTATGTGGCGGTAAGACATTCAACATCTAATCGTATTGTGTAGGTAGCTATATTACTATCAATGAATTAGTTATTTTGAATGATTTAATTAATTAAGTTAAATGACTGAAAAAATAATTGTTGGAAGAGTTAAAGTAGTCGACAATAAAATATATGTTTTTAAGTAGAATATTTAGAATCTAAATGACTGTTAATTAAAAATTATAATTAAAAATATCAAATGTTTGGTTCTTTCATATATATTACACAACAGTTCTCAAAGTTTGGTGTCGAGGTCAAATTTTAGATGTGTCATAACGGAATTAAAAAAAAAAATATTTTATTGTCGATCACTGTGACCCATGCTGCACTCGGAAATTCACAAACTGACCAATGCGGCCTTCTGTACAACACTATTGACCCATGCTGCCCTTAGAACAACACAAATTTGACGTATGCTTAAAAGAATATATTAATTTTAACAGGAAATAAAATGATTTATTTCAATAATTTTTTTTAAATGGTGAAATATTTCTCCCACATACTAACATTGTTATCTTCTCAATATTTTCATAATCTTCTAGTTTCTTCTAAGAAACAGTTTTCGTCTATTGGTGGTGAATGGTATTTCTTTAGTTTCTTTAGTTTAAAACTCAACATTAGATTTATAATTAACACGTTTGTCGAAAAGTTACATTAATATAGGGATAAAAAAAATTAAAATGAGCTTTTCTTTGAGGCGTTTCTAAGGTCCAACTTTATCCCCTTTTTAATGTATGTCGAGAAACTAAAACTGATGAAGTAATGCGGAGATTGACTTATAGGGAAACAAAAAGAATCACCCATATGAAACGTTGTTGATCAGCACTGGTATTTGAGTTGGGCTGGGACACTACTGGTTTAACTTGAATCAATATGATAAAAGAAAACGCGTGATTTAAAAACTTTTTCCACACGATTGACTCGTTGCTAATCAAATTCTACCTTTTAAATGTCTTGTTTTTATATCAGTTGAAGTCAACAATGTGGAAGTAACTGCCTTTTTGTTTGGTAGAATAATTGGATTAGATATTGGTTGCATCCCTTAGATTTTTCAATGCTGTTTTTTTTTTGTTCTATAAAAGTTTTTTAGAACTATTCATCTCAAAACCACAAAATTGGACTTGTATCTTTATTTTCAATGGCTATGTATTTTGTTAAATGGACCCAAGTTTTACATCAGCCGGTCGGGACCATTGTGACCTAATTCGCTTCTAATGAAATATGAATTTTTATTATTACAATTATTGCCCTCACAGAGACTTGTAATAAACAAATAAAAATATTTTGTATTTTAATGAATTTTTCATAATTTAAATTTTATTTTTAATCACATGCAATAAATTGATGAAATTAAAAAAAAAATAAGTGAAAAATACTGTAAATAAAATCTTAATTGAGGTAATAAATCTAATACAATGTACTACATCGAGTGTTTGTGTTTTGAGAATAACAAAAAAGTTAAACTTATTTTAATTATTTATTATTAATATCCTCGAAAATATTTTAATTTTGTTGATAGAAAATGTTTTCACAAATAAAAATTAATTATTTATTCGCATTAAAATGTTAGAGAAATACTATTGCTTTTTTTTATTTAAAGCCAATGACAGCTAAGGGAGTTAACTATGAAAAAATCAGACCTGTTGTCGAATTTATGAAACTTTGAAAATTAAATATTACCATTCTATTTATTTATAAATTTAATTTTAAAAAAATCTATATATTTATAAATAGAAAGGTTAATTAATAATAAGCAATTTATAAAAACAATGGAAATAAAATATTATGTATGATTACAAATATGCAAATATTACATTGCCCAGAAAAATAAAAACAAAAAAAGTCTTAAAAAAGATACTCCTCGACAAAAAAACGTATATTGGACTAATATATTTGGAATGACACTTAGAATGACAAAACTTAGAAGACATTCTCTTGGTGAAACAAATCGAACCAGGTGATGGTTCTGTCTATGTGTCTGTTACATTGGACGCACTCAAGCACAGTTTCACGACAGTTGTAACATGTCCGTCCACATGGTAGACTAACGCAGGAAATGACGTCATCCTTTAGACATGATGAACATACTGTTGTATCTGATAATTCAAAGATTAAAATTAATGAATTTCCATTTTAAAGATTTCTATTTGATATAGTTTAATTAAATAGGTCATAGTTAAGTATTTAAATAAAATGTCTAAAGGTTCGAACCAGAAACATGAATTGCACCCATCCGAATTAATACCAAAACGTCACATACATTTGAAGGAAGTAAAAAAGAATAAGATATATATCTATCATAGATAGACTATTTAACATTAAATAACACTCATGTTTTCTATGACATTAAGGAATATTTTTTTCAAATAAGCTTATAAAGGGAATATTTTACACAATTATAATTTTAGGTGACTTATATAAATTATAAATCTTGGGATGTTTTTTATTTGTATATCTAAATAAGGTTTAATGTATGACGAATGACTGCACGCTGAGGGAAATATCTTAAGTCTGTTGTACTGATTTTTTTTATTTAACGTGTTCCTGAATCACCAATGAAATGTTAGAAAGTAGAAAGAGCACGCAGACACCAAGTGGGCATTTATTCATCCATAACTAACTTTGACAATAACATTGGATGTGTGGTGCACTGGGTGAGTGTCAAGGGGGAGGTAACCATCACTAGATCTATACATTTGACACAAGAATATTCTATATACATTTACTGGACTTAAAAGTAATCATACAAATTACATTTATAACCATGAAATGTCATAAAACTTTTGCTAGTTAGTCAGAAATGTTAAGAAAACAAAAGAACAAAAATAATATTAAGAATTAAACTTTTTAATAATTTACTCTTATTGCCCCTGAAATAATTTCAATTTTTTTTTAAATCTTGCAGTTTGTAATCATTAGTCCTATAATATAACATAATATTTTAGAAACATTAATAAAAAATATAAACTTACCTAAGATAGTGTTCAATATTCTTGTTATCTTTACAAAGATGTCCTCCTCAAAATTACCATTGCTTATAACAGTTATGCAAGCCATTTTAATTTTTTTTTTTTTAATTCGTAACGTTACTAAACCAGTTAGAAGATTTGATGTTTATAGCGGACTGAGAGAAATCGCAGTTAATATATCGCATATAAGCCAATGAAATGGTCGGCCGTACAGCAATCATTTTTGTAATTTAAAAATACGGCACTCTACTCAATAAGACAGATAACAGTCAAGCTTTTCCTGAGGCCACGGGAAAGCATGTTTTTAAAGTAGGTCTAAGTTTATAAAATATTTATTAAGCTTCTTTAGATGGTTTTTGAGTTGTTGTTTTTTTTTCGATTCTAAAAATTTATAAATAAAAATACATTTAATTAATGAAAATAATAAATATGGAAATATTCTTCTATTTTTTTTTTAATTCGCTAATAATAATTGTTATAAGGTTAAAAAAAAATTTTTTAAAAAAATAGATTTTTTTAAAAAATACACAATTTTAGTTATGTCCACTTTTCTGGCTATCTAAACTTAAACATTTCAAGTAAAAGTAAATACGATATATATAATGGACTATTTAAAGTTTTTGATTTTATTAGCAACGTTTATATTATTATAGTATATTTAAGTCCAGCAGAGATCAATTAGTATTATGTCTATAAATGTTTATACAAGTCTACAAATGTCTATACATGTGTTTTAATAAATACAATTAGACATTTTCATATCTAACATAAAAATCCATGTTAATTTTGGTCACACCTGTTGTGTGTGGTGTAATGACTGGAGCAAGCCCCGATGACTTAAGTCAACTTAACATCTTCATTGTGTCGTCATGACGATAGAAGTTTGTATAGTTGAAGTGGATAAATTAAATGTTTCTTTTCCATTCGTCATTTTTATGTTTAAGATATAAATATCTTAGATATACATAGACATTGCTATATATTAAATAAATAGTTATTGTTTAATAAAATGTGCAATGAATAGTAATGTTAACAATAACATATTCATTAAATTTTTTAGTAGTTAAAAATCGTAATTTGTAAAAGCCAAAGTAAGTCTGTAATTTTCCGATTTGTATGTAAAGTTTAGTCGAAATAAGTCACAGGAACTGAATTCCCGATATGATGTTTCATTTTTCTTACAGATATTAAAATAATCATTATATTTCTTGTAAGAAGATTTACTTTGTGGTGGTTAGTCAATGATGTGATTATTTGTGCAGGTAAACTATGTGACTATTAATGAACTAGTGTATTGAATGATTTGATAAGGCAAACTACATAACTGAGAAAATAATTCATCGTAAAAGTTCCATCACGTGACTAAAATAAAAAGTCGCACAACTATAGTTAGTATTTCGCTTTTAGTATTTCGCTTAACAATGTTTACATATGTGAGGAAAACTAAACTGAAGTTCTGTATTGATGTATCATAATATGGTCAGCTCAATGGTTAAAACCAGGACCGTATGGTGGTCGTCGCCGGAAATCTAGTGGTCAATTCTCCAATGTAATCCAATGTAACCTTTTTTGAGTGTCCAGCACTTTGTCCAGTGACCAACAATGTTTTTTTAACGGCACTAAACGTATTAGATATTACTGTTTGTTATATATGACATTTCTTATATATCTCAGTTATAGTCAAACGTAAAGAGGAGGTAACTGTCTTAAATGTAAGAAAAAAGTCCAATTCTAACATAGAGTTGCATCCCTTATAAGAAAACTTATTTCTTCGAATATTTTTGTTAAAAGACTAAATTGTGAAATGACCAAATTTTGCATAGAAGTAAATTTCCAAATATGTACATGGGGAGGTGGTGGGGTGTGTGCATGTGTGGGGGGGAGGGTCAGTCTGTGGACTTTAAACATTGAATATGAGGGTCAGCGAGGTCAAACATTTTGCTCACGTCTTCTATTAGTGATGTCTGGTAACTATTAAAAATACAAACGCAAGATTACTTTTACAATTACTTCACATTAAAACTACATATTACAGAGTTAAACTTTAAATATTGAAATGGAGGACAGAAATGAGGACACTCTTTGATGAAGTAAAAAGTAAAGTTCCCTTAACCACAACGGGCCACCGGGTCAGATGAAGTGTAGAACTCATTTGTTTCTATAACCTCGGCATATGAAGGGGTTGTGTGTTTAGCACAACGCCCAGTCGCATTTACTTCCCCAACTAAAGCCAGGTACACATTTAAAGCTGGGTATACTTGTGGGACGGCATTGAAACAAATTTCACCTGGGTTCGAACCCAGGACTTTCAGGTCGACAGCCGAGTATCTACACCACTCGGCCATCCGTCCCACTTAGATGGAGTACAGAAAATTTAAAAATGAGAAATTTAAAAATGAGAAATTTAAAAATGAGAAATTTAAAAATGAGAAATGTGCTTTCTAAAAGGAGAACAGATGGTCACTTTATAAAATAGGTGTATGCGCAATTAGTACTGTTGGATTAACATTTGTTTACTAAGAAATGTATTTCAAAGTATAGAAACATTAAGGAAAATAAAATAACAGTACACTTTCATAAAGAAACTGTACCAATAGCGCAGTGTTATTATACTAATCTACAAACTAGCAGGCCACATGTGGACATATAAGTTTACATTTTTCGGCCACCACAATGAATACATGAGCTGACGTTAATAACTTTTAATATTTTAACCTGTGGACGTTTGTAGTTTCATTTTTCAAGGTTTGAATATTTCCAATCATATTTACCTGTTCATATTTCCAATTATATCTCATTCATTCATTCTATGCCTTTCACCAATGGTAGGTTATAGGCCACGAACAACATTCATCTGTCCTTTGTCATCTTCTCCAGTTGGTTCCAGTTGTGTCCCATCTTTATTGTGTCCGCTTCCAGGTCTCGATGCCAGGTGTTTTTGGGCGGCCTATCTTCCGTTTAACTTGGGGGTTCCACCTCAGTGCCTACCTTTTGACACTAGCTGCTGGTTTGCGTAAGGTGTGTCATATCCAGCCCTATCGCTTCTTTCTGATCTCTTCTTCAGCTGACAAAAGGCTGACATCGCTGATGGTTTCTGGCCAGCGAATTTGCAATATTCTCATAGGAGCTGTTGTAAATCATATTTACCTGTCCATATTTCAAATCATATTTACGTGTCCATTTTTCCAATCATATTTACATGTCCATATTTCCAATCATATTTACGTGTCCATATTTCCAATCATATACACCTGTCCATATTTCCAATCCATATTTACCTCTTTTCTTTATATACATAATAATAGTTAACACATATGTCTACTTTCCCCTTTATCATATCTACACCACGTAGCGAAATGTTAAAAGTTGTTAAAAATTACAATGTAACCGACATTGCCAACACTGTCATTCACTCTTTTTACTATTTTGTCAATAGACAAAACGCTGTATATGAAAGACACAAACATTAGTAGATTGATATATTTCAACTCCTATTTACCTGTCTATATCCAAAAACCAGATTTCTCGCTAAAAGTTACGAGACATTGAACGAGATGCGAAAGTTTTGTCAGATAATATAATTGTAATTAGACCTCTTAGCTGTGTTACATTGTATGTAAGTGAGCACTTTGTACAAGAAATTACAATTACCTGTTTGTGTATATTATGAAATATCTTGAATTAAATAATTTAATTATGTATCGTTTGAAGGCCTCGATACAACATAATGTGACCCATGCGGCCCTCAATACAATACAATGTGATCCATGCGGCCCTCGATACAACATAATGTGACCCATGCGGTCTTCGATATAACATAATGTGACCCATGCGGTCTTCGATACAACATAATGTGACCCATGCGGCCCTCGGTACAACACATCGACCAATGCAGCCCTCGAACGACACACATTCGACGTATACTGAAAGGAATATATTCAGGTAATATAATGATTATTTTCAATAACTAATTTATTTTCAATGGTAAATTATCTCTCTCACAAAACACTGTTGTTATCTCCTCATTATTTTTATAATCTAGTAACACTGAAGTATTCCAGTTTCTTCTAAGAACAGTTGTCTTCTATTGGTAGTCTATGGTACTTTGGTTAATCTCTTTAGTTCAAAACTCAACACTAGATTTATAAATAACACGTACGTTGTCGAAATGCTACATTAATTCACGGGATGACAGGAATTAAAAAATGACTTTTCTTTGAGGCGGTTCAGAGCCCAATAAAATTCGACTTTATACCATCTTTAAATTAGGATTAGCCAATATTTTCTCAGTTGACCTGTCTTTCGTTCCATAAGGATAACGGGTGGACACTTGTATGCATGGCCAGTCACCTAATGACACTTTCGGACCTTGTCTTTTGTAGGTAATTCCCCTTATTGAAACATCTGGACTAACGTTTGTCTAGGTAGAGTGTAGCTATTAATACACAGATAATTAAACACTCGATTATTAAAATTAATTTAAATCGATACCCATCTAAAATTCAATGTGAATGTACATTGTCAAGGTCGTGCAGCTGCTTTAATTTCAAGGCCAAATATTTTTTTTTTGATGTTGTGATGTAGCATTTACTTGAACATCTGATCTATTTGTAATCTCGGTGATACAACATACGTATCCCTTGTTTGGTTGGTGAATTTGAGAAAAGATATCTATAATTTAAATATTGATCTCTCATGGTGGGAGTTTTCGTTATCTACCATAGCCCGACCCCTACCCACCCCACTTCCACCCGACCCATAGCCAAATCCTAAAATACATGTTAAAATGCTTAAGCCCCGCGAACATTGCACTGAACTACCTTACTAATTTATAGGTAAAGGTGGCAATACCACAGGTATATTGATTGTATTAACTATTTCCACATGATTGTTTCCACCGTCGGCGGAACGAAATATTTTAAGGAGGGGCAAGACAAAATATGACCAAAAGACATATTTTACCTCCTTAATTATATAATAGAATATAGTAATTCTGTAGCAAGTATTTAATCGATATTATTAAAAAATAATATATTAAAAAAGATAAAAATGAACATTGAGCACTTCTGTCGTCAACTGATTCGTAATGTCAGTTTGTTTAGAAATTTAATAGTGAAATTAGATCAGAAAATTACTGATAATTATCATGAATGATGATGAATATGAAACCGGAAACGGGAAACTCAATAGACAAAAAGTAATTTATGAAAAGATAATAAATAATTGTATTTTCTTTAAAAATTACATTTGCCGTCATTCGGTAGATGGCAATACTTCTCTATACTTATAAGACGCATTTGCTATCTGTCTGTCCGTTCCCTTAAACTCAAGATCCAGACAACCAAATAACGTGAAATTTGATACACGCAGTGGTGCAACCGGGGGGGGGGAAGGGGCAGGGGGGGGGCTTGAGCCACCCCCAAGGCCAAATCATCAATACATAATTTACGTTATAAAGTTACAAAAAAGACTGTCAAACTGTCAAACTGTCTTTTTTCAATATGTGAGCCCCCCCCCCCCCCAGCATTTTTTGCTGGTTGCGCCACTGGGTACACGTACACAAAATTACATGGGGAATGTTCTTAAACAGGTTTCGTTCCATCTCAAAGGTGCTTTAATTGTAATTAATTATTTTGGATATCAAAGACATGAAAATTGGCAAACTTTTACCCCGATTTCAGGTTTTACGAGCTTCTCTCCCACATAGCTAACTTAATATAAATATGATCGGTACGGTGAACCAAATATCACATTACTTACTACATTATTACATTCCATTTCTTCATCCACAGGAATTGTCATCTTTTGATACAGTCATGCCTAAAAGAGAGTGAGGGAGAGAGGGAGGGAAAGAGGGAGGGAGGGAAAGAGGGGGGAGGGAGGGAGAGAGAGGGGAAGGGAGGGAGGGAGGGAAAGAGGGGGGAGGGAGGGAGAGAGAGGGGAAGGGAGGGAGGGAGGGAAAGAGGGAGAGAGAGGGAGGAGAGAGAGGGAGGAAAAGAGGGAGGGAGGGGAGAGAGAGAGAGAGGAACTGCCAAAAATGTTGTGTATCACATTGCTTTAAGATAAATGTACCCTTTTATTGCAATATGCATGCAAATAAACCCTTTTTTACGTGTCTTATTTTAAATCTTAATTAAACGTCAAATTACGCTTCTTAAATAAACAGAAAACATTATTTTAAACCCGGGCAAAGCCGTGTACTTGCAACTAATTTTAAAATATGCCACAACTCTCAATAATGTGATTACTGTAAAATGTCAATTAATTATAATTTCTTTCAAATATTAAATTTAAGAAATAAATCAAATGAATTATGAAAATGAAAATGATACATATAAACTAAAATGAATTACAAAGTTAAAAAAAGTTTAAATTTTAGGGGGGGCAGACTGGAAATTCAAGGGGGCGCCGCCCCCCCCCCTTAAAAGTTTTAGGGGGGGGCGCTGCCCCCCCCTGCCCCCCTGCTCCGCCGCCAGTGATTGTTTCGTTGAATATTGAATGTCTTGTATTTATATCAGTCGAAGTCAACGATGGGACGTAACTGCTTTTTTGTTTCGTAGAATAGTAGGATCACATATGGGTTGCATCCCTTGGATTTTTCTATGTAATTTTTTTTTTTGAAACAGTGTGTGCCTCTATTCCACAAGGTCATCTCAAAACAGCAACGTTTTAAATGACCATGTTTTTTTTATAATGGCCCAAATTTAATTTCAGTCATGGAGCCCATTGTGACCTAATTAGCTTTTGATATAATATTCGGTTTTATTATTATTATTATTGTAAATACAGAGGCTAAATATAAACAAAGTGAAACATCGGTTTTGTTTATGATCTTGAACTTTAATTAATTATTCAAAAGTAAAATTTAATTTAAATCAAATAAAAAAAAAATATTCAACATTGAAAAAAACTCAAGTGTAAAATTAGTAAAATCTTTAATCAATTTAATGTTGTGCTACTAGAGACAATACAATGTATTATATTGAGTTTTTGTGTTATAGAGCATAACAAACAAGTTCACCGAGGGTAAAAATAATGTACATTTCATTAAAATTATTTATTAATAATATCTATGAAAACGTTTGAAATAGTGTATGTTTGTCAACAATATTTTTCCAAAAAATTAATATAGATTTGAATTAGAGTGATAAACGGTAGACTTATACTGTTTCCATTTTTTTGTACAAGTCAAACATAGCTAAGGTAATTAGCATTGTTATTTTTTTTTTTTTTGCAAAATTATGTACCTTTAAAATTTTTAAAATGGCGTTTTTATTGTTTATAAATACTAGTGACAGTAAATGTACACGTTTAGTGGTTGAAAAGTGAATTAATTAAATTAATCATAAGCAGCCAGTTAAATTGTTTTATTTAAATCTTATTTATAACTATAAATATAGAAATATTACATTGCCCAGAAAAATGAACAAACAACAGATTGTACAACAATATTTGGAATGGCTGTTAAAATGACAAAACCTAGAAGACATTCTCTTGGTGTAACAAATCAAACCAGGTGAGTGTTCTATCTATGCGTCTGTTACATTGGACGCACACACGCACAGTTTCACAACAGTTGTAACAAGTTGTAACATGTCCACATGGTAGACTCACGCAGGTAATGACGTCATTCTTTAAACATGATGGACACACCGTTGTGTGTGATAATTGAAATAGTAAAATTCATGAATTTCAATTTAAAAGATTCCTATTTGATGTAGTATTATTTTTTTTTTCCAGAACTATCTGGTAATACAAAGAGTAAAATTTAGGAATCTGAATTTCAAAGATTTTAATCTGAGATAGTATTATTTTAATTCTTCCAGAAATAATTTTACGTTACCATGGTGTTTTGAGTGAGTGTCATGGTGGGGGGGGTGAAGGTGACAATTACTACATGTATATCTTTGCCAAAAATATTTTTTATATATTTACTTAACTTATAGTAATTGTCACGGGTTGTGACTAATCTGTCGAAACCATCCCCTTTATTCCAATCCTTGACTTAGTAGTATTAATAAATTTAAGACGTATATTATACCCTGTATAGTAGTATACGTTCCCGTTCTCAAGTTCTCCACCCTTTTTACCCCACCCCCGTAATTGCGTCATATCGCAGGTGGTCAGCGGAACCTCCGTCGACAAACAGTGCCACGGTTGGCAGAAATACGTTACATTCCACGGGGAATTATCTCTGACCACTGGGCTCCTGTTCAAACGCCGACAAAGGATAGATGTCCAGTTACTTCTGTCTTTGTCGGTATGACGTACCTCCACCTCCACACCCCCCCATCTAGGCTCCACCCCCTGATTTGACAGAAAGGGATGTTAGGTGATTGGTCAGGAGGTCACGCAAGGAAGGGTATTTGAGTAATGTAAGATAAGTTTTATGGACATTCGACCGGTGGGCCGAGTCGTGTGCAGTCGAAATTCGACTGAGTGATCTCTGAGAGAGAGTCGATTGAGGTGTCTCTGATTGGAAGTGAGAGAGAAATAACGTCATTTTTCCTTATTCATTTTATATTGGATTACTTTGCTGCAGTTTGGATTATCTTTGCTTATGATATAGGTCACCAGATCCCTGTTACGGACTGGTGCCTTTGTATAAATAAAATATATATTGTTGTACATACGACTTGTCGAATTGAATTTTCGTCCTGTGTTGAACGTTTAATTGCTGGTGAGAGTGTGTGTGGTAGAAACACAAATACAAATACGGGTCATCACTGAGTCAGCCCTCATACTCTTAGCAACAAGCCAAGGGCACCCTCATAGGGGTCCTCAACAGTAATCATGCAAATTATATTTTTAACGGTGGAATGTCAGGAAATATTATTATTTAAACTACAGATTTAAAAAAAAATGATAATTAGAATATATTGAATTAGAACATTGATTGATTCTTATTGTCCGTGAAAAAGTTTCAAAATTACATAATCTTGCATATTAAAATCATTAAAATCTCTCTCTCTCTCTTTGAACTCTCCCAGTTTTATCTGCGGGCTGAGACTTAGTCTCTTAGGGCCCGTGAGATCAGACCTGCTGTGTCTCTCAACATCTGGAGACTGCCATAGAGCCCGATGGCCAGCAGGCTTCCGGACTGGTCCACCCTGTGGTCCGCCAGTCCGGGGCACTCGAATAGCAAATGATCTACGGTTTCCTCCACTTCCCTGCAGTGTCTGCAAAGGGTGTCGACATTGGGCCTCAACCTCCCAAAGTACGCGCCAATAGGACAGTGCCCAGTTCGGAACTGGGCAATTAGCGCCTGCTCGACACGCCTGAGCTTCCACCACGGGTCAGTTTTGGACGGCCGCTCAAGGACTTGCCGGATCTTAAGTCCGTTCACCCCATGAGCCCAGCCCGAGAACCACTTCGATTGTCCAAAGAGGCAGATCATGGAACGTGCTGCCTCAAATGAGCTCTTTCTTGCACTCACGGGCAGCACTTGGGAATCTGTCGACTGGACCATTGCCTTGGCAATGCCGTCTGCCCTTTCATTTCCGGGCACGTCCGCATGCCCGGGAACCCATTGAAGGGTCACATGCACATGATGTTGGGACACAAGACCCTGTATTGCCATCAGCATGGCTTCCAGCAGGAGCGGCCATTCTCCTGTCCCTTCTACAGCTTGGAGAACAGAGAGCGCGTCAGTGAGAATGACAATGTCCAGAGCAGGCAAAGTACCCTCACCGATTAGCTCCCCTATGTGGTCCACTGCCTCAGTAATGGCTGTCATCTCTGCCTCGTAAGCACAGAGTGACCCACATAGGCCAGCATGGTCTTTCACAAAGCCAGTTTGTGGGAGAGTGATGTGGACCCCAAACGAGGCGCTTGTCCGACCGTCTCTACTGGATACAGAAGCATCAGTATAGGCCAGTATAGCGTTCCCCGAATAGTTTCCAATCATCTCCATAGCCACATCCGTGATGGTTCGGCGATCCTTTGCGGTCCCAGCATTGGTTTCGACCAGGGTCGTGCGTACCTCAGGCATATAGAGAGCCTCGCCAGGCGGGAGCCTTGAGACAGTCTCTAGCATTAGGCGGTCAGTCGGCAGCCTAATCTCGGAGGCAAGTCTCACTGCGTGGTGCATAAAAGACTGCATCGAGAGCCGCTTTCTTTCCACCCAGCCATCGACCATCTCCCTTAGGACAGAGGTCTCCTCCTGCCGCTTGAAACGCTCATACGCGGTCAAGACGGCCTGCTCTCTACGAATACCCAGAGGTGGCACATTTGCCATGATTTCCACCGCTGCTGTGGGTGCCGTTCGAAAAGTGCCTGTGATCAGCCGGAGAGCCTGGTTCTGTACAACATCCAGGGCCTCTAAAGAGGACTTAGACCCATAGACCTGCACAACCTGGCTATAATCTATCTGAGACCTTACTGCACCCATGTACAGCGACCTCAGGACATCTGCTCGAGCCCCCCAGGACGTACTCGCCAACTTCTTGACAATATTCAGTCTGTCAGAGGCGCAGCGGGCAACCTCCGACAGATGTGTGCAGAGAGTAAGCTTTCTGTCAAGTGTTACTCCCAGGTACTTGGGCTTAGGTTCCAGAGCAAGAACCTCACCCTCTACCTCCAGTCTAAATGGCTCCTTGAGGATACTCGTGCCCATGGTAAACAGCGAGTAGACAGTCTTCGAGACGTTAATCTCTAGCCCCCACATCCTAGTATAACAGCCGACCGTAGTCAGGTCCTTCTGGAGTGCTCTCTCAAGGACTGAGGCACTCTTTCCGGTCTTCCAGATCGCCAAATCGTCGGCATACAGTAGGCTTTTACATCCCAGAAACTCAGGCAGGTCATTGATAAAAGCTAGGAACAATGTACAACTGAGGGCGGAACCCTGTGGGAGACCCTGTTCGAGGGTCCGTTTCCTCGACACGCTGCTCCCAACGCGTGTCATGATAGTACGATTACTGAGGAAACTGCGTAACCAAATGTACATCTCAGCGGTGACACCCAACCGCTGTAGCTTCAACAATAGTCCTGGACGCCAGACTCGATCGTAAGCCTGCTTGAGATCTAGGAAAACTACCGCCGTTGACTCAGCTCTCTGAAAGCCGTCGGCTATCTCTTGGACGAGGAGCGTGACCATGTCCATCGCACTCTTACCCCGCCGAAAGCCTCCTTGCTTTGGGGTAATGAGCCCTTTTTCCTCTAAGAACCACATCAACCTTCGGTTGACCATGCGTTCAGCTACTTTCCCAACACACGAAGTGAGGGAAATAGGACGGTAGCTTTCAGCATGGTCAGTCTTTTTCCCTTTTTTAAGTACCGGCACTATGACAGCCTCCCTCCACGTGCGGTTGACAAACTGGAGAAGCTTTGCTTGTCCCGCTGCCCCGAGGTGTGTGATCATCTCATTACTGATCAAGTCACTACCTGACTGCGTATGCCAATTCATTGACAGAGAATGGGGCTCTGAACGTGTCTCGATTTTCCGTGCCAAACTCAGCCTTCTCTTTGACCCGTCGGACTTTATCCAGTGCCTTGGACAATGTACTCTTCTTACTCGACTTACTGACCTCTGCAAAGTGCTTGTTAAGTCCGTTTGCATCGGGGCACCAGTTCTAATTGCCCCAGACTGGGTCAAGTCTTTCAGCAATTTCCATGTCTTTTGGCTCTCCCTTAGATCCAACTTCTCGCAAGTATCAGTCCATTTCTGCTTTTTGGCCTCAGCAGACGCCCTTTTTACTTGCTCAGTTAGTTTATTGTACTCACGGCGCGCCTCAGCCGTTTTCAATCGACAAGCTTTCTTTCGAGCGGCTTGTCTTTGCCGAACTAACCTTGCAAGGGCTGTAGTCCAAAATGGTCTGAACTTACGTTTCGGGAGGCTCTTTGGGATCGTCCTACGTGCGGCACCTAAGATCGCTTTAGTGATCTCCTTGTATACAACGTCGACTGTTCCACACTCGGTATCTACCCTCTCCAAGGCAGCGTCAGCTGCTGCCCTGAAGGGGTCCCAATTTGCTTTTGAATAAACCCAGCACCTGTGCTTAGCTCCTGGGTTTCTCTCAGGTGGAGGAATGTCCACTGAGACGAGAACGGGTTTATGGTCACTACCGACGCAATCTAGCACGCGGAAAGAGGTGTTACAGGCCAGGTCAGCCGAGACGAGTGTTAAGTCGGGTCTCGTTTCGCTCCCACTCGCACCGTGCAGCAAGGTGGGTACAGACTCATGGTCCTGCAACCTAACTAGACTTGTAATATTAAAATCTCATCAAGGAATGTAGAGTTTATACATTGCTACAATTGAAATTACTACACTGTAGTATACTATTTTACAAACATTAATTTATATAATCACTTACCTAAGATATTGTTCAATTTTCTTGTTTTCTTCATATTAATGTTCTCAAAAGTCATATTGTTTATATTGGTAATGTGTGCCATTTTATAAAAAAAATATTTGCACTATCTGTAAGTAAATTCACAACTGAGAAGAAGCGAGTTTTAAGGCTGAAATATATAGTTGCCACTGAAGAAATTAACATTATGTGAGACATCTGTTACTTGCCCTTTTTTTTTTACTTCCCCACGGCTCCGCCCACCATGATGGGCGGAGCCGTGGGGCATAGTTCATAAACTTGTCAATACTTTTCTTCACATGGTTTTCTAAGCTCTGTGAAGAAAAGTATTGACAAGTGTATGAACTATGCCCTACTTTTAAGAACGGCTCCGCCCACCCTCGCTGGGCGGTCGCGGACCCTATGGAAGTAACAGCTGTCTCACATAATGTATGATATGTTTTGGTTGTTCTAAGTGGACCCTATTTAAATCAAACCAGGTGAGTGTTCTGTCTATGTGTCTGCTACATTGGACGCACACACGCACAGTTTCACGACAGTTGTAGCAAGTTGTAACATGACCATATGGTAGACTCACGCAGGTAATGACGTCATTCTTTAGACATGAAGGACATACTCTTATATCTAATAATTGAAAGAGTAAAATTAATTAATTTTACTTCCAAAGATTTTTATTTGAGATAAAATAATTTAACAGGTCATATTTTAAGAATTAAAATAAAATTTCTGGAGGTTCAAACCAGAATTATGCATCGCACCCATCCGAGTAACTTAAATATGAAGGAAGCAAAAAGATTAAGATATTTAGATACCAAAGAAAGAATATTCAATTTAAATAGCATTCATGTTTTCTACGATATTAAGGAATTTTTTTTCAAATAAACTTAAGATGGAAATCTTTTGATGCATTACACCATTATTATAATTTTAGGTTACTTAGATAGAATATAAATCCTGGGGTGTTTCAGTAAAATATTTGAACAGTAAATGTTTTTATTTGTATATCTAAATAATATTTAATATATGACGAGTGACTGCACGCTGAAGGAAATATCTTAAGTCTTTTGCACTGATTTTTTTCATAAAACGTGTTCCACAAATACCAACAAAATGTTAGAACGTAGAAAGGACATGCAGACACGAAGTGGACATGTATTCTTCCAGAACAAACTTTAACATTACCATCGGATGTGTGGTGCACTGGGTGAGTGTCAAGGTGGGGAGGGGAGGTTACAATCACTAGATGTATATCTTTGACACTATAGTATTCTATACGCATTTATTGACTTAAGTAATCATACCAAATTATCTTTATTACCATGGAATGTCATAAAATATTAGTTATTTAGTCAGAAAAATAAAGAAAACATAAAAAAAATATATTGAGAATAAAACTTTATTGATTTACTCTTATTGCCTTTGAAATACTTTCGAAATTTCGTAATCCTGCAGTTTATACATGGCTTTTATGGATAGTAGGGTACTATAATATAACAATATTTTACAAATATTAATTAAAAATAAACACTTACCTAAGATAGTGTTCAATATTCTTGTTATCTTGCCAAAATATCCATTGCTAATATTAGTAATCTATGTGTCAAGGTCCCCTTGCGGGGTCCCTGCGGTCGTTGTAAATTGGTATGATCACTTACTGAGTTCTGGCAAACATTTATATTTGTCCCAGCCACGTGGTGATACAGGACGCACATCACAACAATAAATTGAGTAAGAAACTCATTTGTAAATTACATTACAACACCTTTATTTATCTTAAAAAAGACAAACATCAGCAGGCCCTAAGAAGGGCCGTAGCTTTACAAGCTACCACAACAACAATACATACAACGAACAGAATAGCTAGCTGGGGTGGGGTAGTTCTAAAGGAACTTAGGACTGTGGTGATCGAACACTTAAGTTCTGCCACGCTGACAGCCTATCTTCCCCCACCCCGCTCGAGTAATCACGACTTCACTCAGTCACTCTCTCCACACTGAATGACAAAAATCTAGCTCCACCGGAAGGTGCGCCACGCACATCCGCTCTCGCTCGAGAGCGACTTCGCTGACCAATGGGCAGCGAGCCGGGTATAGCTCGCTCATCGTGCGTGATCTGCTGCCCCTCACTCGTGGACGGTTCCAACCTTCAAGATAAAGGGGGGGGGGAATAAAGGAACACTCCTCTTTCGCCCCTTTCCGCTTGAATGCCACAATGGCATAGGTTATCTCCCTATGTAGACATTTCCCAGGTGGTGTGCGAATTAAAGGGGGTTAATCTAGTGCCAGACGCGCTGACCACACCTGGGAACACAAAAGCCTTTGTCTATCTTATATATATCTCCCCCCTCTCGAGTGATACAATAGGAGAATGTTCTGGATTTCATTCCTTAAATCACAGAATGTGACAGTATGTCATTACAATTTTTTTTAATACTTTGAATACTTCTAAGTAACCTAAGAAGTGAGAAGGATGAAATTTTGAAATGGAATGAAGCAAACGCAGTCAGTTTTATACTTGGGGCTAAGCTAAAAAAGACGTGACACTGATTATCACGTGACTAGCACTATCTTCTGCTTTCGGGCTAGCGAACTTCGTTCTTTAACGGAACGGAATAAGGCAAGTATTATTAAGCTCCTTCAAATGGTTTTAAGCTGATATATTTACATCTTAAATATTTATAAAAAAAATATACATTTAAGTAATGGAAATAATAAATACCTAAATGTATATGACTTTTTCGAATTAGATAATCATTTTAAGTTTTTTTTTAAATAAATAATAATAACAATAGATTTATCTAAGACTGCAAAATTTAAATTATGTCCCCTTTTATGGCTAACAACAAAATTTCAAGTTAGTGTTAATAAGAAATACATATTGACTCTAAAAGTTTTTGATTTAGTTAGCAACATTTATATTGTAATTGTATTTATAAAACCTGCAGAGTACAATTGGTATAATGTCTATACATTTGTTCCAATAAATACAATTAGGCATTTTCATGAACTAACATACCAATCAATTATTTAGCTGTTATTTTTTAACAGACCTATTCTTACCCACATTATGGGTGTTGACTGAAAGTGGGGGGGGGGGTTCGCAGTCAATCTGTAACTGGTTTAAGTCTCGAGTCTACCTATGTCTTCGATGTGTCTTATTGGACATTACAGAGTGAGTCTGGAATGTTGGAGCGCGTAAAAAGTGTCCCATTAGTTATAGTAATGTATCAATAAGTATACAAAGATATATGTTTCATATATACATGTAATTTAGATTGTATCAAACAAATATTTTTTGTTTTATAAATCTGTAATGAATAGTAATGTAAACAATAATATTTTTAATCGATTCATTGATAGTAAGTATTTTAACTTGTAAAAAAAAATAATTCTATGATTTTCCGATTTTATAAATACATGACATGAAGGACTAGAACTGAATTCCCGATATGATGTTTTATTTTAATACAGACACATAGAAATCATTACAGTCCTTGTATGACCATTTGCTTTATGGTGGTTATACAATCAACATCTAGATGTATTTCGTAGGTAACTATATGACTATATGACTATATGACTATCAATGAATTAGTTATTTTGATTGATTTAATTAAGTAAGTTAAATAACTGAAAACATAATTGTTATAAGAGTTAAAAGATCGACAATAAAATATACTTATTTTTATAAAGTAGAATTTTATAGTTTAAATGAATGTTAATAAAATATTGTAATTAAAACTGTTAATTATTTAATTCATTTAAATATTTACACTACGGTTCTCAAAGTACGGGGTCGCGGTTTAATTTAAGATGAGTCATAACGGAATTTAAGTTGATAAATAACAAGTCTAACAATCTGCAAATTAAAATAGGAAAGCCTGCATAAAATAAATTTTGGAAAAATATTTAAAATTAAAAGTGTACATTTAGCATAAAAAACGTATCAGTAGTTTAACCAGTGCTAACCTGTCTTTATTTCCAAACGTATTTACCTGTCTTTATTTCCAAAAGTATTCACCTGTCTATATTACCAAATGTATTTACCTGTCTATATTTCCAAATGTATTTACATGTCTATATTTCCAAACATATTTACCTGTCTATATTTCCAAATGTATTTACCTGTCTTTATTTCCAAACGTATTTACCTGTCTTTATTTCCAAAAGTATTCACCTGTCTATATTACCAAATGTATTTACCTGTCTATATTACCAAATGTATTTACCTGTCTATATTACCAAATGTATTTACCTGTCTATATTTCCAAACATATTTACCTGTCTATATTTTCAAATGTATTTACCTGTCTATATTTCTAATCATATTTACCTGTCTATATGCAAACACTACATTTTTCACTCACAGGTACGATAGTTTGGTCCAGATGAAATTGTCTTGTCATATGTTGAATTTCAATAAGATCGCTAGACTTTGTGTTTATACATTTATGCAAGTAAGCTCATTCTACAAGTAGTTACAATACATGTTTATGTACATTATGAATTAAGGTTTATAAAATATATTTATTTATATATCTTGTGCAGGCCTCGTTACAACACAATATGACCAATGCGGCCCTCTAACAGCACAAAGTGAGATATGCAGACTTCGGAACAAAAAATAAAACTTTAACAAACAAAATATTTTACCCATGCGGCCCTCGTAACAGCACAACGTGAGCTATGCAGCCTTGGGAACGAAATTTGAAAGTTTTACTAACAAGTTTTACCCATGCGATCTCGTAAAAGTACAAAGTGAGCTATGCAGACTCAGGAACAAAAATAAAAGTTTTACAAAAACGTTTTACCAATGCGGCCCTCGTAACAGCACAAAGTGATCTATGCAAAATGTGACCCATGCGGCCCTGGAAACAAATATTTTTAAAAAATGTGTCAACATTCAGTCATGTCCTAAAAAAAGTCTCAAGTAAAGACAAAACTTTCAGCTTTGGAGTCATTACCAGGACAGTATGAAGTGCATTGAAGGGAATAGATTCAATTTGTCAGGAGATAAAAGTTACTTTAAATGGTGACTATTTCTCCCTAATGTCATGGAATTGATTTTACTCATTTATTTAAATTTTTCCTAATCAAAAACACCAAGTCTTCTAATTTCTTATTTAATTTTTTTGAAGAGACAGTTTTCTTCTATTGGAACCTTCTGATATTTCAAGGGACAGTTTTCTTCTATTCAAACCATCTTATATTTCTCTTGTTCAAATTACGTCACATAGGACTCATGACATTAGTCTACTTATATTGAAAAGGTAGACACTTTTTTATTTTTAAGATGACATAACCTACAAAATGCGGGCTTTTTTCAGAGCCGGTTCTAATGATGAGTGCAACGGAAATCGATCGGAAAATGTCAAAAAATACAAACCCAACTTGTACAATTTTTTTTATATCAGTCATTGAGTTAAGAGGGTCAACATTTTCTTCTGCCTCAAGGGACTGAATGGACCTGACTTTTATTCCTTGAGGATATCGGGTGGTCATTTATAAGCATGAACCGTCCCCTAATGACATTGTCGGACTTTGCTTCATTTACTATTCTAGGCATTTCCAATTTTTAAAATACTCGCACTGTTTGTCTTATATACTAGGTACCTCCTCTTTGTAAACAGCTGGCACTGTTTGTCTTATATACTAGGTACCTCCTCTTTGTAAACAGCTGGCACTGTTTGTCTTATATACTAGGTACCTCCTCTTTGTAAACAGCTGGCACTGTTTGTTTTATATACTAGATACCTCCCCTTTTTGTTTTGAATCACCCGGACAAACGTTTGTCTCATAAGGGTTGTGTAATTATTTATTCACTGATAATTAAACCTTTAAATAAAAAAACATTTTTTTGCTACCCAAATATAAAGTGTCTATTATAAATGTTTAATATAAACTGAAAAAAACGTCTGCTTTAATTATAAGACCATTTAAATTTATGATATGACGTAACATTATGGGAATCCCCCGTCCCCATAGATCCAAGTTTTTTGTTACCCGTTTTTTATTATAGAATTCAAAATCATAAGTTAATGAAATATGTTATAGAAGGGTAATGAAAATGACGTGCTCACTGAATTATTTCAAGTATTCATAAATGTTTACAAAGAAATCTGTCGAAACTCAAAACTTCATCTGTCTAAATACCGCCAGACATGCAAAATTGATACGAATTTTTTTTTTATAAATTTTTATGAACGTTAGCTAATTACGACTCATTTGTACAATCCTAATTTATGTACAGAATACATCTCAACTTGTTGAAATTAATTTCCTTTGAGCTCTAGATATAGTCATCTCAATGAATTTTTTACGCAATACAGCAAAACTAAATTCCATGAATCTAGATTTAGAAACAAATGAAGTGATAGGGTGAATGTGTTATTTAGAGCCACATTAAATTAAAGAAAGAGAAGAAACATGTTACATGAGTTACGCTTGGTCACCACTGGTAGATGAATTGCACTTGAAAACAACTTGAGCATGATGTTTCACTTGGCTATTACTGGTATATGTGTTGCCATGGCAATCAGTAGTATATAAATAGCCCATGCAAATCTCTACATTATGGTCTATATTTACAGGTCTATGTCTGGCAAAAGTAAATTCAACATTTGTATAATGTCCTTCTTATTACCTTATTTGCATGCTGAGTAAAGGGATTAAAGTTCCATTAACCCTAACAACTCATGCAAGGCACTATTACATAAAGAGTATTATTATAATACATTCATGCTACACACTGTTAAAAGTCATAAATTTGTGTTCTAAATGATCCGCTTTATTGAAGGTATTTATAGAATAGTTTATTGAATGTCGACAAATTTCGCTTAAATTTAAAAAAAAAAAATTAATATGATAAAACATCTGAGTCAAATTAATTATTCCATTTTATTTTAGGTTCCTCTGATTGAGTCAGAATTTGTTTGTGCCAGAGTTGTATGCCATGAACCAGTAAATTAACGTCTTTTGTTATGTTAGCGTTCAATTAATGTGCAGCCTATGATATTTGAACATCGTCCAGTGTATCTAATGTTACTTTGTGTCTCAGATATTTGGAACACCCATAAGATTCTGAACACACATAAGATTCTGTACAGAGCTTGATAATGTTTTCCACATACGAGTAACTCGTCAAATATCAAAGTCTATCATTTTTTTTAAAGTTTTATATTTATATCAAAAATCAACAGCGGAGAAAAGTAACTGTGTTTTTGAGGGATGGAAAATGAGGATTAGTTACGATTTGTACCCCTTGGATATCAAAGTTGGTTACGTTTGTTTATGAATCAAATCCAAAATACAAAGAAATGTTTAATTTAATGTTTTATATCGGGCACCAGGATATTATTTCAACATCCGGGGCCCTTCTGATGAAATGTTGAATTTAATTATGATAGTAAATACAGAGACTAATTATAAACATAGATAGAAGTCAACATTGTTTACGATTTTGTATTTTAAAGATTTTTTTTTTAATTAAAGTTTATTTAAAATGTAATGCAATAAATCAGTAAAATTTTTAAATACATTAACTGAGAAATTAGAAATGAAGTATAAGATGCTAATGATATGCTGAATATCAATCCAATGCAATATACAACAGTGTGTGTTAGTGAATGGGGATAAACAAACCAATTAACCAGTGAAATTAAAAAAAAAAAATTGTTTGCTCATGACACGTTTTTTCGCGTATTTAAATAATTCTATCACATTTCATCAGTTTTCTATATTTTTGATCGTACATTGTCTGATATTTAGAACAATAATCAGTTTAACTTTCCTGTAAATGTTTATATTTGTAAATAATTTTGTTAGAAAGAAATTCTAAATATTGATTCGCCATATATTGATAGACAAATGATCATAAAGGGAGTTAACTTCATTAATTCAAACATATTATCACAATATGTACCTTTGAAATTTGAGTGTTACGTTTTTATTTATTTATAAATACAAGTGACAATAAATGTACAAGCTTACAAATAGAAAAGTGAAGTAATCATAAATAGCCAGTTTAATAAAATAATAATAAATTCTTAAATATGATTACAAATATAGAGACATTACATTGTCAAGAAAAAGAAAAAAAAAAAGAAAAAAAAAAAAACAAAACACAAAGGTGTACAACAGTGTTAGGATGTATGTTACAATAAGTAAACCTAGAAGACATTCTCTTGATGAAACAAATCAAACCAGGTGAGTGTTTTGTCTATGTGTCTGTTACATTGGACGCACACATGCACAGTTTCACGACAATTGTAACAGGTTGTAACATGTCGACATGGTAGACTCACGCAGGTAATGACGTCATTCTTTAGACATGACGGACAATCTATTGTACCTGAAAGTTAAAAGAGTAAAATTTAGGAATTTCAATTTGAAAGATTTCTATTTAATATAATTTTATTTATTATGAAATAGTTAATTCTTAAATCATATTGTCCTAAAATGAAGTTTCGAACCAGATACAGGTATCAGAGTCACGCGGAAATAAAGCAAACCATAAAGATAATGAAAGATACACATAATGTTTCATAGAAATAATATTTAATATTGAAAAAAAATACTCAAGTATCGAATATAATTACGGAGTATGTTCCAAAGAAATTGTCTTTTTTCCGTATATACTACAATATATTTAGTGAACTAAATTAAAATACATAGTCTGGCTAATGTACTGAACTTTCTATTTATCATAAAGTTTTGATCAGTGTTGCCAGAAAGGGTTGAACCAAAGTAGCGTAAACATTTTTGGGCTTATTAAACTTTATAAAAAACATTTTTTCAGTCTAAAGAAGTGACGAATTTACGAAAAGTAGCGCAAATTGGCAACACTGGTTTAGAAACGATTCATAGCCCACCATTACCTTTACTTTTCTGCCCCGCTTTTTGATTATTGCCCCTCGGGTTTAACGGTTAGCCATAGACCCGACCCCTGCTCATAAAGATGCCCACAGTACAAGCGTCTTTGACGCATTAGAAACACAGATCCCACATTAGGTGCTCTCCCTTGCCCTACCCCTCCCTCGGTTTAAGCTATAGTGATATAGCTACTACTGATCTCTCTCTCTCTCTCTTTGAACTCTCTCAGTTTTATCTGCGGGCTGAGACTTAGTCTCTTAGAGCCCGTGAGATCAGACTTGCTGTAACTCTCAACATCTGGAGACTGCCATAGAGACCGATGGCCAGCAAGCTTCCGGACTGGTCCACCCTGTGGTCCGCCACTCGAAAAGCAAATGATCTACGGTTTCCTCCACTTCCCTGCAGTGTCTGCAAAGGGTTTCGACATTGGGCCTCAACCTCCCAAAGTACGCGCCAATAGGACAGTGCCCAGTTCGGAACTGGGCAATTAGCGCCTGCTCGACACGCCTGAGCTTCCACCACGGGTCAGTTTTGGACGGCCGCTCCAGAAAATTACGGACGTTAACTCCGTTCACCCCATGCGCTCAGCTCGAGAACCACTTCGATTGTCCAAAGAGACAGATCTTGGCACGTGCTGCCTCAAATGAGCTCTTTCTTGCACTCATGGGCTGCACTTGGAAATCTGTCGACTGTTGAATTGCCTTGGCAATGCAGTCTGCCCTTTCATTTCCGGGCACTTCCACATTCCCGGGAACCCATTGAAGGGTCACATGCACATGATGTTGGTACGCAAGACCCTGTATTGCCATCAGCATGGCTTCCAGCAGAAGCGGCCATTCTCCCGTCCCTTTTACAGCTTGGAGAACAGAGAGACAATGTCTGTAGCAGGCAAAGTACCCTAACCAATTAGCTCTCCTATGTGGTCCACTGCCTCAGTAATGGCTGTCATCTCTGCCTCGTACGCACAGAGCGACCCACATAGGCCAGCATGGTCTTTCACAAAGCCAGTTTGCGGGAGAGTGATGTGGACCCCAAACGAGGAGCTTGTCCGACCGTCAATACTGGTTACAGAAGCATCAGTATAGGCCAGTATAGCGTCCCCCGAATAGGTGTCAATCATCTCCAAAGCCACATCAGTGATGGATCGGCGATCCTTTGCGTTCCCAGAATTGGTTTCGATCATGGTCGTGCGTACCTCGGGCATGTAGAAAGCCTGATCTAAGACAAGCCATTCTGACAGACCCAGGCAGCACTTTGACTATGTAGCAACCAGGGGCAAACTACAGCACGCGTGACTTGTTTAATCCACTTGTTTAACCCATATGTTTAATCCAATTGTTTAATCCACTTGTTTAATCCACTAGTTTAATCCAATTGATTAATCCACTTGTTTAACCCACTTGTTTAACATACTTGTTTAGTCCAATTGTTTAACCCACTTGTTTAACCCACTTGTTTAACACACTTGTTTAGTCCAATTGTTTAACCCACTTGTTTAACCCACTTGTTTAACACACTTGTTTAATCCACTTGTTTAATCCACTTGTGTAATCCACTTGTGTAATCCACTTGTTTTAATCCACATTTGTAATCCACTTGTTTAATCCACGTATGTAATCCACTTTTGTAATCCACTTGTTTAATCCACTTGTTTTAATTCACATGTGTAATCCACTTGTTTAATCCACTTATTCAATCCACTTGTGTAATCCACTTGTTTAATCCACTTGTTTCAAAGGATGTCATGACGTTAACATTATATTTATGTTAATTCATGTCAACATTACATACATCTTCATTCGGCCCAGCCCTCTTGACGAATTTACAAACCTAATGTGGCCCAAGACTTAGAAAAGGCTTGCGCACCCATGGTCTAAAACATGTATAGAATTGCTATTCAATGTTCACTATTGTAATTTAAGAAAAAAATATATTTATATTTTTTTTAGCTGGTTGGACCTAAAACGAATTCTTGTCTCTCAATAAGATTCAAACCCGGGACGTTCATGCCGATAAGGTTGCGCTATTCACCGCACGACAATCCACCTCCCAATGACGTCATTAGTTACTCTTCGATAATCTTTTAGCGCCTCACCCTGGCAACAACACTGGTGATTCTATTTATAGCACGTGTGTTTACAATTGACGTGGGAAAATAAACATGGTGTGTTAATGAATGATAGAATACAGGATCAGTTCATTGGCGACTTACCAGTATTTTTTTTTAATACACATTTCAATTTCCATAATTATTTTTACATCCATTTCGGAATGAGATAATAACAATCATACTAACATTGTACAAATCCCCAAAGAAATACGAACACATCTGATATGTAAACAAATATAAAATAACAGTGAGTTTCTCAGCACAGTATGGCGGTCACGTGCCTTGCCACGTAGCAGACATCTGGTCCACTTTCTGCACAACAGACGTAACCGCAAGAGATATAGCGGAGGGGGGGGTAGGGGCTTGAATTTAACTTTGGCATGAAAATCTATTTGTCCTCACCGGAGATCAAACCAGTGACATTCAAAGTCAACAGTCGATCACCTTACCACACGACCATTCGTCCTACCAAGTAAACATGAGTTGAAATGTAGTCTTACTTTATCGCAAATCCAAGACTAGGGGTTTCTCTTCTAGTCGCCTGATGAAATAAGTCGGTCTTACGATGAACGTATATATGTCTGTGTCAGACGAATGACATTTGATGATGTAGTCAGTCACTGAAACAAGCAAGTGCACCACACAAGAGCGCACCGCTTTAGCTAAATATCTCGACCGAAAATAAATGACAGTTGTCGTCTTTTTGTGATGTAAGACTGGCTTTCTCTTTTTCTTATCAGACATTTCTTCCGATATTTAAAAATAAAAATGTGCAAGATATGCCAGTAAAATAATGCCTATCAATGAATATCAACAACACTACAAGTTGTACAACATCGGTACGTGTAACGAATTATATGGCCTACAAAACTAGCGCCTATATTTATCACGTAGCAACATCAGAATTTGATGACGAAATAGTCCATTACAATCCACTATGTAGTGAAGACAAACATAACCTTGAACACTTATCTTGATTTAGGTAACGCTCATTAATAAATGCATGCGAAAAAACATCAAGTTAATTGGCAGATAATTCAGATAAGACAAATGAGAACTGAATTAAAAAAAAAAGACGAAATTTTTACCTGGAAATTTTATAAGTCAATAAATGCATTGTTACATCACCGTATTACAAATAACTGAACATTTTATAGTCTCCACACATTATTACAAATAACTGAACATTTTACATGTCTCCACACTTTATTACAAATAACTGAACATTTTACATGTCTCCACAATTTATTACAAATGACTGAACATTTCACATGTCTCCACACTTTTTTACAAATGACTGAACATTTTACATGTCTCCACACTTTATTACAAATAATTGATCATTTTACATGTCTCCAAAAAGTATTACAAATAACTGAAGATTTCACATGTCTCCACACTTTAATACAAATAAATGAAGATTTCACATGTCTCCACACTTTATTACAAATAACTGAAGATTTCACATGTCTCCACACTTTATTACAAATGACTGAACATTTTACATATCTCTACACTTTATTACAAATGACTAGACTTTTTCCCCCAGGTAAGTCTCCGATTATATTAAAAAAATTAATAAAAATCTTTGAACATTTTTTTATCATCAAAAAGTTACTGGCTAAAATGTTATTGGACCACCAGGCTTGATTTGCCATTCCATTCTATTTATATATCATATATATATCTGCCTGGGACTGGAGTCGAACCAGTGAAACCAATAAAACTTTAGCAGGAATATATAAACACACATATTATAAATATATTCAACAAAGTTTTATTTTATATGCTCGTTTCAATAAAACAATCTCCTGATAACACAAGTGTAACGGCCCTGAAACATAATTGTAACATCAAAAATACGAAATAAATATCTCTGTGTAGTCTAAACATTTTATGTCAGACATCATGTAATTTATACACAGTTATAGTTTAAACTAAATTTATCGGCAACATATGCATTTTTTATTTAAATATTAGAGAATTATTACAGAAATGAATTTAGAGTGCCTGTATTGTAAAATACAAATATCAACAAAACTTATGACTTATTATTGACTTACTAGTAAAGTATCCTATGAAACTTATACATCCATATTAGAGATGAATTATAATGTTTTATTAACTCTCAAACTAATGTTCGTTAAATGCAATCCAAAGTAATCAGAGCAGATGAATGTTATGAATGCAGTCAACGTACCACCATATGTAGTCAGTGTCAACAACATATAACAACTACAATGACATGGTGGGACGTCTTTCACCAGGAGACAGTGACTTAAGTTTTGTTGAGTCGATTTATTTTCTGGTCGGATATTTGAAAATTTATGATTAAATAAAATATATCGATATTTAGCAAACCTGGGTACCACAATAACGAAGAATAAAATCGAAAGATGACTTTGTTTGTGTTTTGTTTATGTTTTAGTAACAAAATACATTTTTGTCAAAATTGAAATATTTCAATAACTTAACAATAAATATTACATTTTGTTGAGATGAATTGTTAAATGATTTTTTTTAAATATAATAATTATTTTGTACATTTGGTACAAATGTTTTGGCTCATTTCTATTTTTTTAAAATTTCTTGTTTATTTGGCACTAAAATTTGGAAGTGTAACAGGAAGTTCAACTCTATCGGGACACACCTCCCGTACTTGTCTTACGACGGGGGGCCTAAATTATTCAGTTGGAACTCTCCAGCTTTATCCACTGGTCCCCAGAACAATGAGTGCCCCACCCCTCCCACGGAGATGTATGTGGTGGACAAGTGTTTCAGAGTTGAATTAACAGACAGTTACTTTGTAGAAAAAAAAACAAAAGGTAGATAACTTCGTAGGATTATTCATTATGATTTAGTTATTTCCCTTTTACCGATCTCTCTCTCCCCCCCCTCTTCTAGGTCCACCACAGGGAATTCCCGTATACCGTATTCTTCACATATTGAAAGCAGTGACTAAGTGAGGTTTGATAATGAAGCCGGCAGTGAAGATTACATGTAGTTACCGCAGCTCCGTAGCGTGCGGGAGGATGGGGGCCGGCCCCCCTGCTTTTTTCTGACCCCCTCTGCTTGTTTGCTCTACTTAGTAACATTTTTTTCCTTCCCCCCTGTTATTGGCCAGGCCATTGCTGTAGAATTTTCACGGTACGGGGCTGAGTAGACGTAGATTGCAAATATATGATTACTTATTGTTTTCGAGCCTACGTCAGTGCTTTTATGATTTCCTTCAACCATTTAACAGTGTTCTACATATCCGAGTCCTCTTTTTCATTGCTCAAAAGAAATATAAAAAAATTGGTCCCCTATGTCAGGGGTCAGCAACCTTTTGAGACGAAAAAGCCAAAAGTTATAATTTACAATTTTCTCAGGTTTTAAAGAGCCACTAAAATTAAAGTTCTAATATTATGGTATTTTATTTTTCCGCAATTTGATATCGAAAGAGCCGCAAACGGCTCGCGAGCTGCTGGTTGCCGACCCCTGCCCTAGGTAGATACTAAATGAAATCTTGAGGAAGAGTGATTTAACAAAAAAATGCCAGGCAGGTCCAGTATCATCTAGACCATGGGTGAGCTTATGCTCCTTTACGATAAACTTTCAGCGCTCACCCTGTCGACAACACTGGTGATTGTATTTATGACTCGTGTTTTACAGTTGGCAGAATACAGGATCAGTTCATTATTAGTGATTTTCTTTTAAAATACACATTTCAACTTCCATAATAATCCTTACATTCATTTCTGAATGACATGATAAAAACCATGTTAACATAATACAAATCCCCAACGTAATACGAACACAACTGATATGTTAACAAATATAACACAACAGTGTTTGAGTTTATCTTCATAATATGTCGGTCACATGACCTGTTACGTAGCAGACGTCTGACTTTCCGAACAATGACGTAACCTTGGAAGATAAAGAGAGGAATTAAACATTGACCTTACCAAAATCAATTTGTTCTCACAGGAGATCAAACCTGGGTGTACTATATACGCTAGTGAAATAACGCCTATCAATGCAAATCAACAAAACTACAGCTGTACAACATAGGGACATATGACACGTTCCATAACCTCCAAAACTAGGACTTTATTTATAACGGAGGAACATACAGAATTACAACAGGAATTAATTATCTCCCATTCCCATTCATAACTTTATGACGAAATAGTCGAATCCAAATGTAGTATAGATTGAAAAATAACCTTGAACACTTTTCTTATCTTGATTTTGATAACGTTGATTTAATAAATACATGACAAAATAACATCAAATTAAAGTTGAGATTATTCAGTTAATACAACTGAGAACTGGACCGAACAAAAATATTAACCCACGGAAAATTTAAAGTGAAATCACAAACCTTTAAGTGAGTGGCCTATATTAAAAATGTCATGTCTTTGACTGGGTGACCTATATAAACAAAGTCTGGCTATTGCCTGCATAAGTCGCCAACCTGTTTGAACATTCAGCAAGAGTTCTATGAAAAGATAAAGGGTATGTTTGTTTAATTGTCACATACGGAAATGTAGAGTGAACTTTATTTCTAAGTTGAAAAGATGACTTCATGGAGTCACAGGATTTGATCCCCGGTAATAGCGCAGAATTTATTTCTAAAATGTAAGATGATAACATGACTTGATGGAGTCACACGATTAGATTCGGATAATTGGATAAGCTGGCTAGCTAGTTACGTACGCCATGTTTGACGTAAAAAGAACGTTTTTATAAAAAGTATCGAGTTTTCCTCCTTTTTTTCGCGACTGTTCCCAAAGGGCGTGAAACTGTGTCCGTTGGTATCCTTATCCTCATACGTAAGTTCCTCCAATTCTTGGTTGTATTAATTGTAAAATTATATGCCTATATATTCTGTCTTATGGTGGCCCTTGTCTTGATGTGTCCCAGCCCTGTTGTGCCCCTGTCTTGGTGTGTCCTTGTCTTTGTGTGTCCCAGCCCTGTTGTGCCCCTGTCTTGGTGTGTCCCAGCCCTGTTGTGCCCCTGTCTTGGTGTGTCCCAGCCCTGTTGTGCCCCTGTCTTGGTGTGTCCCAGCCCTGTTGTGCCCCTGTCTTGGTGTGTCCCTGTCATGGTGTGCCCCTGTCTTAATGTGTCCCAGCCCTGTTGTGCCCCTGTCTTAGTGTGTCCCATCCCTGTTGTGCCCCTGACTTGGTGTGTCCCAGCCCTGTTGTGCTCCTGTCTTGTTGTGTCCCAGCCCTGTTGTGCTCCTGTCTTGGTGTGTCCCTGTCATGTTGTGCCCCTGACTTGGTGTGTCCCAGCCCTGTTGTGCTCCTGTCTTGGTGTGTCCCATCCCTGTTGTGCTCCTGTCTTGGTGTGTCCCATCCCTGTTGTGCTCCTGTCTTGGTGTGTCCCAGCCCTGTTGTGCTCCTGTCTTGGTGTGTCCCATCCCTGTTGTGCTTCTGTCTTGGTGTGTCCCATCCCTGTTGTGCTCCTGTCTTGGTGTGTCCCAACCCTGTTGTGCCCCTGTCTTGGTGTGTCCCAACCCTGTTGTGCTTCTGTCTCGGTGTGTCCCTGTCCTGGTGTGCTTCTGTCTTTGTGTGTCCCAGTCCTGGTATGCTCCTGTCTTGGTGTGCTCCTGTAAGCTTGGTTTTAAAAAAAGTAAATTCTTTAAATAAAATATGTAAGCATCAAAATGTATTTTATGGGGGGATTTCGGGGGGGGGGGGGCTGGTTCAAAACCTTGAAAAAAAAGTTACTGGATAAGTTAATGGCTCTCTTCCACTAGATTGAAACAATGATAGGCGATTTAATAATGGAAGTTTAAAACTAATATAACGAAGTCCATACGTTTTGTAAGGGTTGTGTTTTACCGACTTTTCACAGAAGCACCGAACGTCATCTTAATAATAAGCTTGGGTTAGGGTTATGGTTAGGGTTTTCTTTTGTCACGGCACAATAGCGCACAGCGTACTAGACCAGAACAAAAAGATAAAATAAAAATATATAATTGAATTCCTCTTCAAAATTGTACTACATGGTTTACATTTTATTTCTCTATTATTGAACATTTTATTGTCAAAATTATTATATACACAACTCGTTCACTCTATTCTTACGTTTTCACATAGAAGTAACATGAACAAAATGTACCAAGCAAAAAAGGAATATAACAACAACATCGTTATGCATTTTGGTCTCAAGCAACGCCGCAACACTTTATTACAAATAACTGAACATTTTACATGTCTCCACACTTTATTACAAATAACTGAACATTTTACATGTCTCCACACTTTATTACAAATAACTGAACATTTTACATGTCTCTACACTTTATTACAAATAACTGAACATTTTACATGTCTCCACACTTTATTACAAATAACTGATCTCCGATCACAGTTAGAAATGTGATAACAATCGTTGAACATATTTTGATCATCAAAAAGTCACTGGCCAAAATCTTATTGGTCATGGACCACCAGGCTTGATTTGTCCATTCCATTCTATTTATATCACATACGTCTGCCTGGGACTGGATTCGAACCAGTAAAACCAATAAAATATTAGCAGGACTATATAAAGACACGTATTATGTATATATTCAACAAAATTTTCTTTTATACGCTCTTTTCAATAAAACAATCTCTTGAAAACACACAGGTAACAGCCATGAAACATGATAGTCAAAAGTAACATGAAAAATACGAACTTAATATCTATGTGTAACCAATAATTTTATGTCAGATATACACTGATCGGAAACATATCAATACACCCAACGTTATGGGCATGCAGTTACTCTAGTACCACTGGTACATGTGTATAAGCATATACATAAATTTCAAGAATAAAAGAAACAAACTTATTGTTATAAAAAATAATGAAACATAGTTATTGTTTAAACTTTATTAATTGGACAAATATAACTCAACATTCCTAGTGCGGTATATGTACAAAAAAATACGCTCATAGAATAATAGAGTTGGTTTAAATATTTATTTAAAAACTAAACAAGTAGCACATGTGTGTATACAAGCTTTAAGTTAATAAAAAAATATATTTTCTGTGTAAGTAACTATTTAAAATGTCACGTTGTGAATAAAATGACATTTCAAATTTCTCTTTACTTGATAACGGTTTAATTTACTTAATATGTCACATTTTAGTTCACAATGTCATGTGTTGACATAAATTTGATTCAAGAACGGAAAACGATATAGTTAAACCATGTTCTAGGTAAGTATGTACACGATTTTTTTTTCATTTTCCTTACAATACCGCGCTTTTTGTAAGTAATATTAATAGCAATGAACATAGTCAAACTTAATAAAAATCTTTTACTAGTCAATGAAACGGCTGGTTTCGGGAGTTATTTTTATAAATTACAGTCAAACACAACACATAAATCACAGTTAAAGGCAATATATAAACACAGTCAAACATAACATATAAGTCACAGTCAAACACAATATATAAATCACAGTTAAAAAAACATATAAATTACAGTTAAACACAACAAATACATTACAGTTAAACACAATATATACATTACAGTTAAACACACTATATGAAAAAGACATTCAACATTACAGAATGGTGAACTTATATTATAACTTTTTCGTACACAAAGCCCCGTATCATGAAAATTCTACAGCAAGGGAAGGCATTCTACAGCAGGGGTCAGGCCTATAGCAGGAGGGACCAGGAAATAAATGTTACTAAGTAGAGCAAACAAGCAGAGTGGGCCAGACAAAAAGCAGGTTGCCCGGCCCCCCTAACCCCCGCACGCTACGGGCCTGCGTACAGACAAACAATATATCTCATTCAATTTGACATGTCAGGAACAACATCTCCTCTGCAAACTAACACCTTATATAAACCTTGTTTTCATTTTACTTCATGACCAATATTTAACCTCGTTTTATGACATTTATACGGTTCTCCTTGAGAAAAAAATAACTTTATCATCTGTTTATGTATTAAATGTTTACATTTTTTCAAAAACAAACATTTGCCATTAGATAAAATCCAATGTGACGGATGCCATCAACGAAAAGACAACTACCATATAAATGTGCCATGCCATCACGTGACACACTGCTATGAATGCAGTCAAAGTACCAACATATGTAGTCAATGTCAACAACATATTACAACTACAATGACATGGTGGGACATCTTTCACCAGGAGACTGGGAACAAAGTTCAATAAGTTGAGAATCGTTCTCCTGAGGCAAACGTACATTTCAACATGACAATCTGGGAATTCCCCACCCCCCTCTTGAAATAATACTTGACACATGGTGCACTGAAGTCAACTAACAAGATGTCTGTTGTATGACTTTGGTGCTTAAAAAAAGTCTCCACATGATTGGGGTCCTAAAAAGTACTTTGCCTGTTGTAGGAAACGGCTCTGAAAGCTTGTTTTTTTGTAATTTTATTTTATTTTTTATTTTGCAATTGATGTGAATAATTAAATAATGTAAAGTTTATTTAAAATATTTTTGTTGGTGTATATTATATCTGTTATTTTATTCTAGTCCTGCAATGTAGATGCTCTGTTTTAATTTATCAATACACTGTATAAGTTAATTAAATTGTACTGAAAAATCATTGAATTGTATTAAACAACCATTTGTATTAAAAATATATAAACAAACAAAAAATACGTTTATTATCATTGAATGAAAAAAAATTCGCAAATATTTTCTGTTTGTTTTTGTTACATTCGGACTTCATTAGGCTACTATACACATATATCTTGTTGACTTACTTCATTATTCTATTACATACACATATATCGTGTTGATACATTTTCTAGATTAAAATTCCCTATGGAATAAAGAAGTAGTAACAAATTTACGAACACAAAACTTTAGGTTTAATTTTACGAAGAATTGTTTAACAGATACGGAGTCTGTGACGTCACTAGCAGTGCAATGTGACACACAGTGTGACGTGTTTTTGTTTACATTCTAGTTACCTCTCTTCGCTCGCAGTTTGTGGGCGTTAACTAACTGTATCAAAACTATCATTACGTTTACCGACATGGCAATTAGTTGTATATGAATAGCCCCTGGGAACCTATAAAGTATAGTCTATATTTACTGGTATGGGCCCGGAATGAAACATTTGTATAATGTCTTTCTTATTGTCACATTTGTATGCTGTGCAAAGGAAGTAAAGTTTCATTAACCCTAAAAACTCATGCAACACACTATTACATTCCTTTAAACAGAGTTGTGATAAAAAATGTATGCTATACACTCTTCAAAGTCATAAATATGTGTTCAAATCATCTGCTTCAATGAAAGTATTTATATAAATCTTGTAAAATTTACAGCTTCAGTTTATTGAATGTCGACTAATTTTGTTGAACTTTTATTAATTAAATTAATATGAAAAAGCATCTGAGTCAAATTATTTTCTATTTAATTTTAAGTTACCCAGACTGCGTCAGGTGTTTACTGGATTCTAGGCCATGGACCAGTAAATTAACGTCTTTTGTTATGTTAGCGTACGATGAATGTACAGCCTGTGTTATGTGAATATCGTCCAATGTATCACATGTTACTTTGTGTCTCAGATATTTGGAACACCTATAAGTTCCTGTACACAGAGCATAATAAAGGTTTCCACATGCGAGTGACTCGTTGAATATTAAAGTATATCATTTATTTTTAAGCTTGATATTTATATAAAAAGTAAACAGCGGAGGGAAGTAACTACCTTTTTGTTGGATGGAAATTTAGAATTAGTTACGAATTGTATCCCTTGAATATCAAAGTTCATTTTGTTTGTTTATTAATCAAATCCAAAATACAAATAAATGTTTATTTAAATGTTTCATATAGGGACCCAGGTTTTATTTTAACACAAGGGGCCCTTCTGATGAAATGTTTATTTTTATTACAGTCAATACAGAGACTAATTATAAACAAACATAGAAGTCAACATTGTTTATAATTTTATATTTTAAAGATTTTTTTTAAGAAATAAAAGTTTATTTTAAATATAATACAATAAATCAAAAGAAGTTATAAAATTCATAAAGTGACAAATCAGAAAAAGTGGTTGATTAAGCTAATGAAATGCTAGTTATCGATCCAATACAATTTACAACGTTGAGTGTTAGTGCATGATGAAATAAAACTAATTAACCAGTGAAATACAAAGCTGGTATGACAACTGTTTATTTTTTATTACTTATTCTATGATTTTACGCGTATTTAAATAATTTAATCACATATCATCAGCTTTCTAGATTTCTAATCGTACATTGCCTCATATTTAGAACAATAATCAGTTTTACTTTACTGTAAATGTTTATATTTGTCTATAATTTTGTTAGAAAGAAATTTTAATTATTGATCCGCCATAGAATGACAGACTAATGGTGTCACTCATTTATTTTTAAAGTAATGGTCACAAAGGGAGTTAGCTTTATTAAATCAAACGTATTTCAAAATTATGTACCTTGGGAATGTGAAAATTAAGTTTTTATTTTTTATTAATACAAGTACATGTACAAACTGAGAAATAGAAAAAATGAATAAATTATAAATAGCCAGCTAAAAAATGTTTTAACAAATTCTTAAAAACCATTACAAATAAAAAAATATCACATTGCCCAGAACAGAAAAAAAGTACAAAAGTTATACAACAATGTTTGGAATGACTGTTACAATAAGTAAACCTAGAAGACATTCTCTAGGTGAAACAGATGAAACCAGGTGAGCATTTTAAATTGTCAATGTTTGTCCACAATACTGTTTACAAAGAACACTTAATTATTGATTTGCATTAGATTGATAAATGCTAGACTAAAATTCTTACTTTCTTTTTACAAGGGAATTAAACTTTGATAAATATTTTTTTGCAAAGTAGTGTACTTTTGAAAATAGGAAATGACGTTTTTGTTTGTATATAAATAAAATGTCAATAAATGTATATGTTTAGATATTGAAAAGTACATTAATTAAATTAATCATAAGCAGCCAGTTAAATTGTTTTATTTACATCTTATTTATAACTATAAACATAGAAATATTACATTGCTCAGAAAAACAAACAAACCACAGATTGGACAACAATATTTGGAATGGCTCTTAGAGTAACAAAACTTAGAGGACATTCTCCTGGTGAAACAAATCAAATCAGGTGAGTGTTCTGTCTATGTGTCTGTTACATTAGACACACACACGCACAGTTTCACGACAGTTGTAACAAGTTGTAACATGTCCACATGGTAGACTCACGCAGGTAAAGACGTCATTCTGTAGACATGAGGGACATTATGTTAAGTATTATTTTAATTATTCCAGAAATAACTTTAACATTACCATTGGATGCATTGTGCTTTGTGTGAGTGTCATGGTGGGATGGAGGGGGGGGGCGGGTGACAATTACTACATGTATATCTATGCTAAAACATATTTTTATATTTACTGAACTGTATAGTAGTCATAAAGTAGACAATTTTAGATAAAATAGTAGGATTAGATATTGGTTGCATCCCTTGTATTTTTCAATGTTAATTTTTTTTCATAGAAAGTTTCCCGCCTATTCCCCAAAGTCATTTTAAAACCACACAATTAGACTAGTACCTTTATTTGCATTGTTCAGGTTTTTTTTTTAAATGTTGCTAAGTTTTATAGCAACCAGTCGGGCCTTTTGTGACATTATTCGTTTCTGATGAATTAATAGAATTATTGTACATACATAAGAAAAAAAGATTTTGTATTTTTATGAATTTTTCAAAAAGTTAAATTTTATTTTTAATCACATGAAATAAATTGATGAAAATTAAAAAAAAATCAAGTGAAAAATACTGTAAATAAAATCTTGATTACGCTAATTGTGTGCTAATAGATCCAATACAATGTACTATATCGAGTGTTTGTGTTTATAACAAGAAAGTTCACCTTATTTAAACTGATTATTATTAATATGTATGATAACATTTAAATTGTGTTGATCGAAAAAAAATTTCACAAATAAAAATTAATTATTTATTTGCATTAGAATGTTAGACTAATAATATTGCGTTTTTTTAAAAAAAAGCCAATGAAAGCTAAGGGAGTTAACTATATCAAATCAAACTTGTCAAAAATTATGTACCTTTGATATTTAAATATTACGATTTTATTTATTTATTAACTAAATAATCAATACATGTACATATTTATAAATAGAAAGGTTAATTAATAATGAACAGCAATTTATAATCAAATTAAAATAAAATATTATGTATGAATACAAATATTCAAGTATTACATTGCCCAGAAAAACAAAAAAAAATAGTCTAAAAAAAAACGTATATTGGACAACAAATTTTGGAATGCCACTTCGAGTGACAAAACTTAGAAGACATTCTCTTGGTGAAGCAAATCAAACCAGGTGAGTGTTCTGTCTATGTGCTTGTTACATTGGACGCACTCACAAACAGTTTCACGACAGTTGTAACAAGTTGTAACATGTCCACATGGTAGACTCACACAGGTAATGACGTCATCCTTTAGACATGATGGACATACTGTTGTATCTGACAATTGAAAGAGTAAAATTAATGAATTTTAATTTCAAAGATTTCTTTTTGATTCAGTATAATTTAATAGGTCATAGTTAATAATTTAAATAAAATGTCTGAAGTTTCGAACCAGAAACATGCATCACACCCATCCGAATTAATACCAACATGCCTCCGAGCCACATAAAAATGAAGGAAGTAAAAAAGATATATATATATATATATATATATATATATATATATATATATATATATATCATACAAACACTATTTAACATTAAATATCGCTCATGTTTTCTATGACATTAATAATAAGCTTAAAAAGGGAATCTTTTACACTATTAAAATAAATATAGGCCACTGAATTAAAATATTAAGCATGTGATGTTTCAGTTAAACTTTTGAACGAAATGTTAGAAAGTAGTTTGGACAGTCAAACACCATCTGGGTCAGTCTTGTTCCAGAACGAACTTTACTATTACCATTGGATGCCTTGGGTGAGTGTCAAGGTTGGGGGGAGTTACTATCACTACATAAATGTATTTTACCAAATAATATTCTATATATATCTACTTAAAGTTTTAGTAATTATCCAAGTTACCTTTATAATTTAGGAACATGTGGACATATTAGCTATTTACTCAGAAATGTAAAAATAACATATATAGACTTTAAGAAAAAAAAATATTATTAAAAATAAAAATTTATTGATTTTCTATTATTGCCGCTGAAATACTTTCAAAATGACATAATCTTCCATATAGAAATTTCATCAGGAAATGTATAGTTTTTACATAGCTATAAAAGATAGTACTACACTATAATATACTATTTTTAAAACATTAATTAATATAAGCACTTACCTAAGATAATGTTCAATATTATATTTATCTTTGTATAAATGTACACAAAATAACTATCGATAGGTCTGCCATTTCAGTTTGTTTTCAATTTCACAATTAGAAATGACTTTACCAGTACGACGACAGCTGTTTCATAGCGGACTAGGTAGATGAATTCAGTATGAGGGCAGCCATGGGACCGAGCTTTTACTGCCTGGGTTGCCTCTAGAGTGGAGCCCCGAGCGTCATTTAAAAATAGGGCATAGTTTATGTACGTAACATTATGACTTTTTAAATGGGTTTGTAATAAAATTTTTTCCCATTCAAAATACAAATAAAAATAAATACATTTAAGTTATGAAAATAACATATAACAAAATATTCTTCTATATTTTCCATTTATTATTTAATAATAATTATTATACTTTAAAAAAAAAATAAGAATAAAATTAAATAGATTTATTTAAAAATAAAAAAAAAAATAAATAGTTATGTCCCTTTGTGTGCCTGGGTTGCCTCTCGCAGACGTTCTCACGCGTCATTTAAAAATAGGGCATAGTTTATGTACGTAACATTATGACTTTTTAAATAGGTTTGTAATAAAATTTTTGTGTGGCTAACAAGTAATTAGAACATTTCAAGTAAAAGTAAATAAGAAACCCATATTGGGCTCTTTAAAGTTTTTTATTTTATTTTATTAGCAACGTTTCTATTTGTAATTGTATTTTAGTGACACGCAGAGTAAAATTAGTATAATGTCTATAAACGTGTTTTAATAAATTCAATTAGGCATTTGTATATATAACATAAAAATTCATTCTTCAGCTGTTACATGCATTTTTTAACAGACATATTGGTCACATTTGATGGGTGTGTGGTGTGTGGTTGTGGTGTAGTAACTGGTTCTAGGACTTAAGTCAACTTAATGTCTCCGTTGTGTCGGTCGTCTGTCCTATCATGGTGGACTTGACTTGATCTGTTTCATATCGGATGACACACATTTTCTGAGTTGATAGCAGTGGCCGATGGTCGTGTGGTAAAGCACTCGTCTGTTGAGCGATGGTCGTGTGGTAAAGCACTCGTCTGTTGAGCGATGGTCGTGTGGTAAAGCACTCGTCTGTTGAGCGATGGTCGTGTGGTAAAGCACTCGTCTGTTGAGCGATTGCCGTGTGGTAAAGCACTCGTCTGTTGACCTGAGGGTCACTGGTTCGAACTACCGTGAGAAATCTAATGAATTTAGCAATAAAATTTTAATTCGATTCTTAAAAACAATTTAGCTTATTAAATCCATGATTTCCCGATTTTTGTAAATAGTTTTAGCTGAAATGAACTTTAGTTTGAAATTCCCCTTATGATGTGATATTCTAATACAGAAAAATATAACACTTCCTTGTTGTAAGACCATTTGTTAAGTTATTTTAGACAATCAACACCTATTTCTTTAAGCAGGTAAATATTATGTTTATAGTTTTTTAAATGATTTGATTTATGTAAGATGATACTTGACTGTAAAAATAATTGTGAGTGACAATTAAAGTTTTGTTTAGAAGATAATGATCACTGGGTACATTGGAATGACAGGAAAAGTATTTTTTCGTTTTAATTCAAGTAGTAAATGGTATATTGCCATTTAAATATTGGCATAATTAATATTAATCCCACGTGTAATTTGGTGTCTGCTAAGATTACTAACATTTTAATGTTGAATTGATTATGTCAGTGTTTCTCAAACTTTACCCATTCAGGTACCCCTTTTTATTATGTGTTTTACAAAGTACCTTTAATGTAAAAAAAAATAATGACCACTTAAAAAAACGATTATAATATTAATTATTTTTAATACATAAATAATTATGCAAAATATCTTTCATAATTATATTAGTAATTTTTCTCATACATTTCATTTAACATAATTAATAAAAAGTAAACATTTGTTTATTTTGAGCTGACACATCATCATTTTGCTTTGAAATCAAAATTAAGTGAGAAATTATGGTTTACCATATCGCCATACACATCTGTTACATTACTTACGCTTGGTCACCACTGCATTGCACTTGACAACAACTGGTCTATGATGTTGCCCTTGGCTATTGCTGGTACATGTGTTTTCATGGCAATCTCTTGTATATAAATAGCATTGTGAACCTCTAAATTATGGTCTTTATTTACGGGTATAGGCCCGGATAAAAACATTTGTATAATGTCTTTCTTGCTGCAAAATTTGTATGCTGTGTAATGGAACTCATAAAACACACTTTTACATTTCTTTAAACCGCATTGTTATAACAAATTCATACTATACACTCTTCAAAGTCATAAATTTGTGTTCAAATCAGCCGCTTCAATGAAAGTATTTATATAAATCTTGTAGAATTTACAGCTTCAGTTTATTGAATGTCGACAAACTTTGTTTAACTTTTTATTAATTAAATTAACATGAAAAAAAAACATATCAGTAAAATTATTTTCTATTTTATTTTAGGTTACTCAGACTGCATCAGGTGTTTGCTGGATTCTAGGCCATAGACCAGTGAATTAACGTCTTTTGCTATGTGGGAGCTCAATCAATGTACAGCCTGTGTTATGTGAACATCGTCCAACGTGTGTGAAGTCGCTGTAAGGGTGAGATGAAATCTTTTAGATACTATAAACCACTAATGGGACGGTTTTTTATGGTGCCCTTCTTTCATCCCCACCATAGCCCGTAGTGCAATAGCCATGGAGGCACCACGGGAGATATAGCGGGGACTTGAGCCAATACCTGAATCATTTTCTTGGTCCTGACTTGAAATCGAACCGGGTACCTTTAGGTCGACAGTCGAGCGCTTTACCGCAAGACTATGTTACTTCCTATCTCAGATATTTGGGAGACCTATAATATCCTTTACAAAGCATAATATCGATTTCCACATAAGATGATTCATTAATTATCAAAGTCAATTATTTTGTTTTAAAGTTTGTTATTTATATCGTAAGTCAACAGTGTATGGAAGTAACTGCCCTTTTGTGGGATGAAAAGTAGGATTAGATACGAGTTGTATCCCTTGGATATCAAAGTTTGTTTAGTTTTTTTTATGAATCAAATCCCAAATACAAAAAATAGATATTTTTATAGGAATCCAGGTTTTATTTCAACATACGGGGGCCATTCTGATGAAATATTGAATTTAAATAAATATAGTAAATACAGAGACTTATTATAACCATGAGAGGTGTCAACATAGTTTATGATTTTGTATTTTATAGAATTTTTTAGAAGTAAAAGTTTCTTTTCAATAAAATTCAATAAATCTGAAGAAATGATAAAATAAATCAAGTTACTAATTAGAAATCAAGTTTGATTAAGCTAATGATATCCTAGTTTTTTTTTATGCCGCCATTGCCAGTATAATAGGTTGTAGTGTGCCCACCACACCAGCATTGTTGGCGGCGCTGATGCACGCCTGTCATCCCATTCAGAGCGTCGAGATGAGTATGCCCGCTATATCTGCCGGGATAGCAGAAAAAAGGGTTGTACGACTAGCACAAACTGATTGGCCAGAATTGCAAGGCAAGGGGTTTTTCCTGTCAGTCGGACATGAAATGCTAGTTATCGATCCAATACAATTTATTATCTTGAGTGTTAGTGCATGATGAAATAAAACTAATTAACCAGTTAAATACAAAGCTGGTATGACAAATGTTCATTTTTGTAAAATGATTATTTTTTTATGTTTTTATTTATTTTTTTCATTCGATGATTTTACGCGTATTTAAATAATCATATCACATTTCATCAGTTTTTTTTAGATTTTTAGTCGTAGATTGTCTGATATTTAGAACAATAATAAGTTTTACTTTCCTGTAAATGTTTATAATATGTCCATAATCTTGTTAGAAATAAATTTTAATTATTGAATTGCCATAGAATGACAGACTAATTGTGTCTCTCATTTATTTTTAAAGTAATTGTCACAAAGGGAGTTAACTTTATTAAATCAAACGTATTTCAAAATTATGCACCTTTGAAATGAGAATATTACGTTTTTATTTTTTTATGAATACAAGTGAGAATAAATGTACAAGCTTAGAAATAGAAAAATAAAAGAATCATAAATAGCCAGTTTAATAAAATTATAATAAATTCTTGAATATGATTACAACATAAAGAAATATTACATTGCCCAGAAAAAGACAAAACAAAACTGCTAATGTTGTATAACATTATTTGGAATGACTGTAACAAATTGATAAATTTAGATGCCATTTTCTTGGTGAAACAAATTAAACCAGGTGAGTGTTCTGTCTATGTGTCTGTTACATTGGACGCACACACGCACAGTTTCACGACAGCTGTAACAAGTTGTAACATGTCCACATGGTAGACTCACGCAGGTAATGACGTCATTACTTAGACATGATTGACATACTGTTGTATCTGATAATTGAAAGAGTAAAAATTAGGAATTTCGACATAAGATTTTCATGTAATATAATTTTAGTTCACTAAATTAAAATATATAGTCGTGCTAATGTACTGAAAAGTATATTTATCACACAAGTTACCTTTATAATGGTGGAATGTGAGGAAATTTAAGTTATTTAGTATATATATATATCCTTACACTTAAATAGATACGACTTGGGAAAGTTCCACATTCTAATTATCTAGCAGCATATTTTTTAATGAATTAAAAATATTTTTTTTTATTTTTTTTTTACTCCGCCTTTGCCAGCATGATAGGGTGTAGTGTGCCTACCACACAAGCATTGTTGGCGGCGCTGATGCACGTCTGCCATCCCTATAGAGCGGTGGGGTGAGGGTGCTCGCTATCATCTGCCGGGATGGGAGAAAAGAGGGTTTTATAACGTGCCCAAACTGGCCAGACCAGCTTGGTGTGTGTACTGCTTATCGGCCAGAATGGCAAGGCAATGGGTTTTTCCTGCCACTCGGACTGAGGGAAGATTTAATAGCTGGCTGCGCATGTGTGCTTGAGTGGGACAGAGTGGAATTGTTTTATGTATCGACCACATCCATCACCACTGCCAGCTGTGAATACGACCGTCTCGGATAGTCCAAGCAAGAAAATTCTTTTTTGTTTAGTTTCTGGACTAGAGATCCCCAATGATCTATTCCCCGTAGATCATGGTATGTCTCTAGGACCAGGATTGTAGAGTTCACACATATATCATCCAAGGTAGCTAAGGGAGTTAAATTTGTCAAATCAAATCTACTGCAAAATTATGTACCTTTGAAAGTAAAATACTACGATTCCAATTATTTATAAATAAAAATGCACATAGTTATAAATAGAAAGGTTAATTAAAAATAAGCAATTTATGGAAAAATAGTAATAAAATATTATGTATTATTACAAATATAGAAATGATACACGACCCAGAAAAACAAAGAAAAAAAAATACAAATGGTTGTACAACAATATTTGGAATGACTGTTAACATGACAAAAACCTAGAAGACATTCTCTTGGTGAAACAAATCAAACCAGGTGAGTGTTCTGTCAATGTGTCTGTTACATTGTACGCACACATGCACAGTTTCACGACAGTTGTAACAAGTCGTAACATGTCCACATGTATTCTTTAGACATGACGGACAAACTGTTGTATCTGATAGGTGAAATAGTAAAATTAATGTATTTCAATTCCAATTATTTTTATTTCGGATAAAATAATTTAATAGGTCATATATTAAGTTTTAAAATAAAATATCTGGAGGTTCGAACCAGAAACATGCATCGCATCCATCCGAATTACTCCCAACATGCCTCCGAGTCATATAAATATGTAGCAAACCAAAAAGATAAAGATATTTATCTACCATTTAAAGACTGTTTAATATTATACAGCACTCATGTTTTCTACGATATTAAGTAATATTTACAAAGAAAATTAAGAGGAGAATCTTTTGATGCATTACACCATTATTATAATTTTAGGTGTGTTTCAATTAAACATTTGAACAGTAAATGTTTTTATTTGTATATCTAAATAATGTTTAATGTATAACGAGTGTCTGCACGCTGATGGAAATTTCTTAAGTCTGCTGCAATGTATTTTTCATTTAATGTTTTCCCCGAATCACCAACGAAATGTTACAAAGTAGAAAGACACACAGACACCAAGTGGGCATGTATTCTTCCAGAACTAACTTTGACATTACCATTGGATGTGTGGTGCACTGGGTGAGTGTCAAGGTGGGGGAAGGGGAGGTAAACATCACTAGATGTATAACTTTGACAAAATAATATTTTATATACATTTACTGAGCTTTAAAGTAATTATACATATTACATTTATAACTGTGAAATTTCATAAAATATTAGTTATTTAGTCAGAAATGTAAAAAAAGACATACAAAAATATTATTAACAATACAACTCTTTTGATTTAATCTAATTGCCCCTGAAATATTTCTGAAATTGTGTAATCTTGCAGTTTATATTTGGCTATAATTGATAATACTGTAATGTTTTACAAAAAAATATTAAAAATAAATTCTTACCTAAGATAGCGTTCAATATTTTCGTTCTCTTTACAAAGATGTCCTCCTAAAAATTACCATCGCTTATAACTGCTATGTATGCCATTTTAATTATTACAAAATTTGTAACGTTATTTAACAAGTGAGAAGAATTGAAGTTTATAGCGGACTGGGGGGGGGGAGGTCGCAGTTGAAATATAGCGAGTAGGCTGAAGGACAGGACTTGTTTCCTTCGCCAGAGTTTTTTTTAATGCACTAATGTCATCGATTCTTCAAATGAAAAGATAAGATTAATTTTTTTGCGTATATTAGCCAGGACGGATATGACACCTTTTTTTTTTTAAATGTAGGGCTTAGTTTATTTACTGATCATTTTATTCAGATGTTTTTTAAAAACTTATTTTATTTCATTCTAGTACTTATACAAATAATAAATAATGAAATAGTCTTCATTTTTGTTTTGATGAGCTATTAATAATTATTATAAGTTAACAAAAAATAAGAATAAAAATAATAGATTTTTTTTATATGATACAAAATTTTAGTTATGTCCCTTTGTGTGACTAACAATTAATTAAATCATTTAAAGTAAAAGGAAATAGGAAACATATACTGGTGTTACGGGCCATTTGTTTTATGTTATAAGTTATGCGTTTTAATTTAAACGTGGAGATGTCGATTTACAGATTCAGCTTAATGTCTGTCTGTTTCACTCTGGTCGCTCACTCCTTTTACACCCAATAACCAAACGAACTAGATTGTGGGGAACACGATGATTTATTTACAAAATGTACATAGTAGTGTAACAAGTCCATAAATGAATACAAATTTAAAATCCACAATAATTCACTCTGGCTCAACTCTGACTAACTAAAGAACTCTTAACTATTTCTCGTCGCTCTCGTAACTCCCGTCCCGTCACTAAAAAAACTCAAAACTCCTGTCCCTAAAAACTCTCCTCACTAGATCTTTCATAACGATCCCTTGTAATTAACTTCTCCTAACTAACTAATGTCCGAATCCAGTGTTATTTATACCAAAACGTATCTGCCCTAATTACCCTAAATATGTCACAGTCTCCTTCAGTATTGTCTTTACTATCTAATCTTTCTAGGAGCGTCAACTGGTACTTATTGTTAACCCTACTAGCCTGTCCAACGTCACCTCCCGTTCTTCTTACCTTTGCTATCTACTTTCTAGTGTTTCCCTACCTTGCCCTAAGTCGTCTGTCACCTCGTCTACCATTAGTTGTATTAATCTTACTAGCTAGATCATCTTAAAACGTCGAAAGTGATTGTCTTTGTCTCTAGATCTACTCTAGCACGGTCACAATTGGGCTTTTTTAGTGTTTAATTTTATTTTAACAACTATATTTGTATTAAAAAGACCCGCAGAGTTCAATTATTATAATGTCTATACATGTATTTTAATAAATACAATTCGGCATTTTGATTAACTAGTAAAAATCAATTCTTTAGCGGTACATGATGAGTGTCTGGTGTAGTAAATGGTTCAAGCCCCGATGACTAAAGTCAACTATGTCTACGAGGCGTTTTCAAGGCCATTGTGATCTGGATAGTTGGAGTGGATACAAAAAGGGATATGTCCCATTTATTGTTTTTAATTGTAAAGAGATACATAGCTTAGTTATACATAGAAATTTTCAATCTATTAAATAAATATTTTTTTTTAAAATCTATAATGAATAGTAATGTTTACAAAAACGTTCTTATGAAACTCTTTAGTAGTAACAATCCTAACTTGTAAAAGATAAGTCTATGTTGTTCCGATTTTTAAATAGTTTACATGACATGAACGACTTAAATGAATTCCCGATATAATGTTTTATTTCAATACAGACACACAGAAATCATTTTGTATCTTGTTAAACCATCTACTTTGAGGCGGCTAGACATTCAAACATCTGAATGTATTTTGTAAGTAAATTTAAGACTTATAATAAATTAGTCATTTTGATTGATTTAATTAAGTTTATTGACTGATTAAATATATATATATATATATACTTTGAGTAGAATGTTTAGAGTTTAGGTTAATGTATATTATTTAGTTCATTCAGATCTTTACCACAGCGGTTCTCAAAGTCTTTTATTGCGGTCAACTGTATTTAATTAACTAATTGACTATGTAAGTGTGATAAATTACAAATAAAAAAAAACACTTTAATTTGAACATTCAATATCTAAACATTATTGACGTTTTCAATGTATTTTGATAGTCTTTTATTCATAGCATGCTAGTCAAAAATGTGTCCCCAAACAGCCAATGGGTCCTTCTAAAATCACATTCGTCTTTTTTTTTAAATTTATTGTGGGGGCAAGGCTCCCTACGCCCCTTATCCCATTTAAATCTGGGTAGACATGACGGACATTTTACCAACTTTTACCAGAACCTGGAAAAATTCCAATGGTTCTCACCAATGATCGAACCCAGCACTTTTAGGTTGACATCCAAGTACGCTACACCACTCGTGGATGGGGGACGGATGGTCGTGTGGTGAACGCTCGACTGTCGACCTGAGGGTTCCTGGTTCGATCTCCTTTGCTGACAAATGGATTTTCAGGTTATGACTTTGAGTACTCACTATATCCCCCCCCCTTAAGCTATGATGGAGATAAAATATAGACACCATGAATCATCACTATTTTCATCTCATCGCTACAGGTGACATCAAACACACACACAGTACTTAACCACCCGTCAATATTATTGGTAATGACTTTCTTTTTCTCTTATGTTTTTTTTTTCTATATTCATATTAGACGATTTTTTTTTAATTCTGTTTTGATGTTGGTAATATTAGGTGATACTGATAGCGTAGATACTTAATAACGTGTGTATCAAAGGCTAAGAATAGACTGTTTTACTAGTCCATTATTTTACAAGTATAGTTTTTATGCAAGTTTTTTTTTTTTTTTTTTTTTTAATTTTGCTCTGTTTGAAAGTTTTTTTCTGAAATTGACCAAATACCAACTGTTTCAATTTGATATGATAAATCTTCACGGATACATATATGCAGGCACGCCGAGAGAGGGGGGTCAGGGAGTGTAATTGCCGGGGGGCCCACATCTGTAACGGGGCCCGGCAGCCCCGACCATGTCATTTTTTTCACTACTCATTGTTTATTAAGGGCCTGCAATTATGGCCTGCCCTATGGCCCTTGTTGGCTCTCGGCGCCACTGCATATATGATACATTTAAATGGGAAATAAGTTAAATATTTTCGATGTGGATGAAAAATCCAGATAATCTGGCCACATTATTCTATAAATAGCACCAATGACCTAATTATCGAGGATAAACTTTTTCTATGTAATAAAAATAGTTCATCAAAACAAGGCCAGTAACTATATTTTTTCCTTTGCACCATCAATAAACTCTGGATTAGTGCACTTTAACAGTAGTTTAACATATGTTGTTTTTTTTTAATTTAAATATGTTTTAATATATAAAGAGGCATTTAGTAATGAAGCTGTGTTGCAGTATATGACGTAAGTCACTAACCGAAAAAAAGATAAATTCGTTAGTCTCATTATTCTTATTGTTATTAGTTGAAATTATTGATTATTTTCTTTACTTAGTTCTCTCAATCTGTCTTCTTTGCAAGTTGGACACTGGAATAAACTGAACACTAAATAATGAATTCCCAACAACTATAGTCTGCTAGATAGTCTGCTAGATAGTCTGCTAGATAGTCCGCTAGAAAGTCTGCTAACATTGACCAGGCGATGATATCAAGCAGGTGGCACAACAAGCCCTACCGCCAAGTCCTACAATCAGAGTTACGTTAATTTTCCACATCCAATCAACACATAGCTCGCTAATAATGTGGTCATTTTCTATTGGTGGCGGTGACGAGAATAAAATATAACTGACGCCACCCACCACGTACTTCCGTCACTCTGAATTCTTGTGCTGGTACAGTAATAAAAAATATGCGCAAACTGCTTAATTTTAAGGTATTTCCATTTTTTTCTGTTTTATTTTAAAAAAAAAACAAATATAGAATTACAATAAAAATATCTCTAAAAGTGGCTCTTTAACTTTAATCATTTAATCCCAGAGAAGTCTTGTGATAATTGAACTTATCAATGTAAATAATCAACTATTGTAACAACATATTAAGCTAACTATATTGTAATCAACCACGCTTTTATTTCAATAATGATAATTTTAATAAATATTTGTATGACTTAATGAAGTGTACTTTGTTTACTTTTTAATGCATTTTTCAATGTAACACAATGATGATACAATGTTGGTACAATGATGGTACAATGATCGTGCAATTATGGCACAATGGTGGTTCAATTATGGAACAATAATAGTACACGGGCGGTACAATATTGGCACAATGATGTTACAAGTGTGGCACAATGGTGGTAGAAGATCGGCACAATGATTGTACAAGGATGGCGCAAAGATGGTAGAATGATGGTACAATGCTTACAAACATTTATTTTGTTTCTGTATTTCTCTATTACGGCTCAGACCACAAAATGTTGATCACGTTTACATTTCAAAAAAGCTCACTCCATTGTAAAAAAATACTTGTATCAGTCGGCATACATGGACCGCAAATAGATAACTCAAGACAATAAGATAATACAGTCTCCAGTTAAAGGGGTAACTTTACATTATATTTGTAAGCACAAAGTTACCACATCAAACATGTACTCAAAATGGAAGCATGCATGTAGAAATTAATGAATTAAAGCAAAATGAATGTCATAGGTACAACCACACAACATTCACTCACTCTAGTTTATACAAGCCGTCTCACCTATAACTCACTGTGGCCCTGTTAGTGAGCTCCAACCGGGGAGTATTCGCAATGTGTCCCCGTGACTAACTTGACTCTGACACATGGGGAAACATAGAGTCTAGCCGTACTAGGGCCCGTGTCTTCTACACTGTGAGATTCCCCGCGGTTCACATTTAATTCCTGATCTAAGCTTAACATTATGTCAGGTATTACTAATCGTGTTGTTAACGGTCTTTTTGAGGGGAGGAATGGCCTCCGAAGTGTCCCCCTCCCCTGAGGTAACAACAAGTTGGTTGGCCGGTTGTTTGACACTGAGCACCCGTCTAACAATAGATTAGTAACACTGAGGAGTTATCAGCCCTGTCTTGTCATTGTCCCCACCAGGGGTATACGCCCCAATCAGACCAAACGCCCAGGTCTTCTCCTGTCTACTTCCTCCCCCCCCCAATCTGCCACACTGTTGAACTTATAGAACATTGTGTCCTGAGTTCTTCTGACTGGGCCACTTGTTCTTCAGTTGAATTTGTCAAGTCACGAACTCTTGGTTCTCTTTGCTTGATTCCTAGAATTACTGTTAAATTTTATGAATACAAGATGTCTGAGATATATAGCCTAAACAAAGATATTTTTATCGTATTTTTGATGTTACATTCATGTTTCAGTACCGGTGCACTTGTGTTATCAGGAAATAGTTTTATTGAACTGAGCATATTTAAATTAAACTTTTGTTATATACGTGATACGTGTGTTAATATAGTCCTGCTAATGTTTTATTGGTTTCACTGGTTCGACTCCAATCTGAGGCAGATATATATATATGTGATATAAATAGAATGGAATGGACAAATCAAGCCTGGTGGTCCATGACCATAACATTTTGGACAGTAACTTTGTGATAATAAATATTGTCTAACGATTTATATCAAACCTGTGTTAGACATGTAAAGTGTTTAAGTTGTTTGTAATAAAGTGTTGTGACGATGATACAAAAAAAAAGATGTGATATGGTTGATTGTTCTCTTTTTGCATGGTTTAAAGAAAAAAAACACCTCCATAAAGAGTAATTAAACAGCCTATTATAGAGATGACGTTCAGACCTTCTCTGTAAAGTAGGTAACACATAACACATAAAAAACATATTAATTTCAAAAAGTCCTTATTAAATCGTCTATCATTGTTTCAATGTAATGGAACTGAACCATTATCTTACTGAGTAACTTTTATTTACCTTCATGTTGAGCCCACACCCCCCGCCCCTCAGTCAATGGTCTTTTACTACTAAAACAATTGTTGTGAATATTAGTAAGACATAAATTACTTTGTTGATGCTTGCATCTATTATTTAAAGAACTGTTAGCTGCCCGTTGCATTTGCAACTAAATGTTTAATATGAGAATTAATATGAACTATAAACATGTAATTCCAAGTGCATAGGAAAAAAAAACAACTTAGTAAATAGCCGGTTTCAGCAACATCTCTTAGTGATCTATCAATAGTATCTAAAGCATGGCTCGATGACATCGTGTACTCATCAAGCAAAAACATTTCAGTATTTCGTAATTGATCCGCTGCAAATGCATTGTGTGCAAATTTTGTCTTACCGTCTTCTTTAAAAAGGAACTATTAACACGGAATTCCAAGTGAAGAATGAGCTTTTTTATTTATAGCGACGGCGTTTCAATATAATAATCGCTTACAAACTACACGCAACCGGCAGCAAGAACAGAAGCATATAGTTAGACATGTACTAGTTACGACTGGCTAATAGTAAATTTAAATTAATAAAAAATAAGTACAATTGGGAAATTACGTCTTAGAGGATATCCCAAGTGTAGAATTATTGTTTTATTTATTTCTTCCACATTTACTAAGTTAAATTAGTATGTTAAAGAAATCTGAGTTAATTCTTTACAATTGTATTTCATGTTTATTTTTTTTTTCCATACACGATTGACTCATTGCATATCAAATTCAACTTTTTTTGAAATTTATATCAACATATGTCAGCGAAGGGAAGTAACTGCCTTTTTGTTCTATAAATAGTAGGTGGAGATACGAGTTGCATCCCTTAGATATCATGTGTGTAGTTTTATTTATTATCACTGTCTCCCAGTCTTTTTTAAAGGGGACCAGGTGATCTTGTCAGCTTCTGATTTAATATTGAATTTTATTATTAGAATAAGTAAACATACATAGGATAGCTAACAATAAAATGTAAACGTTTTTCAATGTTTTTTATTTTAATGAATTTTTCTAAAGTAATAATCTTTTTTTTATTTTTAATCAAATACAATAATTTTACAAAAATTGAAATAAGTCAAGGGACGAAATAGCAATAATACCCGACCAAGCTTATTATTGCCTAATAACTCCAATACATCGAATGTTATATTGAGTGTTTGTGTTATGGGGCATACAAATCAAGCCCACAGAAGTAAAATATCTGTGCATATCATCTAAATTATTTCTAAATCACCAGATGTACCCTGCAAAATATTTGCATAGAGCTATATCCCCTTAGGCTTGATTAGGGGTTAGGTTATTTTTTTTTTCGGGCAGATTTTTTCATAATTGTATTTTAAACTGGAATACTGTTGTATTAATTATTTACTTTCGATTTAACGCAGAACCCAAATCGCTATTATTTTATTAGATTACATTATCTGTGTCCATAATTTTGTTTTTAAATGAGAATGAATTATTTCTTCGTCATAGAATAATTGACTAATTTTCTGACTTTAAAAAAAAAATAAAATTATTGTGATTAAGGGAGTTAGTTAGTTTTGTTAAATATACACATTAATATTATTTCAAAATTGTGTGCCTTTTAAATTATTTTTTTATATATTACATCTCTAGACTTATAAGACACATTTGCTGAGGGAGGGTGAGGGGGAGAGAGAGGGGGAGAGAATGAGGGAAAGAGAGGATGGGAGAGGGAGGGAGGGAGGGAAAGAAAGGGACGGAGAGAGGGAGAGAAAGGGGATAGGTAGTAAGAGATGGGGAAGGAGGGAGACAGAGAGGGTGGGAGACAGAGGGAGAGAGATACAGAAAGAGTGAGGGGGCAAGAAGGGAGAGAAAGGGAAGGACGGAGTGAGGAAGAGGAAGAGTGGGAGAGAGAAGGAGGTATGTAGAGAGGGAGATGGGGGAGGGAGGGGGCGAGAGAGGGTTTGGGGAGGGAAAGCAAGGGGGGGAGGGAGAGAGAGGGAGGGTGGGAGAGAGAGGGGGGGAGAGAGAGGGAGAGAGAGAGAATGGGTAGGAAGAAAACATAAGGTAAACAGAAAACCTTATTTTAAACCCGGGCAAAGCCGGGTACTTGCAACTAATTTACAATAAATGAACAAGCTTAGAAACAGAAAAAATTAATTTATCATAAGCAGTCAGTTTAAGAAATAAAATAATTAAATCTTATGTATGATTACAAATATTAAAATATTACAATGCTGAGAAATAGAAAACAAAACTTATAATGATTGTGTCAATGAATATTTTTTTAATACAGAACATATAACCATTCAGTGCATCACCATTGTGAAGGTATTGATGTTAATATTGTTTTGATGCTATTTGTGCATGTGTGAGTAAGCACACGTTTTAATTAACTAGAGAGTATACATTTTAATGTAGTTATCTGACGTAGTGAAACGTCACTTATCATTTTACTTAGATACAAGCCTTGGAGATTGTAGAGAGTTCTTTTTCGTGTCTTGAGACAGTAAGACGTATATCTAGTTGGTCGTTTTCTTAAGTATTGATGAAAGTCGGTTAATAATAATATATTTGAAGTTAACTGTGATGTAATATGACTTCCATTTATCTTAATGTCGTCGTTTAATACATGTCGTTGAATCAGCTGCATGGACTTGTGACTTTCATTTGAGTGTATTTGTGATGAACACTTAAAGCAACACCATGCTACCGTATGCCTCCAGTACCACAACATCAAAGACCCACATCATACACCTCGAGATCCGTATAAATCGATGACGTTGTGAATCGAATTGGAATGGAATATTATGTTGACAGTCCTTTGATTCGAATACCATTCAGGCCAAAAATACCGAGTCTTTCAACTCTTAATTCCGATGAATCGTCTCACATCTATGGTCTCACAACTAAATGCACGTCTCATATCTATGGTCTCACCACTAAATTCACTAACACAGTTTAGTGAGCAGAAACACAACACGTCAACTGAACTATTGACACAGATTATGGGATAGAAAAAAAAAAACATTATTAGCGCTAAAGTCACATTGCGGTAATTTATAATTGTAGAAATCTTTTTATTTTTACCATAATGTGTTTTGGTCATTTTCATCAATAATAATGAACTAAACATTAGATTAAAATGTGTTTTATATGTAGGTCATGGACCACCAGGCGTGTTTATGTCCATTCCATTGTAAAACCGAAACTGTATTGATTGCCTGGGACTGGAGTCGAACCAGCGAAACCAATATAGCACAATGAATTTCACGAGTCTTTGTTTAACGTTTTTATTTCACTGAAATATATCATTATTTATAATTATAATTTATAATCAATATAAAGTTGCCTGATACCGATTACACACTCATAAAAATGCTCGCTAGATGTTGCTATCTTGTAGTCAGAATATCATTTGAGTCTTGTGTGGAATACAATGTTTGAGGCAAAAAGACCCTATTTGGATGATACGAAGTTTAAACCCCTATTGTTACAGTTTTTTATGATTGCCTGCTTTCATCCTCACCCGATGCCAACGGTGCACTGGACATGGAGGACAACAGGGGATAAGGCGGGAGACTTTCCCCTTGTCCTGAAATACGCATTTGTCTTCATCGGACATCGAACCTGGGATTCTCAGACCGACTGTCGGTTTCTTAAACGCTTTAAGGGGTTGGGGAAGGGGTTCAGGATGGGATTAGTTAAAGACAAAGACATTTTAAGGGGTCAAACACATAAGCATTTGTTCCCCCACCCCTACACCAGTCCTAATGCATGCTATTTAATCTGAATTTTACTAGAATAAGGCTTTTAATAATATTGTAACTAGAATAATGCATTAGTTAACATTCTACTAGAATAAGTCCTTTGATAACATTGTACTAGAATAATGCATTAGTTAACATTTTACTAGAATAAGGCCTTTGACAACATTGTACTAGAATAATGCATTAGTTAACATTGAACTAGAATAATGCCTTTGATAACATTGTACTAGAATAATGCATTAGTTAACATTTTACTAGAATAAGGCCTTTGATAACATTGTACTAGAATAATGCATTAATTAACATTTTACTAGAATAAGGCCTTTGATAACATTGTACAAGAATAATGCATTCGTTAACATTTTACTAGAATAAGGCCTTTTATAACACTGTACTAGAATAATGCATTAGTTAATATTGAATTAGAATAAGGCCTTTGATAACATTGTACTAGAATAATGCATTAGTTAACATTGAACTAGAATAATGCCTTTGATAACATTGTACTAGAATAATGCATTACTTAACATTTTACTTCAATTCAGACGATCATTATATATATATATATACATGTATCAATGCACGGCCATCATTCTGGACAGGCAAACTTCGCGACCACTTTGGACCCCACAATGTAAAAGGGCTCAACACTTCAAGTAAACATTCTGTTTAACTCGGATGCTAGGAAAGTACATTTACCTAATGTACCTCGGAATATCTCTAAGGCTCTGTTCACTGGGCCCCTAATTACATCAAAACGGCCCTGGGTGTATGCACTTTTATTTGATTTTAATTTTCTCAGGCAGACAGAAGATGAGTTGAATATTGTAAGATTCACATTCAGAAGATGTTAAAAATTAGAAACAAAAACAAACAATTCATCTTAGCCATATTTGGTTTCAATAACATTCACTAGACTTACTTTTTGTTTTAAAATATACGGTAGAAAACTTCACAATAATTAAGTAAAATATTTTAAATCAACATGTTAAGCATACATTTTTAAGATAATAAATATTTTAACAAATGTGTATCTTATTGTTAGTAAATTATTTGCCTTTATACCACACTGTATAGCAATACACGCTATTACGTAAGTTAAGTTTTCTTTATGATTAAAATAATACATGACATATATGTATTGCGAAGGTATTCTCAGATTATTAAAGTAATTAATATAACACTAAACACGAAAAGAAAATATCCATACAAAAAATTACAAAACAAACATGAATGAAAGATTTTTATTTAAGAGTTTTCTTTGACTTACTTGAATATTTCCTTGACCACTTTTTGCTCACTCTTTTTTTTTGGAGGCCTCCCCCTTGTCTGTTTCCAACTTTTCATCTTTTGCTCGCAAGATCTACTCCAAGGGGTCTTTTGGGCGGCCAACCTCTCTCTTACCTTACGGGTTCCACTGCAGAGCCATTTTTGTGATGTTTTATAGAGGCTTTTTCAATGAGTGGCCTATCCATCTCCATTTTCTTCCTAGCACTTCTACATCCATGGGATCTTGGTTTGCCAGCTGCCAGAGATCTCCGTTCTTGAATTTATCTAGTCGCCTTTTCTTTAAGATATTCACTTTTCTTTACTAAAAAGCAAAAAAAAAAGCGAAGACACAAAGTAATCTATTTATAGTTATCGGAAATATTCGAAATGACGTTTTTTCGTCGTTTAGAACTATTAGTGAAATTAAAATATCCCAAACTACATTAGTTGTCTCAAGAGTAGGGCCGTAGAGGTAGTTGCCTTCGACAGACGTTCCCAAGTAGAACCCTTGCGATTGACGCGTCTTAATACGGTGTATAGCCAACTTATATGTATAGATCCCCTCAGTTGACGATCAACCCAGGAGACACAAATGATAATGTCTCTCTCTCCTGTTTGGTGGAGGGTCATTTTGATATGATATGTAACATACATTAACGTGTCTAGGTCCGACGTTTTACACTTACTCTAGAATCCACGTATTTTACATCGTGCGCTTTAAACTACACAAACACACAAACGTTCTTCTATCGGTTTAACTGCAATCTAAGACTTTAACCCGTATATTTCATGATATTGTTCATGAAATAAAACACACTTTGTTCATCGGCATATAGAGAACTACTTTACGTCCTTGAGTCGAGCAAGTAACCGGTCTGGTCCACCTTGTGATACGCCAGATCTGAGCACTTAAAATAACACAAGATCCCAGATTCCCTCACCCTCCATACAATAAAGACAATGACAGTCGACACGGGGGTCTCAACCTACTAATGTACGCACCGAGCGGACAATCCATATGAGATACAAGACATAAAAAAAATTCATTTTTTAAATTTATAAAGAATTTGGTTAACATGAATTAAAGATGTTGAATATTAATGTCAGAATTGAAAATATTTTATAATTAAAATAACTGTACAGCCATCACCACTTATCGTATTCATAAAGTTGAAAACCATGGCCTAGATGTTTTAATTTCGATACAAATAACAAGGGCAAGGTTAAAAAAGTGTGTAGTCCGTATGTGACGGCAAATACTGAGCCGTGACGTATGTTATACACTATGTAAGTAAATGTAAAAGTTTTAATAAATGCTCGGAGAACATTCACGTTCATACAAACGATTTTTTTAAAAAGTTGTTCACATTTAATCGCATACATTTTATTTTGTGTTTTAAACTTTAACTTGCTCAAAAGGAAATACTATTCCAAACATCGATTTAAATGTTGATAGACTCAATTATTTTAAATTTGGGATCGAAATGTCCAGTGGTGACTTAAATTTGATTCAAGAACGGAACAATAAATTGTTAAACATTATTTTCGGTAAGTTTATGCAATAATTTTTTTAATGATGTATTCTCTATTATTTCGCTTAGGCAATATGTCAAGCTTTAGACAAGCTCTCTTAGACAACCTGTCCTACCTACAAAAACATGTCTTAGACATTTAGCCTGATATAGAACAACTTCAATTAGACAACTTGTCCATCCAATAACAACCTATCCGAGACAACCTGTCTGTTATAGAACAACCTTACTTAGACAACCTGTCTGTTATAGAACAACCTTACTTAGACAACCTGTCTAGTATACGACAACCGTTCTGTTATAGAACAACTTTACTTAGACAACCTGTCTGTTATGTGTAAAGTCCCTGTAAGGATGAGATGAAATCCCTTAGATCCTATAAACCACTAATGGGACGGTTTTATGGTGACCTTCTTTCATCCCCACCATAGCCAATAGTGCAATGGCCATGGAGGCACCACGGGAGATATATCGGGAACTTGAGCCAAGACCTGAAAAATTTCCTTGGTCCTCACCGGAGATCGAACTAGGTACCTTCAGGTCGACAGTCGAGCGCGTTACCGCACGACCATCCGTCCCCACCTGTCTGTTATAGAACAACCTGTCTAGTCTACGACACCTGTCTGTTATAGAACAACCTTACTTAGACAACCTGTCTGGTCTACGACAACCGTTCTGTTATAGAACAGCCTTACTTAGACAACCTGTCTGTTATAGAACAACCTTATTAAGACAACCTGTCTAGTCTACGAAAACCTGTCACCTAATACAAACTGAATATTTTCATTCTTTACAACCAAACTTTCATCACTGTATTAAAAACTGATTTTCTGTTCTTCGTAAGTTTGTTTCCCCCCTCATTCATCTTGTCTCGATATTTTTCATTATTAGATAAAAGACAATGTGACAGATGTCACAAGCCAAGAGACAACTACAATATAAATGTGCCATGCCGTCACGTGACCCACTGCTATGAATGCAGTCAACATACCAACATATGTAGTCGATGTCAACAACATATTACAACTACAATGACGTGGTGGGACATCTTTTATCAGAAGACAGCGACTTAAATTTTGTTGATCAATAATATTATTTTCTATCATCTTTAAACAATTTTTCCGCCTTACCTCAATCAGCTGTAGATCAAAATTAAGAATAATGTTTCCTGATTAAATATTAATGGCTGCATACAAGACACGATATATAAAATATGAAGTTATCATTTTATTAGATTTTTAAATACTTCTTTAATTATCTTTTTATTTAAAGTTTAATTTACCAAAGAAGACTAAGTTACTAAGACATACACTTAATCTAATTGAAATCTAAGATAGTCTAGCAACTTTTAAAATAACTGTTAAAACATCATTTTTTTGTACATTTTCTTTAATTGATGTAATGTTATGAATCTGTTTCAATTTGGAATCAGGAATTTAATATTTGCTGCTGATGTTTGAACAGTTTCTTTTTTTCTATAAACTTTTTCATTTTAATAATTTATTCTTCAGATTGTGATAATAAAACAAATAAAAATGAATACATTTCTCAATTTCATTCATGAAAAAAAAATAATTAGTCGCACTGTGCCGAACCTAGGGATTTGGGGGACCCGTGAAAAGCGTTTGGCCTTATTTGGGGGCCCATATATTTTGACAATCGAAACGACCACATGAGAAAATGTACTTAATATTTAATGTAAACAAAATTATTTGGCCCCCCTCAAGCTGGGGCCTGGGGAGAACTTTCGAATCAGGCCCTCCCAATCCCCTACCCTAAGTACGCCTCTGTGTGTCGCATTTACTTACATTGGGCTCGGCACATTTCATGATTTCATCATAGTTGAACTATGGTCAATGCAAGTGTTTCCATGGTAGAGATAGTTTGTAATATTTCATCGGCCGATTCATAATATTGCCTGATATGCCCAGTGAAAGAATCTCCATACTGTCTATGTCCCCAGTGAGTGAATCTCCATACTGTCTATGTCCCCAGTGAGTAAATCTCCATACTGTCTATGTCTCCAGTGAGTAAATCTCCATACAGTATGTCCCCAGTGAGTAAATCTCCATACTGTCTATGTCTTCAGTTATGTTATCGCCTTCAAGTCTACTTTAAGTCAGTATTAATGAAATGTGGACAAAATTGTAAAATTTAATAAGTTTACACTCTACTATAGATTATTTAAGCTTCTAAAATAACATACTTAATGTACTTAATTGTATTTTGTGTATTTTCTGTATGTTGTTTAATGTGTACAGAGGTACATTGTATTTGTGTATTTTCTGTACGTAATTTTATGTGTACTGGGGTAAATTGTATTTTGTGTATTTTTAAAGAAACTAAAATTCTCAATGAAAGATGCAACTTACAAAAGTAAAATATGAAGTTAACATCAAACAATATATATATATTGTGGTTAACATGTTAAAAATTGATATGCAAGAATATTATTATTGAGCTTCTAAGTATTATTTTTAGTCTATTACAGTATTTGTATATCATAAATATTTAAAAAATATACTTATCATGAAAATAAATATCGCTGTTATAATTATTTGTTGTTGTTAATGTATAAGTTTATCATTTAGAATTTAGAACATGATGAAACTTTATGTTTGCTAACAGAGACACACGTGTGTTTTTACTGTAATGGGTAAAGTAGGAATGAGTGGAACTAGGGTGCATTGATTCAACTAAGAAGAATGAATTTTAATAATCCAATAATCCTAATCCCCCACAATCGTGGACAATCCCTCCCTACAGTAAGATGGTCTTGATGAAGTTCTGGACAGTAACTCAAATTAAAAAAAAATATATAAAGATGTGATGTACTAAGGGACACAACCACACATGCTTATTTTTTTTATCTCAGTTATCTGCCTTGGCGCAGTACTATCTCCCCACTGCTTTCTTCATCATTTATACAATTCAGTTTCTGAACACCAAATTGGAGCCAATCACATAGTCTTTGTACATCATCATCAGCAGCAGTAAGAAGTAACAAAGTATTAGTCCAAAGTAAGACGCTTAGAAATAAAAAAAAACTTTTCCAGTATTTAAAAAAAAATGAAAACTCTCTGATAGTGGTCACAGTGATATGTGTGTGTGTGTATCTGTATGTGTATGTGTGTCTGTGTGTGCGTGTATCTGTATGTGTATGTGTGTCTGTGTGTGTGTGTGTATGTGTGTCTGTATGTGTATGTGTGTCTGTGTGTGTGTGTGTGTATGTGTGTCTGTATGTGTATGTTTGTCTGTGTGTGTGTCTGTATGTGTATGTGTGTCTGTGTGTGTGTCTGTATGTGTATGTGTGTCTGTGTGTGTGTGTATGTGTGTCTGTATGTGTGTATGTGTGTCTGTATGTGTATGTGTGTCTGTGTGTATGTGTGTCTGTGTGTGTATGTGTGTATGTGCGTGTCTGTGTGTATGTGTGTATGTATGTGTATGTGTGTTTGTGTGTGTGTATGTGTGTGTATGTGTGTATGAGTGTGTATGTGTGTATGTGTGTATGTGTGTGTGTGTATGTTTGTATGTGTGTAAGTGTGTATGTGTGTGTCTGTATGTCTGTGTGTGTAAGTATGTGTGTGTATGTGTGTCTGTATATGTATGTGTGTCTGTGTGTGTGTGTATGAGTGTGTATGTGTGTCTGTGTGTGTATGTGTGTATGTGTGTGTCTGTGTGTCTGTGTGTGTGTATGTGTGTGTATGTGTGTCTGTGTATGTGTATGTGAGTATGTGTGTATGAGTGTTTATGTGTGTCTGTGTGTGTGTGTGTGTGTGTATTTGTTAATATTTAATACATTTTTTAAAAATATTTTTGGCTTGACTAGGGATTGGACCCTCTACCCATTGCACATGCGTCGAGTTCAATATCGAGTTCACTATCGACTTAGCTATAAGAGGAAATAATTATATATTTTTAGTATACTAGCGAATGATAGTAATCCAATGCACACACATTCACATACGCAATAATACAGGGAGGATACTTCCTACTGCCGAACTTGGAAAGGGGCGGGGCATAAAGAGACCTGTTAATTATATGAGAACTTTTCATATTGAGAGGGGGAGGGCGTCAATAAATTAAGTAAATAGCACAGGGCGCCATAGTAGCCAGCTACGACCTTGCAGATTCACTCACAGACAAAATGTCCGCTAGGAGCGTTGGGATTCATTTTACACTGGGGAGTACCCTCTACATGTAATGTCAACAAACAAGGGCCCCCACTACAAATTGGGCCCATTATAGTAATAATTTCTATTAATATCGATGCGAAGTAGGCCCCGACATCTACTTTTGCTCAAGGCTAAAAACATTTTCTAGAATTGTCTGCTCATTGCCCAATATTTCCTTACAAAAACGGTCCTGTATCTCGGTATTTTTTTTTTAAATTTCCTTTTTTCAGAAAATTAACCGTTTTTGTTTATTTAATATTCAATTGAAGGTTCACATCTATACTTTCAGCGTATTTGTCTAGAATTGAAAAAAAATGTCGGAAGAATTAATAAATGGATATATAATATTTACCTTATATAGTTTTTTCAACACAGACTTGCATTGCAGTAATTTCGGTTTAAATAGCTTGCATACATTATCCACTTTTTTTAAAAAAGCTCCATTTAACGTTTGAATCAAACAATTTCAAAACAAGAAACACATTTAACTGAAAATCGTTGTTTAAATTTCTCAAAGAATGACTAGTGGTACACAATTCTGTAAATTGACAATCACTAATGACATCATAAAAGTGTTTTTCTATGTCAGCCTATTGATTTATAATCAATCCGTTAGATGAGCATAAACGTAAATGTACTTCTAAATGAATTAAAACGTCACAAGAATACATGAATGAAAAAATTTATCGTAATGTATTTTTGTTCGTAACAAGCTAAAGATGGCGAAGAATTGCGGACGCAAAACAATCTATTTATAGGCAATCGGGAAAATTTCATATGACAGAGTTTTCGGTCAAATATCAAAGTTCACATTTAGTTATAAATGCAGAAGCTACCTAGCAATTTTGATGAAAAGAATTAAACTTTAAAAAAGTAAAGATATTAATACAGGTAAAAAAAAAAAAAAAAAAAAAAAACTAGAATTACTGATATACATATTCTTACATCCCAGACCATGGCCCAGATTCCTTTTTTTATTGGATAAATACAATAAGGTCATATATATGTATAACATATGTGTGTTAATATAGTCCTGTTAATGTTTTATTGGTTTCACTGGTTCGACTCCAGTCCCAGGCAGATGTATATGTGACATAAATAGAATGGGATGGACAAATTAAGCTTGGTGGTCCATGACCAATAACATTTTGTACAGTGACTTTTTGATGTTAAATATTGTGTAACGATTTATATCAAACCTGTGGTAGACAAGTAAAGTGTTTAAGTTGTTTGTAATACAGTTTTGTGGCGATGATACGAATGAAAGATGCATAACGGTTGTTTTGTTTTGTTTTTGTTTCGCACGGTTTGATTAAAAAAAAAACCTTGAAGAGGCTATTATAAAGATGACGTTCAGAGCTTCTTTAAAACGTACGTAAAACACAACACTTATTAAACGGTTAGGTTTCTACGTATTAATCTCAAAAGCCCATTATTAAATCGAATATCATTATTTCAATCAAATGGATCTTAACCATTACCTTATTAATTGACTTTTTTTTTGATGATTTTGGACCCCCCCCTCTCCCCTCAGTCAATGGTCCCTTACTACCAAAACACTTATTGTGAATATTAGTAAGACATAAATTACTTTGTTGAAGCTTACATCTATTATTAAAAGAATTTACTGTGTAGGACTTTTTTTAAAACCAAGGGGCACACCAGGACAGGGGCACACGAGGAACAAGGGTTCACCAAGACTGGGGCACACCAAGACAAGAGGCACATCAAGACAGGAGGCACATCAAGATATGGGCTCATCAAGACAGGGGTTCACCAAGACAGGAGCTCACCAAGAAAGGGGCACACCAAGACAGGGGTTCACCAAGACAGGAGCTCACCAAGAAAGGGGCACACCAAGACAGGGGTTCACCAAGACAGGAGCTCACCAAGCCCTAGGACGTAATCTATTATGGATGGTATGCCGTCATCACATGTTGGAAGTACTCCTTTCCGATGCATTCAATGTTTGTCTTGGACCATCCACTGGACCAGAGATTTTATTTTTTAAGAGGTTTGGAGAAAAATGGCCAGAATTAAACTACACACCCGAAGCCAGATCCGACCCTTTTATAATCGTGTCTGATTCAATTAAAGAATTTATTAAATGTCAACTTGATGTCAGTCATTCATGTGATGATTATTTGGAATTTCTTCTGCTTGCTGCACAAATGGTTGGGTTGAAGGTTGATGTCAGCATTCGCAGACCTGGTGCCCTACATTTGGGCAAGGTGAATGGCGAATGGCAAACTATTGATTGCAGGCAACGAAACCATCTTTCAGTTAACAGCTCGAGAATTACAAGGTATTCAGCGCTTTAATCGGTCTACCATATGTGTTTATCTTCAATCATGGTTTTCATGCAGGCTCATCGCAGATGCACCTGTCATAAATATCTTGTTGATACAGCGTTTAAACGAATATGATGAAGCTGTTCTTTGATCGACTGGATTGACAATAATAGTGCGTCACACGTGATACTTCAGTCCGGAACTGTCAACGCTTGCGTTATTTTCAACCCTTTTGTCGGACAAAGAAAAAACTGGCCTTGTTCGAACAATGCAATCAGAACGTGGACCGCATCTCATAAAAACACTACCAAAAAGTGTTGTTAATTTGCGTGCTTCTACCACATTTTTTGAAACATCCAACATTGATGCCAGTTTTCTAGATGTTTCTGTTGAAGCATGGCCAGATACACCATATTTTAAAGTTGCAGCAGATTTTGTGAAGAATCTGGCTTGTATCAATGACTCTGCAGAGAGGGGTGTAGCATTAATACAAAATTTCAATGACAGTATCACCAAGGACGAAGAACAAAAACAATTTTTGCTCCAAGTGGTTGAAAAACATCGGAAAAATTTTACAGAGTGTAATTGTGAACAGCTGGCTAAAATTTAAATTTGAAGAACTTTTTTTTAAAATTCTTGTCTACCCTACTGTACAAAGTACAAAATAAATAGTAGGAATGCTTATTTGCATTGCTTATTATTATTATTTTTCAAGCAGATTGACATTCTTCCAAGAATTAATTTGACAAAATGAATAAAACTTTGATTTCATAATTTTTTACTTAAATTTCAAATTTAAACATATAAACCATTCAAGATTTATATATTTTGTTTCATTTAATATTATAAACAATACTAAGCATCAATTTGTTACTAATATATCAGTTTCGCATATAATGCAACATTAACGCTGCATTAGATTTGACCGCAAATGATTTTGCACCAAAATCTGGAACTTTAAACCTCTTGGAGGACCTCTAAACATTGTCCAAATGAGCTGAAATTTTGCAGGTTAACTACTGTTACCATAGAAACATATTCTGTGGGGTGAGACATCAACATTTCAAAACTTCATTTTTTTGGTACACCCTAATGTATATTAGTGTGTTCATTTATTCCGCCAAACGACATTACTGGCTGAGAGTCGCTGGTTTAATAGTCACTATTATGAACCCGAGCCATCCCCAATAGATACTGTTGGACTAAGTTTTGTTTTCTAATTAAAAAAAAATTCGCCTTTCTTTTTAAAATGTGGACTAACCCTTGTTTACTATATTAGTAAATAAAAACAATTTCGATCATTTATATATTTTCCTTTTTTTTATTTTGGTTTTATTCCAATTCTCAATGTCATGAGTAAAAGATTAAACATTTAGTAAAATAATTCAAATAACTAAATTGTCACTGATCGAGCTTGTCGGTGCCAGTTTGGCGAAATGTTTTTTTAACGGGAACCACCGAAACTCATAAACAGCCCACCTACCCACCAGTTCTGTCCCCTCCCTCAAGCCAATTTCTAAAATGAATATTACAAGGACAGAGACATGCTCCCTGCTCTTAAAGCCGCGTCTAGTTCTTTATAGCGGGAATAAAAAAAAGGATAAACAGTCTCCCAACCGAATAGTAGTCGACCTTTCAAACCAGTGTGTGCCGCCATGCGTGCAATATATTTTTTTGTTTTTTTGGGGAAACCAACATATAATGTGTAATGTAAATTCAAACACAATAATAAGAGTTTAATTTTATGAAAAAAAAAAATTAACATATACAGAGTATGTTACGGCACTGGCAGTGAAGTGTGACACACGCAGTGTGACGTGTTTTGTTTACATTCTACTTACCTCTCTTTGATCGTAGTTTGTGGGCGTTGACTAGCTGTATCAAAAACCCAGATCTAGGTTTTATTGTAACTCGCTATGTAGGTAATGTATAAAATGAAATCAGCTACGAAAGTAGTAAGTTATCCAGGTTTAATTTCAAAAATTTACAAACGTATACAATTAAATATTTATAATACATTATTTATTTATTTTTTATTGTATAACTGTGTCTTTACTTCAATAATATTGAATACTGATCAACGCCATTTCACACAAAAATGGCTAATTCGTGTAGTTAGAATTTTAGAATATTGAAGCAATGAATTTATTTCATTCAAGGAAAATGTGAAAATTAAAAAATTATATCTGCCAAAAAACTGAAATATTTCCAGGTCGTGGGTGTTAAAGATGGATGCCTCCCCTGTTAGTGTTTGGTTCATACGGATCCATACAATAAAGTCTTACTTCTGTTAGTGCCTCAAGTAACGAAAACATATATTCATTTTTTTTAGCATTAGGCCTATGGGCGGGTTGAAGGGTGCATGTTAAAGGCTAAAGAACCACTCTAATAATAAAACAAAGATTTTTTTTTTCAATAGTTACAGATAAATATCATTTGATAGTAATTTTGTTTATATCACGTCACTCATAAATCTTTCAAAAACTTTTTTAAAATTCTGCAAACTTAGATGATTAATGTAAAAAAACATTGAAGTGATAAGAGAATGTGATCCTTGAAACAAAACAGATTGCAGGTGAAATTCTTCCAATTATTCATTCGTTGGTCTGTTAAAATTTATCACAATGTAACCTTAAATGTCCGCTTGGCACTTTCAGACAATATTCACTTGTCATAACAAATGTATCACAATGTGCTGGATCTGAGGATAAACACAATGTTTAATAGATAAAAGTATTTCCTTAAATATAAATGATTTCTTTAAAAAAAATAATTAAAATGAATAAAAACGGTAGTTTTTTTTTCTTTATTTTTTATACCAAAAGGAAATTTTTTTACTGTGATATTTCGCTTTTTTACAGTACCTGCCGTATGCCGACAAGCCTTATTTTCTTAATCTAAATTTTGATCTTCAGATGCCGACTGAAACGACGGTTGAATCTATGATAGATATAATATATAAAATATTTCTAATGTTGATAATACAAGTTGTTCACTATTATTGACATTGGACGTGAAAGAGAAATGTGGCAGAAAAACCAACACATATATGTATAGCGGCCAGGTATAGTAAGCAATTATTGTAAGTAGCATATTAATACTAAATAACTTAATCCTACTTGATTTAGTAAATATTGATAAATATGAACACCGACACCTGTATTTTAAACATTAAGAAAGAGACATTTAATAACTTCTAACACGTGAAGTGAGAATATGTTTAAAATAAATTTTAACTTCAAACAAGCACGTCCTTACGTAACGCTGTCTTCAATTTATTTTTAAGATGTCTACAAGTCTACTACTCCAACTAATCTCTAAACCAAAACCTTTTTTGCAAAATAAAACGTCACAGTCGTATACGTCACAGGGTAACTAACTCCCTTTCTGCAAGCAGCAGCGAACTGCTACGTCGCGTGCTAAAATGACGTTTCAAAGAAGCTAGTTAGCTCGCTTCTGCATGTGACATTTAAGTGTGTGTGTGTGTGTGTATGTGTGCATGTATTTCTATGTGAAAAAGAGTAATCTAATGACTTCCAGACTTCGAATTTTAAAATGAAATCACCATAAATGAAGTTTGAAACTAAAAATTCACATCATTCATTATAAGCTTCTTATACTCATTTGATCTTGTCAATGTGTTGAAGTCGTATATTGATGCAAACAGTAGAATACTTAAATACATTCTTCTAAAAATGTGATTATTTTTTAAAATAGTAGAAGTCTGAAAGAAAAGAATGAATTAATAAAAGAGAAAGGGTGAGTGAGAATGTGTGTGTGTGTGTGAGACAGAGAGAGAGAGAGAGAGAGGAAGAGAGAAATACAATGAGAAAATTAGAGAGACAGAGACTAAGATAGAAAGAGAGAAAGAGAGAGAGAGGGAGAGAGAGAGAGAGAGAGAGAGAGAGAGAGAAAGAGAGAGAGAGAGAGAGAGAGAGAGAGAGAGAAAGAGATACAGAGACAGAAAGAGATGGAGACAGAGAGAAAGAAAGTGAGTGAGATAGAAAGAGAGACAGAAAGTGAGAGAGACAGACAAAGAAGGAGTGAGTGACAGACAGATAGAGATAAAGACCATATACATATAATTAGTATTAAATATCTGGTCAAGTACTAATAAACTTTCCCCATCCTTGTGCTATTAAAAAATACAAATGTTGTGCAGTAAAAATAGTTTGCCAGTGTCTTTAATCTATTCTACCAGTTACACCAAAAATAGTTACCAGTTTTTCAATGTAATTCTGACTGATGACAGACAGTAGTACAGACACACGTAACAGATTTACACATCTATTTATCTATTGCAAAATATAAATAAAAAAATGTATGTCAGTATATTTAGCGATTGAGAAACAGTAAAAAAAATCAAGGTAAGTGTAAATCATCATAGAGGTGCTAGCAGTCGAGTGGAGTAGGGCTATCGTCTGTCAACTTAAGGGCCCCCAAGTGATGACCAAAGGAATGTATCTAGACTTCAGATAAAAAACAACTCTCAAAGTAACCTAGCTGCACAGGCGTACCAGACATAAGCTGGGGAAAGTAAAAGACGTCTGGACGTTGTACTAACCTTACAAACCATTTGCATGCCATCGTTATAGAAAAAGATCACTTCAGGCTCAAGGAACAATTCAAGTCCAGGATTGCTGATTCAAAATATATCTATTTCACGAAAATTACACTAAAAGTATACATATTTTAGCTGTAGGCCTACCCTGCAAAGCCTTTGACGGAAGATAGACTTGTAAAGCCATTGTCGAACCTAGGATTTGGGGGCTCTGCATTTTGAGATTCGATACCATAACATGAGATTATGTACTTAAATATTAAATGTAAAAAATAATTTTGGGGGCTCCCCTCAAGCAGGGGCCCGGCGGGACTTTCGATTTTGGACCCCCACCCCACCCTAGGTTCGCCTCTGTTTTCAGATTTGATAAATACTTTTAATTTTTTTATTTTTTTTTAAGTTATAAAATAGTTAAAAACCTAATTAGTTGTAGTTTCTTTTTCTTAAAACATCCTATCGGAAACATTATTTCAATAAAATAAAATGTCAAAGAGATCTAATTAGTTACCTTTCATTAAACAACTAAAAGGATACATTCTAAAGAAAATGTCAAAGTGTACAAGAAAGGTATAATACATGGATAGTCAGCATAAAAAGAATAGCCTAAGTTGCTTAGCTATTCAGCCGCCACGTCACACAACCATGTTGTACCCTGCAGAGCCTTTGCATAGAGATCGACTACTGTAAAGCAAGTGCTAAACCTAGGGATTTGAGGGCCCGGGGCTCGGCCTCTTTTGGACCTCTGCATTTTGACGCTCGACACCATGACATGAGATAATGTACTTAATATTTAATGTAAAAAATAATGTTGGGGGCTCTAATCAAGCTGGGGCCCGGCGGGACTTTCGATTTGGACCCCCCACCCCAGAATTTCTTTTTTTATTTAATATTGTATCGAATTTAAAAAAAAAAAAAAAACTTTATTACGAAATTAGATACGAAAACGCGGTCAATAGTCTTATCGTCGCCGACGTCGGATATTTTCGATCATTACTATTGTTTACGTCTGACGATGTTAAAATGTTCTGTTGTAAATAAAAAGTACAATATTTTGAATGATATTATATGCTAATTATTAATTTACATATTGGGGACTTTTTCATTTCATAATTAAAAGCACATAAACTATTGAAAACTGTAGATTTTTTAAGAAAAAATATCGAATCGAGACACGGGGATGACGCCATTTTGAATTCCTGTTTACCGCTTTCGATTTAACGCACACTGGAAATGAATAATATATATGTATAAATACTTAATCACTCATTTTCTATGAGGATTGTACTTTATATTCTAAACAATATCCCAATATACTTCGGATTACAAAATCTTCATATGTATAACTCAGCTCCATGAATGTGCATCACAAACGTCTACAGGCTACGAGAATAATTTACTTTCTGACTTTTTTCTGGAAAACATAAAAAACCCGGATCTCTTGTTAGTTAAATAAAAAAAACTGTGATCCGGAAAAATCTACAAAATAATAAAATAATACCTGTACAATTACATATTGAATAGTAAAATCTGAATGTCTTTGTTTCAAACTAGGTACTTAATAGCCAACATAGTATAGTTTTGTTTTTAAATGTAACCATTTAAAAAAAAAGATGAAACCCAAAAAAAAAAAAGAAAAGAAAAGTTATTTTTTATACATACTCATAGCTAACATACCTGTCTACTTTCAACCTTATCATATCTACACCACGTAGCGAAATGTTCACAGTTGTTATAAATTACATTGTAACCGACATTTCCAACACTGCCATTCGCTCTTTTTATTATTTCATCAGTTGGCAAAATGCTGTATGTGAAAGAGACAAACTTTAAACAGATTGCTTGCAAAAGAAAAATGGTATATTATACAACTATTGTTCAAAATATTAAATTTTTGTAAATGACATTATTTTTGCTTAATCTCTAGCATAGTGTTATTAAGAATTCGTTTCTTTTGTTTGTATGTTAATAAATCATAGGTATGCTTTATTTATGGCAATTTTTTTTTAATTGATTGATGACATTCCGTTTGCTTGTAGTCTACCTTGATTTCAATGTATGTAGTTAGTCAAAATTAAGTTCCAACGGACATTTCGAAACTTAGCATGTATTAATAAACACGTTATTGCACCAATCAATAAAAAATATACTTTGTTGACGTAGAAATATATCTCTGCCTAATTTCGTTAATTAAAATCGCATCTGGAATAATTCAACATTTTATTTATTTACTGTTTTTTAGTTGAGACACTACATTATTGTTTTAATACATTGAAATAAATGTTTAATGTTTATTTTAGACTATCTGTTGGGACAACGTATAACAAATCTATTATTAGTTGTGAAGTGGAAGAAGAATTTTATCAATTTACAAAGTCATTTAAATTTTGTGAGAAAGTACGAAAAGTAAGAAAACGGTCAAAAATAATATGCAGTTTATTTCATTTACACATTCCTACAGAGTCAATCAGACGTTATGTGGGTCCCTAGGCCAAGTTAAATTTAGGGCCCTATGCTTGTATATGGTACCGGACACAGGTAAATTTAAAGCCTCATTCTTGTATATATTAGGAAGCACTGGGCACAGGTAGATTTAGGGCCATATGCTTGTATACATTTACATTAAGCACATTAAGCAGTAATTCCTATTTGAAGATTATTAATTACTAGCTGTACCCGCAAAACATTTGCAGCACTTTTTAAATTACCAATAACTATGAATTAACCTCAACAATGTTCATATTTTACTTGTAAATGTACCTTAATTAAATGAACTCTACTGTTAGGCGGTCCTGAAACGAACCTTTGTATTAAAACTCATGGCAGCAAGCAAACTCAAGCTAATTGTAAAACTTTCATTAGCCCTGAAAAGGACCGTTAAGACAAAAAATATGGTAGTGGCCCTAAAAATGATCGTTAGGACACAATAAATGGTAGTGGCCCTAATAAGGACCGTTAAATACAATAAAATGTAATAGCTCTAAAAAGGACCGTTAAATACAATAAAAAAAGGTAGTTGACCTAAAATGGACCTTTTAGATCAAATAACTGGTGGTGGTTAATTACAGTTAAAGTAAGTTTTTGTACAATTTCTACTTTGTTACATTTTAAAAATTATGTACATAAGATTTTTTTATTGCATCAAGACCTCTTTATACACAGGATTTTTAGTAATTTTTTTCTCCATTGACATCAGATTTAAAATACATTTTTACTTCTTTTGCTTCTCTTCTTTCATTTAGAGCTGCCTGAATTTCTGTTTTTTCAACTTTAATTTTTATACTGAACAGCAGAGGCAAAAGGATTAATATTTTTCAGCAGTTCATCAGGTACTATCAAAAGCTCCTCTGTGCATTTTTCATTTCGATTACGCCTGAAATTCATTGCTTCAGTGGAATCAAGAATGTAAAGTTGAGCATAAGAAGGGTTTTCTCCATGCAACGGTGCTACAGCATGATAAACCTGACCGTGGATTCTGTAACAGTATGGTCCCTTTCCCGGTGGTATCTTGACTTTAGCTCCCATGGATGCAAAAGCAAAAGAACTATTATACTGCCGTATTTGATCTCTAAAATGTTTTCCTTTTGGAGAGTCTTCAATTAGTAAATTTTTTATAATGTCAGGAGATTCATGCAAAGGAGATAATTGTACTTTTCCAGCATGAAAACAGGAATGATATTGCTTTAAACAATTTAGTTCTTTGAGAAACTATTTTGCATGACAGAAATTACAAACTTCTGTCATTCTTCCACAGTTTAATTCTTCCACTTCTACATCATTACTAACTGCAGCTAAAAGTCTCTGATTATTATTTTTCTTTTTAAGTTGATATTGAATCCTGCAATACTCTAAGCGTGTTTCCCTTTCAACTGCAGATTCATGATATGTTCTCTGTTGCTTTCGCAATTTATTAGATTCCAAGCGCCTTTTTTTGCCTCAGATGATTCATCTTTTCTGGATTTCCTGACTATCTTACCATTATTTTTAAGTAAATCTGAATATTACAATTTTATGCTTTTGCACAATTTTATAGAAAATAGAAATCTTTGATGGACAGAAATCGATTTTGGACCCCCCCCCTCCACCCTAGTTACGCCTATGTGTTCAGATTTGATACATATTTTCAAAATGTTTTTTTTTTAAGTTATGAAATAGTTAAAAACCTAATTAGTTAATGTTTCTTTTTCCTACAACATCCTAAAGGATAGATTATTTCAATAAAAAAAAAATGTCAAAGAGATCTAATTTTCATTAAAACAACTAATTTAAAAAGGGTACATTCTAAAAAAAAATGTCGAAGAGAGGCATAAAAAGAATAACCTAAGCTGCTTAACCATTCAACCACCAGTTCACACAAACATGTTGTTCCCTGCAAAGCCTTTGCATAGAGATCGACTACTATAAAGCCAATGCCAAACCTAGGGATTTGGAGGCCCGGGGCTTGGCCTCTTTTGGGCCCCTGCATTTTGACGCTCGATACCATGTCATGAGATTAATGTAATACTTAATATTTAATGTAAAAAATAATTTTGGGGGTCACCCCTCAAGCTGGGGCCCGGCGGGACTTTCGATTTTGGACCCCCCCCACCCTAGTTACGCCTCTGTGTTAATTTTTTTTTTAAGTTATGAAATAATTTAAAATCTAATTAGTTATAGTTTCTTTTTCTTACAACATCCTAAAAGATAAATTATTTTAAATAAAAAAATGTCAAAGAGATCTAATTAGTTAGTTTTCATTAAAACAACTAAAAGGATATATTCTGAAAAAAAAAATCAATTAAGAAAAATGTCTCTCGAACCCGGAGAGTCAGCAGAAAAAAGTGCATGTTGGCCGAGTCGCATAACCACTCAGCCACGACGAACAATTTACACTGCTATTTTAATGTACTATTTAAAAAACATTGCTCGGTTTTGTTTTCATTGCCTTTTGACCTAGTTTTTTTAGGTCTATATTGTTATATTTTAGTTAAGAAATAATTCAAAGCCGTATTTATTTAAAATCATAAATATTTTAAAAGCTGAGAACTTAATTTGTATAGAAATTTGCAGAATTTCTTTTTTTAAATATTATATCGACTTTTAGAAAGAACTTGTTTTACGAAATCAGATACGAAAACACGGTCAATAGTCTTATCGTCGCCGCCGTCGGAGATTTTCGATTATTACTATTGTTTACGGGTCTGACGATGTTAAAATGCTCTGTTGTAATAAAAACTACAATGATTTGAATGATATTATATGCTAATTAATTTAATATCGGGGACTTTTACATTTCATAATTAAAAACACAGAAACTATTGAAAACTGTAGATATTTAAAAAAGAAAAATTCAATCGAGAGACAGGGGATGACGCCATTTTGAATTCTTGTTTTCCGCTTTCGATTTAACGCAGAGATGAAAATGAATAATATGTATATTGATTCTTGTTAAAATAAAATGTTGACATGGTAAAATGTGATACAGCAAAGTGTTTTAAAACTAAAATGGTAAAATGTGATGCAACAAATTGTTTTTAAACTAAAATGGTTGTTGTTACCATCGAAGATAATCACAGTTATTGACGTTCGCCTGGTGTTCTCTGACAACATCCCAGAAATCATCTCTACAGACTTTGGCTTTGCTGAATATCTTGCCGCTAATTTTAAACAAAACATCTGGACGGACACTTTGATCTAATCCGTTAACACCCACACCGACTAGATGTACAATTTTCCCGTCACCTAATATAATAAATAATTGTACACATCAGTCAATTCTCGGTTTCTGAGTAAATTGGTGTTACCAGTTGTACATGTAACATTGAAAGTTCGCAAGTGAACTAAAGATGAACATGAAATAATGGAAGTTTATGGTTTTCCTCAAGATATACTTATGTTTAGACCTATTATTTGGTGTTGGTCAAGATTATAATTAATGATTGACTAAGTCAGCAAGTCACTGCAAAGTTCGGACATGTAATATACTATCACAACAGATATGATGCTTGGGTGGTTATAAGTGGCCATTAAGAATTTACAGATTGCTGGAATGAAATCAAGGCAAAGGATACAGACAATGATAAAAGATGGATGTTCCAGACCTATTCTTATAGAAAAGAGGCTGAAGACAATACATTAATAATAGGCAAAAGGTGAAGGAATGACATGAACTGTGTAGTTAAAATTTGTTACATTTTTTTCAAGGTTTCACACTTTTCAGATCAGTGGGTAAAAATGGAAGCGACAAAAATTATTCACATAGAGCACCACAATAGCTAGCTACTCCTCTGCGGCTATTATGGTTGACATATAATTGCCAAATGAATATTTGACACTATACAAACGTAGAATAGTATATAAAGCGATGGACTGAGTCTGAGAATATTGGTTGCCAGGATACAGCGGTGGTCACTGTGTGACGTTAAAATTTGATTTTGTTAACCAATGAAAATATTTCTGGGTAGAGTAGTACTTTTTCATTAAAAATGTGAAGTACAGTAAGTATGCGGTACAGTAAGTATGCAGTTCAGTAAGTATGTGGTACAGTTAGTATGCAGTACAGTAAGTATGCAGTACAGTATGAATGTGGTACAGTAGACGTGAAGTACAATAAATATGCAGTACAGTAAATGCGTTATTGGACGATTATACAAACCAACATAAATGCCCCAATGTGAATAGAAAACAGATCTTTTTATTTCCACTCTGTCTCCTTCTTTAAGATCAATCAGAGTCCGTGAGTTGTGAAGATAATTTCTTCTCTCGGTTAAGTCCTCCATGTCTAGACTACAGAGAGGAGATACCACGAGTTGTTAAGAGTTGTAAATGATAATTACAAGTTTGTCATTATAACTGTTATAGTCGATAAGTCATTGGAATATAAAATTATTCGATCCTACGAATATTATCGTCATCGAAATATAAGTAGGTATAGAAGGGAAAAAATGCTACGTACGTGATATTTACATTTATGAAGCACCAATTCTTATTTGATCACTTTCATTACCGAGTATTTTAAATGTTTTTAACGGAGACAAATGTTCATGTGTTTAAGCCCTTACCTGTGGGTCCCTAGTTCGATATCCATTGAGAACCAGTGGATATGTCAGTTCATATCTTTTTTTTTTAATATACTTATGCATATAATTATTATTTTTTTTGTAAATGAACTTTTAGGATATTTTGTCTTAACTGTGTCTTTCTTAGCCTAATTCTCATATTCTAGGCAAACAAAAAAATCAATAGTTGGCAACACATTTTTGAAAACATTTAGTGAACTTTACTATTTTAATTTACTTCCTTTTAAAAATGAAGTCTTAAGTAATCTAAATTTAGAGTTTTTACACAATTTTAAAATTCGATTTTATAAATGTGATAAAAGAATTCAAAGAGTTATATTATTGTGTATGTATATTTAGGTCGTTGTAGATACACTTTAAGAAATCAAATTACCTACCGTAAAACACTGTCAATCTCATCACCAAATGGATGACTTACTCTCTACTAGGAATGTGACGCTTTAGTTCTGCTTCGTCAGACGTCAAGATTTGTTTCCCGCCTAGCTGTTTACTGTCATTCATGTTCAACGGTACATACAATGTGACACGATCTACAACTTTCTGTCTCTGTGAAACCCGTACATATTCAAGGATGATGTGCACGTCTCCCCCGCTGCCCCGTCCTTAAATCTATCTATCTATCTATCTATCTATCTATCTATCTATCTATCTATCTATCTATCTATCTATCTATCTATATGTATGCCTGTATGTCTGTCTGTCTATCTATCTGTCTGTCGGTCTCCCAGTCTATCAGATAATTGGAGCTATACATGACACTTAAAATATTTATATTTTAACATTAGGTAAATATATTGGTTTTTATGTATGCCACCTTCCTAATGTGCAGTAAAACATCTAATATTCATCTGTCACAAAATTATTATTGTAACGCTATTAGCTTGCTCAGTATAAATTGTTTAATTCAAAACGAGGCTTTTTAATAAAAATAACATTAAGACATTCTGTGTGTGTGTGTGTTTGAGTGTGTGTGTGAAATTGTGCCATTTATTTTCAGCTGGATCAGATAATACATTCTAATATTTTATCACGTAAATATTGCTTAAAATAGAAGTCTTATTAACAAGAATAACGTTTTTCTTAGAATGAATGAATTCTAAAACAACCTTTTCAACGTAAATAAATATCACATTGAAAACATTAATGGTAGATTTATCTTGCAATCTAGTTATGGACAATATTACTTCCAGCAGTAAAGGCATATGAGAAATTAGTTGACTATATTATAAACTAACTTGTACTAGACTCAAGTTATCCAGACATGATACTCAAAAAGGCCACACGCGCCCCTCCCCTTATTCTTAAAACCGCCTCTGCTTAAAGTGAAAAATAAAAACAATCAATTACATTGACCAATGATAAATGAGCGCAAGGAAACCAAAGGTATAAGTGTATTAACTCTCATGGAACAGAAGTGACAGTTAGATCATTCTGGCTCATTATGACGTGTTTTTTTTTTTACAATCAGGATATATCCCTCTATGAACTGTAACTTTAGTTATCTTAATGTTTGATATAAAATATACAGCCACACTAGAGTCCATTAAGAAACCGGTGAAGTGATTAGTAAAGTAAAGTTACCTAACGGGCAATCGGGGATGATTCCATCCGTTTCTATAACCTCAGCATATAAAGGGATGGTGTGGTTAGCACGACGCCCAGCCGCCTTTACTTCCCCGACATATGTCAGGGACCCATTTAAAGCTGGGTGGACTTGTGGGACGACTTTGCACCAAATTTCACCAGGACAAATTCAATGGGCCTCACCGAGGATCGAAGCCAGGACTACCAGGTCGACATTCGAATATCTATACCACTCAGCCATCCGTCCCACGATGCTATTAGGCGAATAGGCTAACATTTATCCCGCATTATGTCAGGTCTGTAATTTTCCAAATAGAGAGAGAGAGAGTCAGAGAGACAGAGACAGAGAGAGAGATAGAGACAGAGAGAGAGAGAGAGAGAGAGAGAGAGAGAGAGAGAGAGAGAGAGAGAGAGAGAGAGAGAGAGAGGAGAGAGAGAGAGAGAGAGAGAAGACTTAACATAGAAGTCCGATAATGAGGTAGACAAAACGCAGCACTCTTGTTGTAGATGAAATGAAAAACATATTCAAATCATTTGCATTACTTCAAAGTATTTATTAAATCTTGTAGACAGAATTTGTTTAAGTTAAGCTTTCTAATTGGTTTAATTTGGAGGGAAAAAATCTGTGCTAATTTGTTTTATAAATTTAAATTTAATAATACTAAATCAGAGTGATTTAATAATGTTTTCAAATGCAATCTTTTTGAAAGTCTTGAAATTAAATCAACTGTGAACTGCACAGGGACGTAACTGCCATTTCGTTCAAAAGAGAAGAAAGAATTAGTTACGGACACAGTTCATCCCTTTGATAATTACACTTTTATATTAGAGAACAGCGTGGCACCTCTGATACCAAAGCCTCAAAGAAGTCACACCAAGCCTCCAAAATGAACTTGATCTCTGTTTTCTTTAAGTGGCCCGAGTCATATTTCAGCACACGGGGCCCGAAGTTGACCTTATTTACTTCTGATAAAATTGTCAGATGTATTATTAACAACTTTTATAAAACAGAGGGATATGAAGATACTGTGTGGTTATCACAACACCCAGCTGCCTTTACTCCCCCAAATTAAAGTCTGGTACCCATTTAAAATTGGGTGGACTTGTGGACAAGGACCTGAAAAAACCCTAGGTTCTCACTGAGATTCGTACCCGGGCCGGGACCCTCCAGTCGACAGTCGTGCGCTCTACACCACTCGACTACCCGTCCCCGTCAAATCTACTTAGAATAAAAAAAATAATATATCTATTGCCACAGAGTGACTGTGTGCGCTGAGAGTGAAAATTCTGCTCCTTCTACAGACATATATCACAATGTAATTTTATCTTCCGTAGCCTTGGATGCATTGAACAGATATCACCAAAGGAAAACACTTATAAAACAATCAACAAAATCCTTTAGAAGATACACGATCACTCTTTAATTCGTTTCAGCACAATATCAACTACAAAAACACTGAACTACAACAGCTAACTGACCGTGTCTACTCTGATAACTGGGACAAAGAACGACCTCGCATACCAGGCAGGTCTATATCATGACTTCTCGCTCCAGCAACTGGACATCAACTAACTGTCCACACAGTCCAGCTACACACATACACAGAAGATACAACTCAGTCTCAAGTTACACACTCATGCTACCCCCCTGCTCATACATACCATACCGATATTCAAACCCTCATCGCACACAGTCACTCTGTGACATCTATGTTGTTAGCATAGTCTTGTACTAAAATCATGAGCCCGGGGTACGACAAAACATTCAACTTTTACGTCATTTCCAGGGCAGCATGACGTCAATAGACAAGAATAACAGGTAATACAATGAATCTTTTCAATAACTGATTTTTTTTTTAAATGGTGAAGTATTTATCCCACAGATCAACACGTTTATCTCCCCATTATCATTATTATTTCATAATTAAGTCTAGTAATTTCTTTCAAGAGACTGTTCTCTTCAACTGCTAGTATCTATTATATGTATGGCTCAAAAATAGAAAAGAGAATTATAATTAATACGTTATTCGCGACACACATGGAATAGGGCTAATCAATTAATATTGAAATATAAAAACTGATCGATGGAAGACAGAACTTAGAAATAAACAGGATTTCTTTAGAGGCGGTTCTAACGACGAGTGCATCGGGCTCCGTGCTGAGAAACGCCCATTATAATCCAACTTTTTAATGTCTCTCTTTAAACTAGGGAGCCCAATATTTCTTCAAGGCTCACAACTGACCTGATTTAACTCCCTCAGCGAGGACGGGTGGTCATCTATAAGCACGGTCCGTCTCATAAAGGCATTGTTGGACCGAGCTTTGTTTACTAAGTTAGGTAAATCTCCTTTTAGAAACACCTGTATTTAGTCTTGTTTACTATACTAGGTAGTTCCCCTTATTGAAACTGTTGGACTTGGCTTTGTTTACTGTACTAGGTAGTTCCCCTTATTGAAACTGTTGGACTTGGCTTTGTTTACTGTACTAGGTAGTTCCCCTTATTGAAACTGCTGGACTTGGCTTTGTTTACTATACTAGGTACTTCCCCTTATTGAAACTGCTGGACTTGACTTTGTTTACTGTACTAGGTAGTTCCCCTTATTGAAACTACAGGTCTTGGCTTTGTTTACTATACTAGGTACTTCCTCTTATTGAAACTACAGGACTTGGCTTTGTTTACTATACTAGGCAGTTCCCCTTATTGAAACTACTTGACTTGGCTTTGTTTACTATACTAGGTACTTCCCCATATTGAAACTGTTGGACTTGGCTTTGTTTACTATACTAGGTAGTTCCCCTTGTTGAAGCACTACGACTAAAAGCTTGTTTACTATAATGTGGCACTAACGTTTGTCTGAGAAAAGTTGTGTAATTATTACCTGTTACGTCAAAAAAAAACATCTATCTATCACGTCACACTACGACGATCTATTACGTTACTTATCATTTACGTCATATATCATCTCTCTATTACGTCAATCACATCTATCTATTGAGTCACATAACATATATCTATTACGTCACACCATATCTATCTACTACGTAACACCACATCTACCTATTACGTCACATAACATATATATATATTAAAATCAAACTATATACCCTTTTTTAGTGTCAAACTTGAAACTAGGAAGTGACAATATCTGGTCCAAGGGCCTCAACTGACGTGACTTTCATCACTTAGGGGTGACCAGTGGTCCATGACTGCCCTCAAATGACACTGTCAGACATTACCTAGTTAACTATACTAGGTACCACGTCTTTTTGCTTTGAAACACCTGGACTAACGTTTGTGTGACTAAAGTTGTGTAATTAATACACAAAATGACATTTACTGCCCTTAGAACTACACAAAGTTTACATATACTGAAAGGAATAGATTCATTTTAACAGGTAATACAATGATTTACTTCAATAAGTTATTTTAAATGGTGAAGTATTTCTCCCACATATCAACTTTGTTATCTCCTCAATATTTTCATAATCTTTTATCATTTATGTCTTCTAGTTTCTTCTAAGAAACTGTTGTCTTCTATTGACAGTGTATGGTATTTCTTTGATTACTTTTGTTTCTTTAGTTCAAACCTCAACACTAGATTTATAATTAACTCGTACGTCGAAAAGTTACATTAATATAGGGATAACAAGACTTGAACAAAAGGGCTTTTCTTTTGAGAATTTTTGAGGCCCAATTATATCCGACTTCATACCATTTTTAATGTTTGTCGTAAAATGAAGATTGAACTGATGAAGTAATGCAACAAAAAGAAGAATTTATATGAAATGCTCTTGGTGAGAATTTGAGTTGTGCTGTGCCACATAAATTAATATGGTAAAACAAATCGCGGGATCTAAAAACTATTTCCACATGATTGATTCTTTGCTTACCATATTCTATTTTTTTTTAATGTCATGTATTTTTAACATTTAAGTCAACGATGGGAAGTAACTGACATTTTGTTTGGTAAAAAATAGGATTTGATACTGGTTGCATCCCTTGGATTTTTCAATGTTATTTTTTTATAACAGTTTTACGCCTATTCATCTCAAAACCAGAAAATAAGACTTGTATCATTATTTTCAATGGCTATGTATTTTTTTTTAAATGGGCCCAAGTTTTATATCAGCCGGTCGGGACCATTTCGACCTAATTCGTTTCTGATGAAATATGGAATTGTATTATTAGAATTATTGTACCTACAGAGGCTAGTAATAAACAAAAAGAAAATATTTGGTATTTTAATGAATTTTTCATAATTTAAATTTTATTTTTAATCACATGCAATAAATTGATGAAAATTTAAAAAAAAAAACATCAAGTGAAAAATACTGTACATTAAATCTTGATTACTATAATGTTGAGGTAATAAATCTAATACAATGCACTATATCGAGTGTTTGTGTTTTGGATAATAAGAAAAATTAAACTTATTTAAATTATTTATTATTAATATCTATGAATACATTTTAATTTGATAGAAAATGTTTTCACAAATAAAAATTAATTATTTATTTGCATTAGAATGTTAGAGTAATACTATTGCTTTTTTTTTTTTAAAGCCAATGATAGCTAAGTGAGTTAACTATGTCAAATCAATCCTGTTGTCAAAATTAAGCACCTTTGAAAATTAAATATTACGAATCTATTTATTTATTAATTAAATGTTCAATGCATGTACATATGTATAGAAAGAAAAGTTAATTAATAATAAGCAATTCATAAAAAAAAAAGAAATAAAATATTATGTATGATTACAAATATACAAATATTACATTGCCCAGAAAAATAAAAAAAAAAAAAACAAATAGTCTAAAAAAAAATGACTCCGCAGAAAAAAAACGTATATTGGACAAAACTATTTGGAATGAAACTTAGAATGACAGAAATTAGAAGACATTCTCTTGGTGAAACAAATCAAACCAGGTGAGTGTTCTGTCTATGTGTCTGTTACATCGGACGCACTCACGTACAGTTTCACGGCAGTTGTAACAAGTTGTAACATGTCCACAAGGTAGACTCACGCAGGAAATGACGTCATCCTTTAGACATGATGGACACTCTGTTGTATCTGATAATTCAAAGATTAAAATTAAAGAATTTCCATTTCAAAGATTTCTATTTGATATAATTCAATTTAATAGGTCATAGTTAAGAATTTAAATAAAATGTCTAAAGGTTCGAACCGGAAACATGCATCGCCCCCATCCGAATTAATACCAACGTGTCACATAAATTTGAAGGAAGTAAAAAAAGATAAAGATATATATCTATCATAGAAAGACAATTCAACATTAAATAACACTCATGTTTTCTATGTCATTGAGGAATATTTTTCAAATAAGCTTAACATGGAAATCTTTTACACATTTTTTTATAATTTTAGATCACTTATATGAAATATAAAGCATGGGGTGTTTCAGTTTAACATTTGAACAGTAAATGTTTTCATTTGTATATCTAAATAATGTTTTATGTATGACGAATGTATGCACGCTGAGGGAAATATCTAAAGTCTGTTGTACTGATTTTTTATTTAACGTGTTCCCCAATCACCAACAAAGTATTAGTATCTTTGGTCAGTTAGTCAGAAATGTTAAGATAACATAAGAAAAAAATAATATTAGAATTAAACTAACCCTACTCTTATTGCCCTTGAAATAATTTAATTTTTTTTGTAATCTTTAGTTCTATAATATAACATAATATTTTACAATCATTAACAAAAAAACAAACACTTACCTAAGATAGTGTTCAATATTCTTGTTATATTTACAAAGATGTCCTCCTCAAAAATACCATTGATTATAACCGTTATGCAAGCCATTTTAATTTTTTTTTTAATTTGTAACGTTACTAAACCAGTTAGAAGATTTGATGTTTATAGCGGACTGAGGGAAATGACATTTAATATATCGCCTATAAGCCAATGAACAGGCCGGCTGTTCAGCGAATTCCTTTCGAGAATTTATAGTAGGCCAATCCAATTTTTACATAAAATTGTTTTTTTTTTTTTTTTTAATTTTTTTTTTTTAATTTTTTTTTTTTTTTTAAAAAAAAAAAAAAAGAATTTTTACATAATAATAATGTTACATCATTGTTGGGCCATTATTTTAAAGTAGGTCTTAGTTCATAAACTCAACATTATGCTTCTTTAGATGGTTTTTCAGTTTTTTTTTTTCTATTCTTAATATTTATAAATAAAAATACATTTAATTAATGAAAATAATAAATATGGAAATATTCTTCTTTTTTTTTAATTTACTAATAATAATTAATATAAGGTAAAAAAAAATAGAATAAAAGAAAAAGATGTATTTAAAAATACACAATTTTAGTTATGTCCCCTTTTCTGGCTATCTAAACTTAAACATTTCAAGTAAAAGTAAATACGATATATATAATGGACTATTTAAAGTTTTTGATTTTATTAGCAACGTTTATATTATTATAGTGTATTTAAGTCCAGCAGAGATCAATTAGTATTATGTCTATAAATGTTTATACAAGTCTACAAATGTTTATACATATGTTTTAATAAATACAATTAGACATTTTCATATCTAACATAAAAATCCATGTTAATTTATTTTTTAAACAGACATATTGGTCACACCTGATGTGTGTGGTGTAGTGACTGGAGCGAGCCCCGATGACTTAAGTCAACTTAATATCTTCTTTGTGTCGTCATGACGATAGAAGTCTGTATAGTTGAAGTGGACAAATTAAATGTGTCTTTTTCCATTCGTCATTTTTATGTTTAAGATATTAATATTTTAGATATACATAGACATTGCTATATATTAAATAAATATTTATTGTTTAATAAAATCTGCAATGAATAGTAATGTTAACAATAACATTTTAATTAAATTATTTAGTAGTTAAAAATCGTAATTTGTAAAAGCCAAAGTAAGTCTGTAATTTTCCGATTTGTATAAATAGTTTAATCGAAATAAGTCACTGGAACTGAATTCCCGATATGATGTTTCATTTTTCTTACAGATATTAAAATAATCATTTTATTTCTTGTAAGAAGATTTAGTTTGTGGGGGTTAGTCAATGATGTGATAATTTTTACAGGTAAATTATGTGACTAATAATGAATTACTGTATTGAATGATTTGATAAGGCAAGTTACATAACTGAGAAATTAATTCATCGTAAGAGTTCAATCACGTGACTAAAATAAAAGGTCACACAACTATAGTTTAGTATTTCGCTTAACAATATTTACATATGTGAGGAAATCTAAACTGAAGTTCTGTATTGAATTTATCATAATATGGTCAGCTCAATGGTTAAAACCAGGACCGTATGGTCGTCGCCGGAATTCTAGTGGACGATTCTCCGAGTAAATGTAGACTCCAAGGTAATCCAATGTAACCTTTTTTGAGTGTCCAGCACTTTGTCCAGTGACCAACAATGTTTTTTCAACGGCACTAAACGTATTATATATTACTGTTATATATAACATTTCTTATACGGCTCATTTATAGTCAAACTAAAGAGGAGGTAACAAAGTCTAATTCTAACATGGAGTTGCATTCCTTATAAGAAAACTCATTTCCTCGAATATTTTTGTTAAAAGTCTAAATTGTGAAATGACCAATTTTTTGCATAGAAGTAAATTTCCAAATATGCACATGGTGAGGTGGTGGTGGTTAAGTGTGTGTGTGTGTGGGGGGTCGGTCTGTGGACTTTAAACATTGAATATGAGGGTCAGCGAGGTCAAAAAGTTTGCTCGCGTCTTCTATTAGTGATGTCTGGTAACTATTAGAAATACAAATGCAAGATTACTTTTACAATTACGTCACATTAAAACTATATATTACAGAGTTAAACTTTAAATATTGAAATGGAGGACATAAATGAGGACACTCTTTGATGAAGTAAAAAGTAAAGTTCCCTTAACCACAACGGGCCATCGAGGCAGATGAAGTGTAGAATTAATATGTTTCAGTAACCTCGGCATATGAAGAATTTACTTCCCCAACTAAAGCCAGGTACCCATTTAAAGCTGGATATACTTGTGGGACGGCATTGAAACAAATTTCACCTGGGATCGAACCCAGGACTTTCAGGTCGACAGTCGAGTATCTACACCACTCGGCCATACGTCCCA